>OY740799.1:8922336-9488512 GCA_963514005.1 Raja brachyura | reverse complement strand
CCACCAGCATGTGCAGTGCCCTACCAGGGGCTCAAACACGCTGGATAAAGTGTACACCAACATCAAGGATGCATACAGAGCCCTCCCCTGCCCATCCCTGGGAAAATCCGATCACCTCTCACTGTTTCTACTGCCTGCATACAAACCCCTCATCCGCAAGACCAAACCTGCAATAAAGACGGTCAAAATATGGCCCGAGGACGCCACCCTACAACTCCAGGACTGCTTTGATCGCACCGACTGGGACCTGTTTGCACAACAGGCTACCAGTGGTACAGAGGTAGACTTGGAGGAGTACACATCCACTGTGCTCTCCTACATCAACTGCTGTGTGGAGTTTGTCACAGTGGACAAGGAAATAAAGATGTTCCCAAACCGCAAACCGTGGATGAACAAGGAGGTTCAGAATCTGCTAAGGGCACGCAACATTGCCTTTAAATCCAGGGACACTTCTGCCTACAGTGCTGCCAGGTCAAACCTGAACAAAGGCATAAAAAAGGCCAAAGACATCCACAGGCAAAGGGTGGAAGACCACTTCAACACCGCGGACACCAGAAGCATGTGGCAGGGTGTCAGGGACATCACTGACTACAAGAGCAGCCCTGTCTGCCCCCACAGTGATATCACACTGGCCAATGAATTAAACACCTTATTTGCCTGCTTCGAAACTGGCAACACCACCAGGAGAGGAACTACCCCGGCTATGGCGGAGGGACAGGCCTTAACACTGAGCACCCAGGAGGTACAGTGCGCTCTGCGTAGGATCAATCCACGCAAGGCTGCAGGCCCGGATGGAGTCCAGGGTAGGGTACTAAAGGACTGTGCTGTACAGCTGGCGGAGGTAATTACGAGGATCTTCAACCTGTCTCTATCTCTGGCAATGGTCCCCAAGTGCCTGAAGACAGCTACCATAGTGCCGGTGCCGAAAAAGCCTAAAGTCACCAACCTGAATGACTACCGCCCGGTTGCACTAACTCCAATACCAATGAAGTGCTTTGAAAGGCTGGTCCTCTCCCACATCAAATCCAGCATCCCTGCATCATTGGACTCTCATCAATTTTCATACAGGGCAAATAGATCCACAGAGGATGCCATCTCTGTGGCTCTTCACACTGTCCTGACCCACCTGGAAAGACAGGGCACCTACGTGAGGATGCTCTTCATTGACTGTAGCTCTGCCTTCAATACGGTCATCCCCACCAAGCGCACCACCAAACTCCACCAGCTAGGCCTCAGCTCACTGATATGCGATTGGATCCTGAATTTTCTGACGGAGCGACCGCAGGCAGTGAGACTGGGGCCGCACCTGTCCTCCACTATCACCCTGAGCACCAGCACACCACAGGGCTGTGTACTGAGCCCCATGCTCTACTCCCTCTTCACCCACGACTGTGTCCCTGCATTTGACAACAACACCATTGTCAAGTTTGCAGACGACACAACGGTGATCGGGCTGATCACCAACGGGGATGAAACAAACTATAGAGCGGAGGTGCAGAACCTGGCGGACTGGTGCTCACGGAACAACTTGTCGCTAAACACCTCCAAGACCAAGGAGCTGATTATCGACTTCAGGAGGTCACAGAATGGGGAATACGCCCCAATCTCCATCTACGGAGACAGTGTGGAGGAGTGTCCAGCTTCAAGTTTCTGGGCACTCACATCTCAGAGGACTTCACATGGTCCACCAACACCGCTGCGCTGGTCAAAAAGGCACAGCAACGACTGTTCTTCCTAAGAACATTGAAACGGACTGGTCTGCCCCAACAGCTGCTGACGACCTTCTACCGCTGCACCACAGAGAGCATACTAACGTATGGCATCTCTGTGTGGTATCTCAGCTGCACGGAGACAGAGAGGAGAGCTCTTCAGCGCATTGTCCATAGAGCGCAACAGATTATTGGGACACCACTACCAGCCATGGAGGGCATCTACCACACACGGTGCCTCAGGAAGGCCGTCAGCATACATAAAGACTCCTCTCACCCTTGTAATGGACTGTTCGAACTACTCCCTTCCGGCAGACGTTACAAGGCCTTCTACGCCCACACTACCAGACTCAGGAACAGCTTCATTCCCAGAGCTACAGCGGCTCGAAACCGGCCCTGATGAGTACCACCCTCCCTCCCGGCCTCGCACTTTAGTCTGTGTTGATGTTCGTTTTTACAAACCTTGTTCTCGGGGGTTGCTAACCGAAATCTCGAAGTTGCAAACCAAATCTCGTTGCACTTATGTGTAATGACAATAAAAGATATTATTATTATTATTATTATTATTATTTGCAGAAAACATGTATAACCAAAGTGTCATCTGTTTTCTCAGGTGGGCACAACAAATTCAATGACACTATTTTAAAGAAGCACAGGGGAGTTATCCCTCGTATCCTGGTTGCTATTTATCCTGATTATATCAACAAAATAGATTTGATTTTCTTCACATTAATGTTTGTTGGAGCTGGCTGTGTTCACACTGGCTGGTGGACTTCCCACCTGCCAACATAGACTTTTGTATATCATGAAACATGCCACTTAATGACTCCCTTTTCTTCATTTGGAGTTTAAGAGACTGAGTTTCTCAAAGAAAGTGGGCTTGAAGCTGACATACATCATGTCAAGAAGTTTCTGTTCGTTGTCAGGACCTCAGCAGTAAAGAACCACGATGGGAATCAGCGAGGAGGAAAGGTGCAGAAATCAGAACAGATGATGATAGAATTTTCGGCCTCGGAAAACCCACAATGTTTTTTGGTACTAAAATTGTGAAGTCCTGCGCCTCTCCTTCAAGATGCTACCCAACTTGCTGAACCTTTCTGGAATCCACTATTATTATTTCCAAGTTAATCAATCTTCATCTTCTTGCGTATGGCGTGCACAGCCTTAAGGGACTGTCCCACTTTCCCGAGTTATTCACGAATTCTCCTCAGTTTTCAAACTCGCAGAATGTTCGTAAGGAGGCTGTAGGAGTCCGTGGATATATCGTAGCGGCTCGTTATGCCAGCCGCAGGTACTCGGGGCAATTTTTTTACTTGTGGACATTTTTCATCAGGATGGAAAAACGTCCCGACTTACCTGATGTCTCGAGTACCTACAGCTGGCATAACAAGCCGCTACAATATATCCACGGACTCCTACGGCCTCGTTACGAACATTCTGCGAATTTCAAAACTCTGGAGAATTAGTGAATAACTAAGGAGCATTCGTGACTAACTCGGGAAAGTAGGAAAGGCCCTTAAAGTTGTAGGACAACTTGTTCTATTTGATCTTACTTGATTTTGCACGCCGGGTTGATTGCATTCGTCGAAACAAGGCCGAACACGTGAAGATTGCCATCTTCCACTCCAGTTGCTCAATGAATGTATGGGAGGCAAGGATTGGAGGAGAGAAACTGAGGTGAATTGATTGCAAGATATACTATGGAAACGGGCCCTTCGACCCACCGAGTCCTTGCAGACCATGAATACTCACTCCTTACACATCAGGGGAAATTCACAGAAGCCAATTAACCTATAAACCCGTACGTCTTTGCGATCTTGGAGGAAACCAGAGAACCCGGAGGAAACCCTTGTGGTCACAGGGAGATAATGCAAACTGCACACAGTCAGTGCCTGAGCTCAGGATGGAACCCAGGTCTCTGGCACTGTGGGTCAACAACTCTACCACTGTGATATCCTAGAAATACTTTGAGATTTTTTCAATTTCCATGACGATCTTTGTATAAATTGGTATATGTCACTCCTTTGGTTTTAATTCTCAGCTATTAAAGATTGTTTGGGACGAGAAGTTATTAAAAGTAACTATATCTGAGGAATGATGGCTTTGTTTTTGGAAACTGGAAGGGAATAGAGCTCACTAATTGGACGAAATAAGGAGTCTTAGAGCCATAGAGAGTCATAGAGTGATATATTGCGGAAACAGGCCCTTCGGCCCGACTTGCCCACACATGCCCCAGCTACACTAGTCCCACCTGCCTGCGTTTGGTCCATATCCTTCCTAACCTGTCCTAACCTTGTACCTGTCCAACTGTTTCTTAAACGTTGGGATAGTCGCAGTCTAAACTACCTCCTTCTACTTCAATAAAGCTAGGCTTGTGGCGCCATCTGGTGATTGAGCCACTTATTGATCGAACCCTCGTCATTAGTGGTGGAATGGTCACGCGACTGAGTTTGGTGGGAGTGTGGGAGTGAAAATCGTCATCAGTGCACGGGTGTGTCCTACAGCAGCAGCTGAGACATTGCTAGAGCTCTGTCTTAGTGCGCGGGTGTTTAACAGTTGTATTTGCCAATAAAGATTGTTTCATTCACGTTGCGTGAATTACTACAGGCTGGCATTTCTCATTAACCAGAGCAAAATTTGGTTAAATAATCATAAGTGCTCTAACATGTCCTATTGATGTCTGAGAGCAAACTCATTTGTGTGTAAGATGGACACAGGCAGTTTAAAGGAATCATGGAAATGTGGAATCCATGCTGTGCCTCAGAATGAAGTGCTCGATATTTTGCGAATAATATGATATTGAATCACAATGCCAGCTAATAAATTGGGCAAGGAAATGAGAACTTTCTGGTATGCATCTCACCTGCTTTAACTCTCCCATAGCATTTTCCTGCGGGAGAAATAGAAACATTCTTAACTTCAATGAGTCATACATCACCGGGTGGCGCGTCAACGATGTCTGTCTGTCTTTTTGTCTTTTTTGGTGTTTTTAGTTTGTTTTAAGAAGTATGTGTTAATGTTCTCTGATTTATTTTATGAGGGGGTCGGGGGAAACTTTATTCAATCTCTTACCTTGACAGAGATGTAATTTCATTCCGGATTGTATCTCCAGTCGCTCTGGAGGCCTTGCTCGAGACTGACTTTAAGCCCCACCGCGGGGCCACGGACTTACCATTGCAGCCTGCGATAGACGCTCCAACCGCGCGGCCTGCATTTTCCAACATCAAGGAGCTTGCAGTCTCAGTAAGAGACAGATGTCAGGAAGTTCCAAAGTTGCAGGAGGTTAGACTAGCCCCGACCCGGGATCCGATCATCCGGCACGGGGAGCTGAGATCCCCCTGATGCAGGAGCTTGATCGCCCCGTTGCAGAGGGCCTGACCGCTGGCTATGGGAGTCAAGATCGTACCGTCAACGAAAGGCTCAAGGCGCCCGACCACGGGAGAACGAAGAAGGGAAGAGATTGGACTTTTTTTTTGCCTTCCATCACAGTGAGGAATGTGGAGGAGTCACTGTGGTGGATGTTTATGTTAAAATGTATTTTGTGTGTTTTGTGGATTTTTATTGGTATGACTGTATGGCGAATCAAATTCCTCGTATGTTGCAAAACATACTTGACTAATAAAGTATGATTATGATTATTATGATTATGATAAACAAAGGGTGGAAAATGACAACAAATTTCCTATTTCTCTAAGTGTGTTGATGTGCATTTAATCAAATTGCTACTTTAAATAGCCACGCTCCTTTTCATTTTGTTACTGACGACTTTATTACACCAAGAATGTGACAATAAAACAAGCTTCATTTATGTTCCAGTATCTTCATGCATTTGCAGAAAAATTAATAACCTCCTTTGGAACTATTAATCTGTTTGTTGCTCATCTGAAAAGAACAGTTCAATACTTCATGTTTCACCAACCACTGAGGTTTACACAATGTACCGAGGAAAAAGCATACTTCTTGCACCAGATTGCAGAGTACAGGGCCTGTCCCACTTGGACATCATTCGCGTGCCATTTATGCGACCTGCTAGCATGTGGGTAGCGTGTGGGTAGCGCGTGGTTAGCGTGGGACGGGCACATGGAGAGGTGTGGAGGAGTGTGGGCTTCGTCCTGCACTAAATCTTTGTGCGCCACCGGCCTGTTGCGTAAGTGACAGCCAAAGTGTGACAGGCCCAAGACCCAGCAGAAGCAGGCAAACGATCGTTGAGCTCGGCCTGGGGCTCACGGCCGTTTCGGATCTGGATCCGCCCCCAATCCTACTCCCAGAGCGAGGCCAAGACGATTGGAGATAGACACAAAATGCAGGAGTAACTCAGTGGGACCCGCAGCATCTCTGGAGAGAAGCAATGGGTGACATTTCGGGTCAAGACCCTTCTTCACACTGAAGAAGAGTCTCGAACCGAAACATCATCCTTTCCTTCTCTCCAGAGATGTTGCCGGGCCCGCTGAGTTACTCCTGCATTTTGTGTCCATCTTCAAATGACGTCAGGCGGTCATAGATTCATAGAAAATAAGTGCAGGAGTAGGCCATTCGGCCCTTTGAGCCAGCACCGCCATTCAATATGATCATGGCTGATCATCCAACTCATTATCCTGTACCTGCCTTCTCTCCATACCCCCTGATCCCTTTAGCCACAAGGGCCACAACACTGAGCTTTGCGGTACCCCACTAGTCACTGCCTGCCATTGTGAAAATGACCCATTTACTCCTACTCTTTGCTTCCTGTCTGCCAGCCAGTTCTCTATCCACATCAATACTGAACCCCAAATACCGTGTGCTTTACGTTTGTGTGCTAATATCTTATGAGGGACCACTGTCGAAAGCCTTCGGAAAGTCCAGATATAACACATCCACAGGTTCTCCCTTATCCACTCTTACTAGTTACATCCTCGAAAAATTCTATAAGATTCGTCAGACATGATCTACCTTTCATAAATCCATGCTGACTTTGTGCAATGATTTCACCGCTTTCCAAATGTGCTGCTATCCTATCTTTAATAATTGACTCTAGAATTTTCCCCACTACCGATGTTAGACTAATTGGTCTGTAATTCCCCGTTTTCTCTCTCCCTCCCTTTTTAAAAAGTGGGGTTACATTAGCTACCCTCCAATCCTCAGGAACTACTCCAGAATCTAAGGAGTTTTGAAAGATTATCACTAATGCATCCACTATTTCTGGGGCTACTTAAGGAAGTACTCTGGGATGCAGCCAATCTGGCCCTGGGGATTTATCGGCCTTTAATCCATTCAATTTACCTAACACCACTTCCCGGCTAACCTGGATTTCACTCAGTTCCTCCATCTCATTTGATCCCTGGTCCCCTGCTATTTCCAGCAGATTATTTATGTCTTCCTTTGTGATGACAGAACCAAAGTAGTCATTCAATTGGTCTGCCATGTCTTTGTTCCCCATGATCAATTCACCAGTTTCTGACTACATTTGTTTTAACTAACCTTTTTCTCTTCAACAGCTGCACACGGCTGGTGCAGACGCAAGATGACGCTCGCGATCGTCGCTACCGGCCTGTCTGGTAAATGACGGCCAAGTGGGACAGACCCTTACCTCCACAGCTTGAAGTTTTCCTGGATAATCTTTTGACCCATTTTATAGATCAAAGTGTGACAAAGCAGAGTATCAGCACCTTTCTATCAAGCATACATTATGTCTCATTCACAAAATGCAGGATAAATCCAATCCATCTCATAATTGGCTATCAGCCGAACCATGGACACTTAATCACCAATAACCACCTCACTGGTGGGCCTTGCCAACCGTTCCATTCCAGACCTTATCACAGCCTTGCTCCAAACATGGACTAAAATGCTGAAATCCAGAGGTGTCTGCAAAGCAGCATTTGACCAACTGGAGTAACTCAGCAGGACAGGCAGCATCTCTGGAGAGGGAATGGGTGACGTTTTGGGTCGAGACCCTGCTTCAGACTGGTTAGAGATAAGGGAAACAAGAGATATAGGCAATGATGTAGAGAGATAAACAATGAGTGAAAGATATGCAAAAAAGTAACGATGATAAAGGAAACAGGCCACTGTTAGTGTTTGTTGGGTGAAAACGAGAAGCTAGTGTGACTTGGGTGGGGGATGGATAGAGCAAGAGGGAATGCCAGGGCTACCTGGAGTTAGATAAATCAATATTAATACCACTGGGTTGTAAGCTGGACAAGTGAAATATGAGACTCTGTTCCACCAATATGCATTTAGCCTCACTCTGACAATGGATGAGACCTAGGACAGAAAGGTCTGCATGGGAATGGGAAGGAGAATTAAAGTGTTTAGCAACCGGAGGATTAGGTAGGTTCAGGCGGGCTGAGCGAAAGTGTTCAGCAAAACGATCGCCCAGTCTACGTTTGGTCTCGCCGATGTATAAGAGCCCACATCTTGAACAACGGATGCAGTAGATGAGGTTGGAGGAGGTACAAGTGAACCTCTGTCTAACCTGAAAGGACTGTCGGGGTCCGTGGACAGAGTCAAGGGAGGACGATAGAGACAGGTGTTGCATCTTCTGCAGTTGCAGGGGAAGGTACCTGGGGAGAGGGTGTTTGAGTGGGAAGGGATGAGTTAAACAGGGAGTTGCGGATGGAATGGTCTCTGCGGAAAGTGGAAAGGGATGGAGATGCGAAAATATGGCTAGTGGTGGTGGGGTCCCATTGGAGGTGGCAGACATTTCGGAAGATTATGTGTTTATGTGATGGCTGATAGGATGAAAGGTAAGGACTAGGGGGACTCTGTTGCGACGAGGGGGAGGGGGGGCAAGGGCAGAGCTGCGGGGTACCGAGGAGACTCGAGTGAGGGCCTCATCTATTAAAGATGTGGTATTAAAGAGCCTGGATAAAACAATTTAATCAACATCAAAGGGGAAAAATGCCATTGGAGGGAATCATCCCATGCACAAAGGAAGATGGTGGATGGCATTGGAAATTAATCAGCTCAACCCCCAAGATATCCTTGCAGAATTTCTTCAGAGCAATGTGGTCAGTGGTCAGCAGTAGGGATGTTCATTGATGATTGCACTGTGTTCAATTCCATTTGCAACAACTCAGCAAAATGGACCAGTGTGGGTCTGAATGCAGAAAGATCAAGACAATATTTGGACATGGGCTGATAAAAAGCAAGTCATATACACGACCTCTAAACCAGACACCCGACATTAAAGGCCATTACTATTGTCATGACCTCACCATCCACGGTCTGAGCTTCACCACTGATCAGAAACTCAACTAGATCACCAGCCACATAGCTGGAAGAGCAGGTGAGACGCTGGACATCAAGTGACAAGTGTTTAACCTCACGACTCCTCAAAACCTTCTCACCATCTACAAGACACAGACCAAAAGCAAGATGCACGACTTTCCACTCACATGGATGAATGCAATTTCAACCGCAGCCAGAAAGGATCCAGGAAAAAGCTGCTAATTGCATGGTGGCTAAATAACCACCCCAAATAATTATTCACTGCACACATTTCTTTGTTTCCTGGCATTCACTTACTAGGCATTGTTATAAACAATTTGTTAAAAGCACCAAGAATGCTGAGGAACTATTACTTTAAATTGATATTAATGATGGACATAAGTCAATGTATGAGCGTTTGTAGAGAGGTTGGCCTTTATAACGAGAGGATTTGAGTATAGGAGTAAATAGGTCCTTCTGCAGTTGTACAGGGTCCTGGTGAGGCCACATCTGGAGTATTGTGTGCCGTTCTGGTCTCCTAATTTGAGGAAGGACGTCCTTGCTATTGAGGCAATGCAGTGTAGGTTCACAAACTTAATCCCCTAGATAGCGGGACTGTCATATGAGGAAAGATTGGAAAGATTGGGCTTGTATTCACTGGAATTTAGAAGGAATATAGGGGATCTTATAGAAACATATAAAATTATAAAAGAACTGGACAAGCTAGTTGCAGGAAAAATGTTCCCAATGATGGGGGGAGGGGGGGGGGGGGGGGGGTTCTAGAACCAGGGGCCACAGTCCAAGAATAAAGAGGAGGCCATTTAAGACTGTGATGAGAAGAAAACGTTTTCACCCAATAGTTGTGAATTTGTGGAATTCGCTGCCACAGAAAGCTGCAGAGGTCAATTCAGTGGATGAATTTAAAAGAGAGTTAGAAAGGGCTCTAGGGACTAGCAGAATCAAGAGATATGGGGAGAAGGCAGGCACGGGTTACTGATTGTGGATGATCAGCCATGATCACAATGAATGGCGGTGCAGGCTCGAAGGGCCAAATGGCCTCCTCCTGCACCTATTTTCTGTTTCTATGTTTTCTATGAAAGTAGAGAACACATGAACATCAAACATGCGATTGCAAGGAAACTACATAATAGCTGAAATTGCCACATTTTCCCACTTCAAAAGGTGTGTTAACCATTATATGAAAACTAGAAGAGGAATTTAAAGAGATTGCTTTCTACTTGAAGGCAGTAAAATCTGCATTTATCAGATTTAAATGTTCAATCCATAATTATGCTACCTTCAATAAAACACAAATGTACCAGTTTTATGTTTTAATTCTTAAATTACAATCCCTCACAAATGAGCCTAATTACATTTCATGGAGGGAAATTATATACTTGCTCATCTCAAAAACTGTAAAAGCATAGTGACAGAAGTCATTTGTCTAAAATTAACTCTGCAAACAATTCAGTTTTATTTTCTGGAGAACAGGATTGTTTCTTATCAGCAGATTTCCTCCTTGCCGTTCCTTTCATGAATCCACACAAACGAACCGTGTGCAGAGTTGAAGGTTGCCAAGGAATAGACAAGGTCAAATTGTCAACAGAGGCTGTGACATTCGACTCCAACACTTAACTCTCTGGTGGGATGATCTTGTCACTGTTGATACCATGTGGAACCATTTTGATTTTGAAACAGTCAAGTTTTAATCTTGGTCTCAGCTAAAAGAATGAGGGAACAAACCTATGTGGGAAGTGAGGGGGGGTTCACAGAGTGTTTAATTTGATTGCCAGGACAGATACTTAATTTTAATCACTTTTACACAAGGACTGAAATATGCTAGATTCAATTTTCAATCACTTCCATTATTACAGAATTTATAATTTGCAAGTGTGGAACTGATCTGCCACACAGCTGACAATTATATTCTGCACTCTATCTTTCCCTTTGCTATATCTTGTGCACTTGAGTTTGACTTCATTGTGCTCATGCATAGTATTATCTGATGTGTTTGGATAGTATGCAAAACAAAACTTTTATTGTACCTCAGTAGACATTACAAGAATAAACCTAAACATTAAAAAACACAGCTTAACATTTTTCTTGAAGGTAGGCACAAAATGCTGGAGTTACTTAGCGGGGCAGGCAGCATCTCAGGAGAGAAGGAATGGGTGACGTTTCGGGTAGAGACCTTCTTCAGACTGATGTCAGGGGAGTGGGTGGGACAGAGATAGAATGTAGTCGGAGACAGCAGGACCGGTGAAAGAACTGGGAAGGGGTGGGGCATGGAGAGAGTTAGGGAAAGCAAGGGCTATTTGACGTTAAAGAAGTCAATGTTCGTACTGCTGTGGTGTAAGCTACACAAGTGAAATATGTGAGTTTGGAAGTTCCTCCAATTCGCACTGGGCCTCACTCTGACAATGGAGGAGGCCCAGGACAGAAAGGTGAGATTGGGAATAGGAGGGGGAGTTTACGCAATTTGAGCATGTATATACAAATGTCCAGGACAATTTTTTGTCATGACAACTTCACACCATTATAGTGTGTCGCTAGGAGTTTAACTGGAATATTAAAAGAGTAAAACCAAAATTGAACACCACTAGTTTGCCTTGAGACATTATTGGGCAAGATGATCCCCAGTAACGTCAAGATATTTTCGTAAAGAACAGTAGTGCATGTTTGCTCCATTTTTCAGAATAGGGAAAACAACATTTTACATTACAAAATAACCAAATGCCAAACACTGGATCTTGGTATCGATAATTCAATGCTCTGCCACTACTGCACTTGGAAGGCTGAACAATTTGCTTCAACTGAGTTAAAAAACAGCAATTGGGATAATAGAATTTCCATCCAAAATAACACAAAATGATTGTTGGAGCTGAGCAAAGCAATTTTGCTCATCTAATTCATTTGTCATTGGAAACCCAGTTTCCAATCATAACTTCCCTTTAATACCTTTTTGGCTCTCTAACCCCACCAGCAAGGCCATTCCGTATAAATCATACATGTTAAAAATCCACCACTTGACTGGATTTCCCTGGTTTGTAATTTATCTGTAACTGGTATTTATGAAAATCTAACTTTGCCTTTGGTATCCAATTATCTTTCTACAGCTCCATGTTCTGTATCACTTCTATTCCTTCATGGCGAAGGATCAGAATTTCTTCTTGGCTTTTCACAAAAGTCAGTTATAAATTATTAATTCTGGGTACAGGCATTGTCCTGCACATTTGAAATAGTTCTTCTTTTATCTAGATACACCAGAGTGTTGTTCAAAAACTCCATGAAAAAAATCAACATAAAATTAATGAAAAGATATACCATTAAAATTGTTAATTGTTGGACACTTAAAATAATTGGATTGTTGACACAATTACCTCTCTTTAGGCACTGGGTGGCTGTTTTCAGTTTGAACAAATAATTTTGTTATACTTCACAGAACTGAAGGACCAATTACTTTTGGTCCCCTAGTCTTATCCCATGGGATACATTTTCACTTCATTAAAGTCTTTATCCAAATCTAATTTAAATGTTACAATTGAATTTGGTTCCTCTACTCTTTTCAGGCAAACCATACCGCATCATAAAAAAAGTGTGAAAATAATTATTCATTTCTTTTGCCAATTATCGTAACACTGTAACAGTTTGTCAATTGTAAATGCGTCTCCTCATCTATTTGTCAGAGAATAATTATAACCTTGAAGTTGCCTTATGACTTCACTAACCCATCTCTGCCTCAAGTGTGGCTTCTGCTCATATAGCCTTGCACAATACTGAAGATCCAAACATTAATAATCTGCCGTGCATCATTTTCAAGGTGCTAACATTTCTCCCTGTGCACTCATCAGAATTACGTAGAGTGCTCTATCTGAATCCTAATCTGACGTTTTGAAGGTTTAGCATGATATACCTCCCCCTGTATTCCAAGCTTCAGGTTGTACAGCAAAGGAACTCTTATTTTTCTGCCAACAGGTTTGACATTTTGTCCTACAATCTTCATAATTATATTCAATAATGAAAGGTCTAGAGAGAGTGGATGCGGAAAGGATGTGTCCAGTAATGGGAGAATCTAGAACCAGAGGGACAGCCTCAGAATAAAAGGATGTATCTTTAGACGAGGAGGAATATCCTCTGCCTGAGGGTAATGAATCTGTGAAAGGCCAAGATATTGGGTATTTTTAAAGCGGAGATTGATAGGTTCTTGATTAGTAAGGGCAACAAAGGTTATGGGGAGAAGGCAGGAGAATGGAGCTGAGAGGGAAAAATAGATCAGCCGTGATTAAATAGCGGAGTAGAATTGATGGGGGGAATGGCCTAATTCTGCTCCTTTGTCTTAAGCATTGCACAACACCACATACTATCCTCAACTATGAACCATAGACTGTCTTTAGTTGCACTAAGAACTTTGGATTTTTGTACTCTTATTGAGGTTATTGGTTTATTGATTTTTGGTTATTATATATTATCTGAGCATTGAGCATTGTGTTTACAGGCATATAATGCTGCCGCAAATAAAGAGTTCTGTTGTTGGTACATTTGACAATTAAACACTCTTGACTTGACCTGACTGGTGACATAAATGTTCCTGATGGTCTTTCAATCCTCTAACCCCTTTAAAATTCCACCATTTTGTTTGTGGAGTTATACAGCATGGAAACAGGCCATTTCCGCCTACCACATCCATGTCGTCTAATTAGCGCCCATCCATATTAATTCTATCTTCCATCACCTGGCCCAAAGCCTTCAATGGCCATGCAAGTGCTTATCCTGAAGCCTTTCAGTAATTCTAGTCCCATCACTCTCCAGCAGTGCATTCCTGGTACTTACCACTCTCCAGGTGAAAAAGCCCTCCTCAGATCCTCTCTAAACTTCCTTACCATAAAATCCATGTCCTCTCATTTTATTCACCCCTGATAAGGGGAAACGATTCCTGAAGTCTACCCTATCATAAATTTTCTATACCTCAACCGTGTCTTATTTTCGTCTCTACTGCTCCAGTGAAAAAGGACCTAGTATCTCCTGTCTCTTCTCCTAACTGAAACATTACATCCCAGCACCATCCTGGATCTTTGTGAAGCTCCTCTGCATAATCTCCAGCGCTAACACATCCTTCTTATAGTGTGATTACCAGAATTATTATGTTTAGGAAGGAACAGCAGATGCTGGTTTAAACCGAAGATGGGCACAAAACGCAGGAGTAACTCAGGAGGACAGGCAGCATCTCTGGAGAGAAGGAATGGGTGACATTTTGGGTCGAGACCCTTCTTCAGACCCAGAATATTATATTACATACCCACCCCATTATTATTGCCAAACATGTACAGAACATAGAATGGGCCACAAGAGTGAAAAGTTCCCCATTTTTGCTTTCGTTCACGGGGGAGAAGGTCACAGAATACATCATTTCCACCTCTGTCTCTTCACACTGACCTGACAAACCCGATGCAAAGCAGAATCATTTCCCACTAGAAAGCATCGATGCAGAGCCGTAAGCTATGCTTTGTCGGTTGCACGACAGCATAGAAGATTACGAAGACAGAAAGTCATTCAATGATCAAAATGCAGCCTAATGCCATTTTACATCTGAATTTTAATTCTTCACACAAGTAAATTTAAAATTGACCACGATTCTTGTACCTCCCATAGGTTGTTAATTCAAAGATGATGTTTCCACTTAAGCAAACTAAAAGATCTCCGGTTGGAGGTTGTTGATTATCGAGCTATTTAAAACAATGTCAGACAAACAAGATGAAAATAAGCATCACTGACATTTTCAGCTGAAAGGAGAACATCTATCAGTTTAGATCACCATTTATTCATCATCGTTGAAAACATTAGCAACGCATTGGTGCTGGTTTCCAACGAGAACAGTAACGGACGCACCACACATCTCTGTCCTCCAGTTCCTGTGGACTTCCGCCGCTGGAAGTATAGGATTTTGGTGTGTGTGCTTTATTATCAATCCTTACAATGCTATGTTCTACAGTGATCGCAACTTCTACTGAGATGTGGATGGCCGTTGGCTCGCTAGAAGCTCATCCGCCCTTTGACAGGTCTTGTTTTTTGTCCTGCTGGGGGTCCACAGCCCCCTCCTCACCTGGTAAACCAGGTAGGGGAGAGTTTAGTCGCAGACTATCCGACCATGGAGAAGGTAGCACAGGATTACATGGTACCCGTGGCGGGGGGACTCCCTGATAATGGTTTCACAATTTCTGAAACCATTATCCACACCTTTATTATCTCCAGACTCAACTACTACAAAGTACAGACATATCATGCTCCTCACCATGATAAATGTTTATTATCGTGAAATGCAAGTGTTAAGTTCATGGTGTCATGATTAACCTGAGGACAATGTCATGTATTAACCATATTTCCCCAATTCTCCTTAAGTATGTTATACATTACTCCACCATGACAAGTACCCAAACACTCCAATACAATACATACACCCTACATAAATTCTCAAATCAGCTAAATCTCCATGTCATTTGCATCATGTCACGAGCATTTAATTTGTCAAATGCACTAGGAACAGCAAAGTGAAATGCTTGCTTGCTGCAGTTTTTACAGGCACATTAATACAACAAAAATAAATACAAAATAAACAATAAATTAACAGTTATACTAGGAACCAGACCATAATAGTACATGCCGAAGTACATTGTGTGCCAACTTCACAAAGCAAACCATCAGGCTAAAATGTTAACTTTGCTGCTGGTTAAGGCCAATTAATATTCCCTGGCAATTAAGATGCCATTATTAAATTTTAAACGCAAGCACTAGGAGCCAAAATGATTGCAGAATTCTCAGTGAACAAGTCTAGTTCCACTGTCATCCAAAGTCCATGGACACTCATTGGGAGCAGAACATTAGATAACTGTAGCCATTTTAATCCTGCGAGCTAAGGGATGCTATCCTGACACAAACTGGGGACCAAACATCTCATCCCAAGACGTGTACACACATGGAAAATGACTTACTTGGGCTAAGATGAGTTTAGTGAATTTTCACCCTTTTTGCTAATTTTCAATTCTTGATAGGACCATTTCCTGCGGACACAAGCAGCCCATCAGTTTCTTGACAGTTGGCTATTTCCTTTGTGACAGCCCAGATAGTCAGAGAATATCACCAGCTCATTCAAGAAGAAGAGCATCATCAAAATATGCCTTTAACCAGAAATCCTGCAAGAGCGCACACATCAAGGATTGTTGTCTTGGCTAATGGGTCTAATTGCAAAAGAAAAGTAAATGTTTGATTGAATTATCAATGATACTGTCGGGCCTCCGTCCATCAACGGATTACAGAATTAATATGACACGTTGCCACTTATTCGGAATTGAAGTAATTCATTATGATTACTGAATGGTTTCCAGTCTTACAGCTGAACACAAATTACTATTTTATAACCATTCCCAAACCAAGAATATCTGCCACAGTATTAAAATCACAGGCTCTGGGTTCAGAATGTTGTGGTGCGTAAATGTACTTCTATGGAAGAAAGGAGGTTCCAGGTTTGGTGCCGATGAAAATTCTAACTATTTTAATATAGTTAGGTGTTAAATCTGACCTCAGCAGTTCTAGCTTGAAAAATAAAATGTCCCTGCTTCTATATATAGTTTAGATTAGAGATACAGCGCGGAAACAGGCCCTTCGGTCCACCTAGCCAGCAGTAACCACATTTTACATTTTTTAAATATAGAAAGCCAATTAACTTATACATCTGTCCTTGGAGTGTGGGAAAACCAAACAACTTGGATAAATCCCACATGGTCACTGGGAAAATGTACAAACTCTGTACAGGGAGAACCCACGGTCAGGATCAAACCCGGGTCCCTGGTGCTGAAAGCGCTGTAAGGCAGCAACTCTACCGCTGCACTACCATGCCACCTTGCCACTGGACTTGCAGTCCAATACTCGTGCTGGAATGTACGTGAGTTGCTTCAGAGAAATCAATACCAATCTCAGCTCTGACAACAGTACTGCAGAGATAACTTGCTAGAACTCGCTCACAAACTAACGCGTCCCATTTCATCCATGCCAATGAAACCACATAGTGGTAATAAGGATCAGCACCACCACAAGGGCAGAGAACATTTTACCTGAGTGGTTGCAGAAGCGAGACTGCAGATGCTGGAATCCAGAGCAAAAATCAATACGGCAAGAGGAACTCCGAGTCAGGCAGCAGCCATGAAGGGAAACCAATAGATGATCAATCTTTGCCTCCCCAGAGTCTCCTGACCTGCTGATTTCCTCCAAGAGTTTGCTTTTACACTGCGTGGTTTCCTCAAATAAAAAAAAGGCAACGATCATCTCCAGGCTTCATGTGGAACACATTTAGGCAGGTAGACACAAAATGCTGGAGTAACTCAATGGGTCAGGCAGCATCTCTGGAGAGAAGGAATGGGTGACGTTTCGGGTCGAGTCCCTTCTTCAGACATTTAGGCAGGTTTTAGTGGCCTCAAATTGTGCAGGATTATAGCTATCTAATGCCACCCATTGCTGGTATCCCATTATTGATATCTCATGAGAAACAGCTATATCTTGTTATATTAAAAGATTGCCAAACAATCAATATTTCTGTTCTGCTTTTTAAAAAATATTGTCATGTGTATATATTGATGCAGTGCACATTGCTAAAACAATGTTATTACAATGTATGTCACCACATGGTCGACTTCAAAAGTAATATCAATCTTTCAATCAATCAATCAAAACTTTATTGTCATTCAGAAATACATCAGTACATGCAATTCTAAACGAAATTCCGTTGCATCTGGCTCCCCGTACAACACAAAAATAACAGAAGGATAAAATGGATAAAATGATAAAATAGATAATGGTGGCGGCCCATTACATGGCATTCAGGAGTCTGATGGCTCATGGGAAGATGCTGTTGCAAAACCTGGCCGTTCTGCTCCTTATGCTACAACATCTCTTGCCCGAGGGCAGCAGAGTGAACAGTCCATGATGGAGATGTGTGGGGTCCATTATAATACTGTTGGCCTTAGACAAGCAACGTTTGATCGCAATGTCCCTGATTGAGGGGAGAGAAGTCCTGATGATTTATTCAGCCATCCTCACCACTCTCTGCACGGACTTCCAGTCGGAGGCTTTACAGTCCCCAAACCAGACAGAGATGCAGCTGGTCAGAATGCTCTCTATGGTGCCCCTGTAGAAAGTGGTGAGGACGGGATGGGGGAGGTGAGCTCTTCTCCTCCGGCGCAGAAAGTGCAGCCGCTGCTGCGCTCTCTTAACTAATGATGTGATGTTTTCTGACCAGGTCAGACTGTTAGTGATCTGCACCCCAGGAACTTAGTGCTACTGACCAAATCCACATCGCTGTCATTAATGTGAAGTGGTGCGTGACTGTGCCGTTTTTTCCTGAAGTCGACGAAGACCTCCTTTGTTTTTTCAACATTCAGGATCAAATTGTTCGTGTTGCACCAGGCCACCAATATCACTGGACTGTTGCTTGAATTAATAAATGCAAAGAATGCAAAAAGCAGTTGCTTATTTGGAATTTGCAGTTAAAACTCACGATTCAATTTGGGCATTTTGCAGTCTTTGAATTGAATTAAAAAAATTCCAGGTAGTTTGAATTCGCCCATTTATAACAAATCAGGTCATTTTTTAGTTTCTCAAAGTTAAATCCATCAATAATATTAACTCAGTCCTCTCTCTCCATGGACTGTCTAATCTACTGCCATTTCTTGCATTCTGCCTTTGATTTCAAGTTTAACCTATCGCCCTGACCTGCATTTCACAACCTACATGTGTCCCTTTGTTTGTTTTCTCTCACTTTAACGGTCTTCATTCATCTGTTTAATTTGTGCAAACATATCAGAAATGTTCCCTTTTCCCCATCCATCCCCCTGCTATCTCCACGATCTCTTTAAACTGAAGTGCTAACTCTGCTTCTCTTTTCATAGGTGCTGTCTGATCTAATCAAGAGTTAAGAGTGTTTAATTGCCGTATGTACTGAAACAGAACAATGAAACCCCAATATGTGAGGAATTGAGAAACAAATGAACATTCAAAATTGATCAACTTAGTTGCAATTAGAAAATGATAAATAATCATACTAATGGTTGAAACATTCTGAGGCATCTTTCTGCATGATGCCCAATGACATGCATCAAATCAAATTGCGAGCTTATTTTAATGGAACTTCTACTAATGACTACATAGAACAGAGTCCAACAGGAGTGGGGAGAATAGTTCGAGGTGCTCAGGTGGCAAACGAGATAAAAGCATCTGATTACATTATCATGTGAAGAGATCTTTGAATAGTTTCCTTGAAAGACAAGATAAATTTTCTTTGAAGAACCGTTATTGTAAGTGCCCAGGTACTGTCAGTTTATTAACTTTTTCTCCCTTTCAGTGTGCTCTTGTCTTTTAGTTATTATGAATGCACAAAAATCAGATTTGATCTCACAATGATTTGCACTTGAGTAATGATGCTGTATTTCTAGCCGTTTGCACTATGCTTGATGACATTTTCCCGGGGATTATTGGTACATCAATGAGGGAGAAAGCAGCATAAGAATGGGGCTGATCTTCCACTGCGATGCACATGTACCTGCCAGCAGGAGGCGATACCTGAGTAGTGGCTGTAGCGTCACCTTCTGCTCAGCAGAATTCCAGCCGTGTGCCACCTGTGGAACTCCAGTGGAGTCCTCAACGGCACAGCATAAACGTCCACAGCTTTCTCAGCTCACAGTGCGGGACATGTGTCCACTGTTAGTCTCCTCCATGACATTGTGTCCACTATTAGCCTGACCTGGTTAATTAACATTGGAGCCATTAAAATGAATGAATGCGTGTGTGAGTGTGGACATAAATAATTACAACTTCAGAAATTAATTTTAACATTATTAGCGGAGCTTCTCCAGCATTTTTGTCTACCTTTAACATTATTAACTTGACATTGAACCGTTTCAGAGAGATCTTGAATTTTGGAACGCTGTGGATATCAAAGAGGTCAATATCCCTTCATCGAAACAGTTTCTGTTTTTGTTTCAGAGTTCCAGCATCTGTAAATCGTTGCTGCTTAAGGATGGTAGTGGGGATGTGCCCTGGGTCAGCTTCCCAGCGAAAGTACAGCACAGCAACAGTCCCTTCAGCCCATGGTGTCTAAGCCGTCTGTGAAGTCAAATTAAACTGAAGAAGGGTCTCGACCCGAAACATCACCCATTCCTTTTCTACGGAGATGCTGCCTGTCCCGCTGAGTTACTTAAACTAACCCCATCTGCCTGTACATTATTCAGTTCCTTTCTACATACTATTTTTACATTACAATTGTCGTACTGATGCTTGATTGCGCTTTTGTACAGTATAATTTTACTGGCTTGTTCGCAAAACAAAGTATTTTACTGTTGGTACACCTGATATTGAACTCGTGACATCCTTCAATTTCCTGCATATTCATGTGTCTATCTAAATGCTTCTTATACGTCACTGTTGTGTCTGCTTGCACCTCTCCCCATGGCAACGTGTTCTGAGCACCTGCCACTGTGTGAGATAAATGTCTCGCATATCTTCTTTAAACTTTCCCCCTACTTGGACTATGTTAAAAAAGAGAGCAATCTTGGAACTGCACATAATCTGCCTTGGTATTTAAGTGGTCTGGCATTATCTAAGAGGGAGATGACTTGTGTGGGACAAGCACTCGCGCATTGTTCAAAAACTTGTACATTGTTCAAGCAGATTCTTTCTGTGTTATACCAGTATCTGGCGACATTTAAACATGAAAGTTTATTACTTTTTCTGACATTAAGTTATCATCGTGTAATATCAAATTTATTGATGCATACATATTAAACATAACTTGTAAAACCCAAATGCCTTAAATATTGGGAATAATAGTAGTTTGTTCCCGTTCAATTCTGATCCTAACAGCACTGTGGGGAGCTGCTTTCCAAAGATTATGCTGTCAAATAAGGCTCTCACTCCTATTCAGACTTATAAATCTGCAAAAAAAACAAACCTTACAATCAAACGCTGGCAAATCAAGTTAAATGACCTGTGGAGAGTACAATAGTTTATAAAATAAGGAGCCCAGATCAAAGGAAACACTCATAGATGGCACGAGCTTTCCTTGATTATGTGCAGCCCACAGCTCTAGCTCATTCAAAAGGCTAGTTTCTGTCCACATGAATTTTTCACTTGTCTTTCACACAAATATTTTCACCCAGCAATAGGGAGTAAATGCGAAAGTGAGATAACATGGCCATGTGTGAATGTGCGATGGAAGACATGGACTCAGTGGGCCAAGAAGTCTGTTTCCATCTGTATCTTTAAATTAAACAATTATATTTACAGAGAATAACGTTGCTGGAAAATGTAGTCTGCTGGTCGTTTCACAATTACCCAGGGCTAGCGGAGCACTGATCTGTTGTTGTCATTTACATCAATAGCAGTAAATGAGGAGGTACAAGCGACTTTGGTGGCCCTGAACTAGGAAAGAGATGCTGGTGTCTGCCACTCATTGATTCCTGCTACAATCTGCCCACTGTATTCTGACTGAGGTTAGAGGCAGGCTCAGTGTGTTTTTTCCTTTCACGGGCTCTGCAGCCATACAATAAGAAAACCAACATCAGATAAGGTAATGTGTGAATAGTTTACAGTGCTGATTTCCTGCAACAACAAAAAATCTGCATATTCAGATAAAGAATGAAAAAAATGTGCCTCACACTCCCAGCTGCACAACCCAAAACTGAATATAAAAATCATAAAAAACAAATTCCAAGAAATAATGAGATGTGTGTGCAGCATTACTGTGTAACATCCACTGCCTCATTTAACCTTTCAAGAAATTGAGTAGGTCAACGGGACAGCAAAGGTAAAGACAAAAGCATGACAGATGCATTGTTCTCTCAATTCTGCTCACAAGCATGAAGACTGAGAAAACAAAAATAAAGATTTATGCTTTCAATTTGTGCCTTGCTCAGGCAGCCTGTTGGAACCACACGTAATTAAAATGATCAGTCAGAAAACTGGAGGAGAGTAACACTTGGATGCAAACCCTCAGCAGATAATATCAGGACAAAGTCAGGCTGCAGATGACTGCTGCACACCTCACTGCTATTGAATGTTTTGCAACAGTAAGTTCCAAGTAACTTTTATACCAGCCAGCCGCTAAGTGCTAGGGTGAACATACATTATAAATAAATAAACGAGACCAGTATTTATATGGCACTTTTCACAACCTCTGGGTGGCACTAAGCTCTTTACGACCGCGGGTATTTTTGAAATGCTGCCACTCTTTCAATGCCTATACTGTTGTGGCAATACTTTACAGAGAGCAATCTATTACAAACAGCAAATGCTATTGACCGGATAATTTGCATTTTAGTGATGTTGACTTTGCAATCGCTGTTTGTGATAAATGGCTCGGACAAAAACAGAGATGGTTTTGATAGTAAATATGCAGAGGACACAAAAATTGTGTCAAAGGAAACAGCAAGATATAGATCAGTTATTGATAGGGGCTGAGAAATATCAGATGGACCTTAATCTGGGCAATTGTCAGGTGTTTCGGAGGTGAATATAAGGGGAAAGAGTGCAGTTAATGGCAGTACTTTTAAAAGCATTGATGCACAGAGGAATTTTGGGGTCCAAATCCACGGCTCCCAGACAATCACAATGGAAGAATGGCAACAAAGGCATTGGTATCCTTCCTTGGTTGAGGCATTGACCATCAACGTGAAGAAGTCACATTGCAGCTTTTGGAGTGATGTGTGCAACTCTGGTTGCTTCATGACAGGAAAGATGTGAAGCCTTTGGAGAGGGTGCAGGTTTACCCGTACGTTGCCCGGGCTACAGGGTATTTGTTATTTTGAGACGTTGGATTGTTTTCTCCGAAATGCCGGACGTTGAGGGGAGACCTGATAGCAGTTTATAACATTATGAGAAGAGCAGATGGGTAGACAGTCAGAATCTTTTTCCCATGTTGGAAATGTCAAGTATTTGAGGGTATGGCTTTAAGATAATGGGAGAAAATTTAAAAAAGAAATGTGTGAAGAAGACTTTGTTATAGAGAGTGATAGGTGACTGGAATGTGCTGCCAAGTGTTTGGGTGGAAGCAGATATAAAAGTGGATTTTGGATGGGCACATGAATAAGTGGACAATGGAGATATGAGGATCTGGTGCAGGCAGAAGGGATTGGTTTAATTTAGCCTTGTGTTTGCAACAGACATCTTGCCTGTTCCTATTCTATGATCTATATTCAATAGAATTTGGTCAGGAAATTAAATATAAGTGAATTGAGAACTCTTACATTCAATGGAGAGAGTAGATGGGGCCTGGGTTTAACAGCTTACCTGAAAAATGAATAATTATATATATTTCATGCCTAACATGTTTGATATTCATATACCCACTCCTTGGAATTTATGTTCCAAATCTTGAAAGGACCTGGTTGAAATTCCACCCCGCTCTTCAAAATCCCTTCACCAGCTAAAGGCCTTTATTTATAGGGGATTGTTCTCATCCTGCAGTCTGCTGCCCTGACTGAAATACCTACTTAGGTCCATGCGTCTCAGAACCATTATCCAACACGGTGATTAGAAATCAAATCTGACAACTACTTGCTTGCATGATTTTGTTCTGCACCAGGTGGTAGTTTTACACAGCAGGCTAATTATTGGATCTAAAGAACAGTACTTTAAATAAATGATAAATGCTATCTACGACTTCTGTCCAACACTTCAACCGCAAAAAAATAAATCAGCAACTAAATGGCATGAATTCCACATTAAGTAATGTTTCACAGAGAGTTGTATTCAGTATTCCACAAATGAATCTGTCAGAATTAATCCAGAATGGAGACTTGAAGAATCGCTTTCCCATTATCCATGCTTATTATTACCTGCAAACCAGACCAGGGCAAGTAGGAGCAGAGTGCACTTTAATTGCCGTGGTTCCCCTCTTCTTCTGCCTTCCATACATGTCCACATTTTGACTTCAGGCTGTGTATCTATTCGCATGGGCAGTAATCTCAAAATAAGCCAAAATATAAAATATCTATAACAGTGTGAAACTCGTGGTGGAGAGGACTGGATTTACAACACATTTCCAAGGTCCAGTTATGAAAAACATTTTATTTTAATTGCTATTTTTGGCCAGCTTCGAAAACAAACTATGCGCTTCTTACTGTTTTTCATCATCTTGCTGCTGTTCTGCTCATTGCTTCCTCACTGTTGATATACTGTCTGCTGGAAGCCACATTGCATTTGTCTATCCTCTCCGCTGCTTCTCTAAATACCTCCAAGCTTCTTTATATGTTACCTCAATTACTTCATTTATTGCTGCCACACTGTAGTGATCGAGCAAAGTACAAAGTGCTGGAGGAACTCAGCTGGTCACCCAGCATCTGTGGAGTGAATGGATAGACCATGATTTGGGTAGGACCATTCTTATGAAATGCTGTCTGTCCATTTCCTCCACAGATGCTGCCTGCTCAGCTGAGTTCCTCCGGTACTTTGTGTTTTGCTCAAGATACCAGCATCAGCAGTTCCTTGTGCTTCCATTGAAGTAATAGATTTGTACCAATATGGAATCAGTTATACACCAATGTAGTACACTTGGATCGAGAGCTGAACATGGGCCTAGAACTGGACTTGCACCCAGAACATCAGGCCAGGTCAAAATAGCCCTTTGGTAACTTCTCACTGAGTTTTTGGTCTTCATTTCCTTTCAGGACTGGTGATGGAGGAGGCCCTAGCATCCAGGACTAGATAGAGGAAAGGGCCAGGGTGGAATGGAAGGTTTGAGTCCTGCTATGGATTTTTAGTCTCATCCTTCATGGTACTTATTTTGCCTTCCCTCATACTTCCTTGGAAATTGTCTTTGGATATTCCTACTCAGGAGTAGAGTCAGCTCCAGGCCTTTCAAATGAGAGTGGCTGAATGACACAGAAGAGGAGTTGCAAGAATTGTATGGACAGGCGGAACCGAGCCTTCCCACAGGCTGAATCTGGTGTAGCGTGACTCCAATATCTTCCTTAAATAGTTAATTCCAGTTTGAAAGAATAATTCACTCACAGATATTGTTTTGGAAGGGAACGAATGAAACAGCTTTACGTTAATCAGTTACTTCCGTTAAAACCAGGTGAAAACCATCAGCGTCTGAAGAGTTGGCTGCCTAAAGTGCTATTGGTGTTATTTTTAAGCTTTGTTTTCTTGATTACATTAACTTAAGTTCCTGCCTTTGATTTATTGCTGTCTACCGTGGAATTAGAGACTTGGTATCCATGTCCTCAACTGCCATTACTGTTATTAAATGAATAAGTAATTTAACAAGTCTGCCACTTCTTAATTTTAGTTTGCAATATAACCCAGCTGTTACTAAATAAAAACAATTCCAATAATTATATATTTCTTCTATATTTTGAAAATCTAAGATGCTGGAACTCTGAAATAAAAACTGAAAATGCTGGAAGCAGAAATGTGCAAAGAGAAACAGTGTTAATGTTTCAGGCCAAAAACCTTTTTTTATCAGAACTGGAGGGGTCAATAGACAATTGACAATAGGTGCAGGAGTAGGTCATTCGGCCCTTCGAGCCAGCACCACCATTCAACGTGATCATGGTTGATCATCTCCAATCAGTACCCCATTCCTGCCTTCTCCTCATATTCCCTGACTCCGCTATCTTTAAGAGCCCTATCAAGCTCTCTCTTGAACGTATTCAGAGAACCGGCACCACTGCCCTCTGAGGCAGAGAATTCCACAGATTCACAACTCTCTGTGTGAAAAAGTGTTTCCTCATCTCCGTTCTAAATGCCTTACCCCTTATTCTTAAACTGTGGCTCCTGGTTCGGGACTTGCCCAACATCGGGAACATGTTTCCTGCCTCTAGTGTGTCCGAACCCTTAATAATCTTACATGTATCAATAAGATCCCCTCTCATCCTTCTAAATTCCAGAGTATACAAGCCCAGCCGCTCCATTCTCTCAGCATATGATAGTTCCGCCATCCCGGGAATTAATCTTGTGAACCTATGCTGCACTTCCTCAATAGCAAGAATGTCCTTCCTCAAATTAGGGGACCAAAACTGCACACAATACTCCAGGTGTGGACTCACTAGGGCCCTAAACAACTACAGAAGGACCTCTTTGCTCCATAACTCCTCTTGTTATGAAGGCCAACATGCCATTCGTTTTCTGCACTGCCTGCTGTACCTGCATGCTTACTTTAATTGACTGATGAACAAGGACCCCCAGATCCCATTGTACTTCCCCTTTTCCCAACTTGACACCATTTAGATAATAATCTGCCTTCCTGTTTTTGCTACCAAAGTGGATAACCTCACATTTATCCACATTAAATTGCATCTGAAATGCATCTGCCACTCACCCAACCTGTCCACCCTGCATTCTCATAGCATCCTCCTCACAGTTCACACTGCCACCCAGCTTTGTGTCATCTGCAAATTTGCTAATGTTACTTTGAATCCCTTCATCTAAATCATTAATGTATATTGTAAATAGCTGCGGTCCCAGCACCGAGCCTTGCGGTACCCCACTAGTCACTGCCTGTCATTCAATATATCAATCAATGTCAATATCAATATCAGTTTTATTCGTCACTTGCACATAAAGTGCAAGTGAAATGAAAGGGACCCATTAATCCCTACCCATTGTTTCCTGCGGCCAACCAATTTTCTATCCATGTCAGCACTCTACCCCCAATATCATGTGCCTGAATTTTGCCCACTAATCTCCTGTGTGGAACGTTATCAAAAGCTTTCTGAAAGTCCAGTTACACTACATACACTGGCTCCCCCGTGTCCATTTTCCTCGTTACATCTTCAAAAACTTCCAGAAGATTAGTCAAGCATGATTTCCCCTTCATAAATCAAGGAATGAGCATTCACGTCGCGGCCCTGTTTCCACCACTACGCACAAGAAGCACAGGAAGTGCAAGACGCCATTGTATGTAGATGCCAAGAAATGTGTTGAACTCTGGCTGAACAATTTCTAATCTTGTGATGTGGACTCGATCAGAAGATCAGTACTGGAAAAGAGAGAAAACAATTTAGTTTTAAATTGTTGAGATAACTGGGAGGGAAGAAGGATGATGCAATAGTTGCGACGGTATTAAGCAGTTGACGAGGCGAATGAAAGAAATTAGGAGAAAAAAGCAAAAATGTGTAAAAGTTGTGACATGCAGGTCTGAGCTGCAGGAAATACCCATAAGATCAGGCGGTGTTAGTAGTGTTACTAACCACCGCCAGTCTCCACTGCCCACGTTGCACCAAGGTGTGTGGATCGTGGATCGGCCTCTACAGACCCACAAGTAGACGACCCTATGGAGAGGAGAGGATAGTCATACTCGTTTTGAGTGATCACCGATGATGGGAGTAGAGGAAGAGAGAAACTGAATTTATACTATGTGGTTAACCTACAGCTGAACGGACCAGATATTAATAGAAAAGGCTAGACACCTGGATTTATTGAAATTGATATTGAACCCAAATAGAGAGCATTCTGATGAGAGAGAAATGGAGGAGAGATGGGTGGAATTTTGGAGTGTTTGAAGGAAGCGTGGACGGATATGAGATAAGATTTAGTAAAATGGTGAGGTGCAAACGTTTGTCACAGCGAAGGGTGACAGCATGAACAGATTTAACATGATCAACAGAATTGGGAATTGAAGTCAGTGGAATCAAGGTTCAAAGGTCCGTTTATTGTCACGTGTATCAATTAAGGTACAGTGAAACTCGAATTGTCATACAGACATACTAAAAAATGCAACAAGACACACAACTGCATAAAAGTTAACATAAACATCCACCACAGAGGATTCCCCACATTCCTCACTGTGATGGAAGGTAATAAAGTCTAATCTTCTTCCCTCTTTATTCTCCCGCAGTCGGGGGAGTCGAACCATCCGCAGGCGGGGCGATCGAAGCTCTCGCGTCGGGGCGATTGGAGCTCCCGAGTCGGAGCGGACGAAATTCCCGCGTCGGAATGGCCGAAGTTGTTTTCTAACGAGGGACCGCGAGCTCCATGATGTTAAAGTCCACAGGCTCCCGTGGTTGGAGCTCCAAGGTCGATCCCCGACAGGGATCGCCAGCCCCGCGATGGTGTCGTCAGGTTCCTGCGGTTCGAGCTCTGTGGTCGATCCCCGACAGGGATCGCCAGCTCCGCGATGGTAAGTCCTGCATGCTCCCGCGGTTGGAGTTCCCGAAGTCGGTCCCCAGCAGAGGACGCCAGTTCCAAGATGTTAGGCCACAGTGTGGATGGAGATACGATATGGAAAAAAAAAATTATCTCCATCGAGGTAAGAGATTAAAAAAAGCTCCCCCCCCCCCCCACATAAAAACAAACTAAAGAACACTAAAACATGCATGTAACATACTAAAAATAAACAAAGAAGGAAGGGACGAGATAGACTGTTGGTGAGGCAGCCATTGCTGGCGCCATCCGGTGGCCAATTGGAGGCAATCAAGCCGTAAGGATAGGAACAGTGAGGCAGATGCATTTTGAACATTTGCAGAGTCTCAGGGATGGCAGCTGAATGTGACGTGACAGTTTCAACAGTAGATAAACTCAGACTTGAGCAGTAGCAGGCATTGACATGAACATTCATGTAAGCACTCATTTCAACTAAATCTTTAGTTTGCTCACAAAATAACTGTGATGACACTTTAAACGCAATTGATTCCAGATGATATTCTTTTATGAGGATAGAGCTGCACATCAATGCAAGTAGTACATTTATTTTGTGGATTTTGAAAGCATTGGAAACTATTTTTATCAATAATATCAAAATAGGATCCCACAGTGAGGAGGTGTTTGGAGATTCACTGTGATGGATGATTATGTAAATTGTGTTAATTGTGTGCCTTGGTTTTTTCCTTGTTTGTTTGACTGCAGAAACATAATTTCGTTTGAACTTAGGTTCAAATGACAATAAAAGTTATCTTATCTTATACACAGTGCATCTGCACTGGCATAGTTCTTAATACTAATTTTACAAAACCCAAAAGCATTTTTCTCCTTTTCTTCCCCATTTCATCTACATCAGGAAGCTTCGCACCAGATTCTGATTTGTGCACAATATTGAGATTGTTTGTTTCCCATGAGGAATCCTCCTTAATGTGGAATGGATTTTAAAGGTATAATAATTTCAGTGAAAGGTATCCAAATATATCTGATTGCATATGTACACTGTGTCTGACTCTTAGAACGCTTCACATTCACCTGGCAATAGAAGTGCAGAAATGGCTTCAAAGGCAGCAGACGATTCAGATGTGCAGGTAAACCATCTGCTGCAAGTCACCTGAAGTAGCTATCAGGTTTGCAATGGTTGCTGCCATTTCATTCTGTTAGTTTACCTTGTCAGCCTTCCAGTAATAGTAGTGCTGTACTGCAAAACCGAACAGCCACAAAATCAAATTTACTTTAACTTTTATCAATACAGGGTCTAAAAAATGTGTAGCTCTCGCTCACAATAAAGATTAGTATTCCTTTTTAATCTTCATGTTTGGTCACAGGTTTCATTCCATATGTCAGGAAGTCCTTGACACTGAGTTATCAACACATGATTCAGAGCCCATCTTGACAGCGGACACCTGGCCGACGCCTGGCCAACACGCCCACCCACTCCACCCTCCCCCACCCCTCCCTCCCTCTCCCCCCCCTCCCTCCCTCCCTCTCCCCCCCTCAACCTCACGTTCGAGGACCAGGCCTAACGGGTCTGCACTTGGTCTAGTATTATTATAAAACTCTGATCTTGGATGTTTACTTGGTTTTGCTTGCTTGAACTTTGATTCACATCTCCTCGAAAACCTGACGCGGTAACAGTGACATTTTTACATATTCCGGTAGAGATTTACCTAATTATCTCAAAAATTGCCTCATCTGAAAATATGATTTATTATTTCCCGAGTATCTTTACTAAAACTGTTCACCAATCTGACATAATTTTAAAATCTAACGAGCTGGATGACGTCACAATGGCTCCTCTCGCTCACAGTCGACTGGCCTGCCATCCGCAGCGCTCCGCCACGCCCGAGGACCAGCCGCCCTCCCCCCGGCTCTGGATTGAAGCCGATGACGAGTTACGTTAATTACCCCCACCCCAACTCCGACTCACAGTCATTTTGTGTCATCCTGACTCACAGTCCACTCACACTCGGCCGGCCGTCCGCAGTGCAGTGCCCCGCCCTGCCCATGGCGGAATGAAACCGCTGAAATGGAGTACACACGCGCCTCAGCTCGGGTTTTCCGAGATAACCCGAGTGATGCCAACGGCACCTGAGAGATGACGTCACAAAGAGTGACACACAGTACGCTCACGCCTCGACTCAGGTTTCCCAAGAGATGCCGAGAGCTTTGTGCTAGTCGGGCCCTGTACTAGAGCTTTCTCTCTCTCTCCCTGGGCTCTCCCCGCTTTTTCATAGAAAATAGAATCATAGAAAATAGGTGCGGGAGTAGGCCATTCGGCCCTTCGAGCCATTCAATATGATCATGGCTGATCATCCAAATCAGTATCCTGTACCTGCCTTCTCTCCATACCCCCTGATCCCTTTAGCCACAAGGGCCACATCTAACTCCCTCTTAAATATAGCCAATGAACTGGCCTCAACTACCTTCTGTGGCAGAGAATTCCACAGACACACCACTCTCTGTGTAAAAAATGATCTTCTCATCTCGGTCCTAAAAGACTTCCCCCTTATCCTTAAACTGTGAGCCCTTGTTCTGGAGTTCCCCAACATCGGGAACAATCTTCCTACATCTAGCCTGTCCAACCCCTTAAGAATTTTGTAAGTCTCTATAAGATCCCCCCTCAATCTCCTAAATTCCAGCGAGTACAAGCCGAGTCTATCCAGTCTTTCTTCACAGAAGTCCTGCCATCCCAGTAATCAGTCTAGTGAACCTTCTCTGTACTCCCTCTATGGCAAGAATGTCTTTCCTCAGATTAGGAGACCAAAACTGTACGCAATACTCCAGGTGTGGCCTCACCAAGACCCTGTACAACTGCAGTAGAACCTCCCTGCTCTTGTACTCAAATCCTTTTGCTATGAATGCCAACATACCATTTGCTTTCTTCACAGCCTGCTGCACCTGCATGCCTACTTTCAATGACTGGTGTACCATGACACCCAGGTCTCGTTGCATCTCCCCTTTTCCTAATCGGCCACCGTTCAGATAATAGTCTACCCTCCTGTTTTTGCCGGCAAAGTGGATAACCTCACATTTATCCACATTATACTGCATCTTCCATGCATTTTCCCACTCCCCCAACCTATCCAAGTCACCTTGCAGCCTCCTAGCATCCTCCTCACATCTAACACTGCCCCCCAGCATCGTGTCATCCGCAAACTTGGAGATGTTGCATTCAATTCCCTCATCCAGATCATTAATATATATTGTAAATAGCTGGGGTCCCAGCACTGAGCCTTGCGGTACCCCACTAGTCACTGCGTGCCATTCTGAAAATGACCCGTTTACTCCTACTCTTCCTGTCTGCCAGCCAATTCTCTATCCACATCAACACTGAACACCCAATACCGTATGCTTTAAGTTTGAATGCTAATCTCTTGTGTGGGACCTTGTCGAAAGCCTTCTGAAAGTCCAGATACAACACATCCACAGGTTCTCCCTTATCCACTCTACTAGTTACATCCTCGAAAAATTCTATAAAATTCGTCAGACATGATTTACCTTTCATAAATCCATGCTGACTTTGTCCAATGATTTCACCACTTTCCAAATGTGCTGCTATCCCATCTTTAATAACTGACTCTAGCATTTTCCCCACTACCGATGTTAGACTAACTGGTCTGTAATTCCCCGTTTTCTCTCCTTCCCTTTTTAAAAAGTGCGGTTACATTAGCTACCCTCCAATCCTCAGGAACTACTCCAGAATCTAAAGAGTTTTGAAAAATTATCACTAATGCATCCACTATTTCTGGGGCTACTTCCTTAAGTACTCTGGGATGCAGCCTATCTGGCCCTGGGGATTTATCGGCCTTTAATCCATTCAATTTACCTAACACCACTTCCCGGCTAACCTGGATTTCACTCAGTTCCTCCATCTCATTTGACCCCGGGTTCCCTGCTATTTCCGGCAGATTATTTATGTCTTCCTTAGTGAAGACAGAACCAAAGTAGTTATCCAATTGGTCTGCCATGTCCTTGTTCCCCATGATCAATTCACCAGTTTCTGACTGCAAGGGACCTACATTTGTTTTAACTAACCTTTTCTCTTCATATATCTATAAAAACTTTTGCGGTCCGTTTTTATGTTCCTGCCAGTTTTCTTTCATAATCTATTTTCCCTATCCTAATTAAGCACTTTGTCCTCCTCTGCTGGGCTCTGAATTTTTCCAAGTCCTCTGGTAGACTGCTTTTTCTGGCTAATTTGTACGCTTCATCTTTTGCTTTGATACTATCCCTGATTTCCCTTGTTATCCACGTATGCACTACCTTCCCTGATTTATTCTTTGCCAAACTGTGATGAACAATTGTTGTAGTTCATCCATGCAGTCTTTAAATGCCTTCCATTGCATATCCACTGTCAACCCTTTTAGAATCACTTGCCAGTCTATCTTGGCCAATTCACGTCTCATACCCTCAAAGTTACCTTTCTTTAAGTTCAGAACCCTTTTTTCTGAATTGACAATGTCACTCTCCATCCTAATGAAGAACTCAACCATATTATGGTCACTCTTGCCCAAGGGGCCACGCACAACAAGACTGTTAACTAACCCGTCCTCATTACTCAGTACCCAGTCTAGAATAGCCTGCTGTCTCGTTGGTTCCTCTTCATTTAGGTTTGGAAAACTATCCCGCATACATTCCAAGAAATCCTCTTCCTCAGCACCCCTGCCAATTTGATTCACCCAATCTATATGTAGATTGAAGTCATCCATTATAACTGTTTTACCTTTGTTTTTGCAGCCCACTCGCTCACCCGGCTCCCCTCCTCCTCTCCCCTTCTCTCTCTCCATCCCCTCTATCCTCTGCTCTTCCTCCCCACTACCCCACTCCACCTCCCCCCTCCACCCCACTCCCCCTCCCCTTCCCCCCCTTCTACGCCCCTCCTCTCTCCCCCTCCTCTCTCCCCCCACCTTCCCCCTTTCCCCCTCCCTCCACCTCACTTCCCCCCTCTACCCCCCTCTCTCCCCCCTCCTCTCCACTCCTCTGCCCTCCCTCCAGCTCACTCCTCTCCCCTCCCCCTCCCTTCCCCCCTACTCTCCCCCACTCCTCTCTCCCCCTCTTCCCTTCTGCCACCCCTCCTATAGCCCCCCTCCCCCACATCCCTCCCCCTCCCTTTTCCCCTACTCTCCCCCACACCCCCTCTCCCCTCCACCCCTCTGCTCTCCCTCCACCCCACCCCTCTCCCCACTTCCTCTCCCTCTCCCCTGCCCCAGTCCCCCTCGCTTTCCCCCCCTTCTCCCCCTACCCATGTGTGTGTGGGTTGGTTAGTGTGTGTGTGACGACGTAGACCCTCCCCCCCCCCCCCCACAACCGCGTGCTGAGGGGATGGGACCCAACGGGTCCCCCTTGGTCTAGTATTAAATAATTATGATGTGGGGCTGCATCATCTCCAAGAGGCACCAGTCCTCGTAAAGATGAGAAAAGATCAACGAAGATACAGAATAAATAGTAACAAGAGAAAACGAGGAAAAATGGATGCAAAGTAACTCAGCAGGCCAGGAAGCATCTCTGGAGGACATGGATCAGCAACAAAACTGAAATGGGGTGAACAACTTATATGTTCTCAAGCGGATACTGAACCATTACATCATTTATTAAAATTGTTCTTTATTCCTGTTGTTTTCAGAATATAGATGTCTAGCAAAGCATTCTGAATTACTTTTGAGATGATGGTGAGACAACTTCTTAGATTGCGACAGTGTGAGTACTCCAGCAACGTTGTTGAATAGGAAATTCCAGGGAGTTTCAGAAGTCCCAACAATGGAGGATTGGTGCTATAATTCCAAGTTAGAATGATGTCCACGTTGGTGGGGAACATGCATGTGGTGGCATTTCCATGCACTGGAAATAGTTGCTCTTTCTGGTGACAGAGATTGCAGGTTTGAGTGGTCTTCTTTCGTGTCCATTTTCCATGTTTCGAATGTTGACATCGCTGCCATTGTCCGTCCTGAAAAGGATACAAGCTTCCGGCGACAATCAGTGGAAGCCATCACTTGTTGTAATAGATGACGGTGGTAACAGAATTAACGCAGGATACTTCCTGTTTCCAGGACACTTCTCCTATGGGGCCGGTTTGAGTGGCGTGTTTGGAGTTGCCCAAGTAATGCAGTACGTCAGTCTTGTAGGCACTGGATGTTGATGATGTACAGAAATGAATGCAATAGGGTGGAAAACTGGGAATCTAGTCATGTGGATTGATTAGTCTCAGATGGGTTTGCAGAGAGGTTTGCAGCAAGTTGGCCTGGCAGATCTCATCCAGATCATTGATAAATATGTCAGGCTGCTCTGGTACATTGACAAGCAATTTTACTTGTGATCACCCAAGACAGATTTGACATTCGGTCGATTTCAGTTGTCCATGAGCATTTTAAATGTGCTCACAATGCAAATTTAAAACATTTTCTTGTTTTAGGCTGTAGAATTGTTTGACTAATTGTGGTGAGTTGATGATTCTATGCCACAACAGAGCCAATTTATGAGGAGAAATAAGCCACCAACGTGACAATGCACATCTTCCAGAATTCAAACAATCACGTGTAGTATAATAGCTTCTTGACAACAGATGACCCAACAGGTTACTTTATTGAAACTTAATGCAATGGATCAATAGGTGACTGAATTGGAACAGTTCACGAAAAAAAAAGACTTAATGAGCTCCGAAATGGTGGTCTGTATAATCTAATGCGGCTCAATTGTAGTATCAATTTTACCACTTATTTATCCATGGAAATTCATCTGTCGACAGACCAGGTGTTCAACAGGAGATTTAACGAGCTGCAAAACAGCCTTCAAATGTGTTTTAACTGGCCAACTGCAAATTAAATTTGTGTGACTATTTATGACACACATAAATTAAATTTGTGTGACTATTGTGTGAGTAATGGAGAAAGTTTATTTTATATTGCTCTTATTCAGCATCTGGGAGTTTGAAGGTTCTTATGAGCCACTTATGCACTTGTCAGGCGACTGCCAGCGACTGTCAAGTTGCCGGCAGTCGCCTGAAAAACCGGCGACTGAAACAGCGACTGTCAGAGTGGAGCACACACTCACACACACATCGCTCCCTTCACCAGCCCGTTATGCAGGCGGTGGACAGGGCAAACAGGGGGAGCGCTGTCTGAGTGAAATTCACACGGTGCAAAGCCAATGTGATACAGACACACACCACGATGAACAGCGCTGTAATGAAGACGGCTAAGCACAGTGTACGGTAAGTCCTTTAAAAGAGGGGGAAGGGTGGAGTGGAGAGGGGGCCGAGGGAGGGGAGAGGGAAGAGAGAGGGAGGGAGAAGGAGTGGCGACAACTTTTAAGAAGCCACAGATACACGGCTGTGAAACTCGGCGGACATTTAACGTTACCGGTCGGTTATCCTTGGTTCTGAAAACTACTGCTTACGTTTTTTTCCCCCAATGAGCCAATGGAATTCACCACCGACTACAACCTACGAGAACCTTCGACCTCCTGGCAACCCAATAGGGCCTCCTGGTGACCCACCTAAGGCACGAGAATTCTCGCTACTCTCCATGGCGGCTTCATTCTGGTCGCCGCTAATTTTTCAACATGCTGAAAAATGCATGGCGACCATAATGAGGCCGCGACTAGTTCCCAGAATGCGGGAACTACTCACGACCATGAAGGCAACTACCTGGCAACCACCCGCAAACATGTGGCGAAGGCAGAGTCTCCTGCAGTCGTCTAAAAAGTCATCTAAGTGGGACAGGCCATTACAAAAACATGCATATTTGCCTGTTCCCTCCTGACAGATGCAATGCAAGTGATTGCATTATCTACTTTTTTTTAGGTTCAGATGTCTCGACACCAGCATTAGTTTGCTAGCATGGCCGGCTGCAAGGTGTTGCGATCAGTTGTGACACTCCTAAAATAGATGAGCCAGTCAGATCCTATGAACAGCTGCCAAGCTGACTTGGATGCTATTGCGAGTTACGTTTTGGAAACTGGGAGCACCAGCGTAGCACAAAGCCAATATCCAAGCAACCTAAATGTGAGTCAGTTGTCAAGAGATGAAAAATGTCAGTGAATGTAGGTATTCTTTTGGTTTAATCTCCTATTTCCCATGGCCTGAACTAAAGCAGTACAAAATATAACGTACCTTTGAATGCAGCAGACAAAAATGCTGGAGAAACTCTGCGGGTGAGGCAGCATCTATGGAGCGAAGGAATAGGGGACGTTTCGGGTCGAGACCCTTCTTCAGACTGCTTTATCACAGTGGACAACCAATAAATTTGACTCAACATATTATACGAGTACTGAAAATTATCCCTTCGCAGCAAAACAGAAAACTACAACTTGGAAAGTAAGGCTTTAGCCTAACCAGCCAGGATCTTAATTATCCAGCATTGTCAAGTGATTCTTGAATTTTGTAATGGTCAGTTTCAAATCATAAGTTGGGTAGTTAATACAATTTGAGAACCTTATAATGCAAAAAAACTTTTCCTAAATTATACATTTACTGACCTGTATGTGAATGAACTCATTGGATAGAAAATTCCAAAGATTTACCACCAATCTGTGTAAGAAAATTTCTCCTCATTATTCCGAGACTACAATGTTTGGTTCCAGACTCCTTAGTCTAGAACCAAGGCTTGTTGATCCCTGTAAGAACTTTGTTAACTACAAAGGGATCTTTTCTCATTCTTCTGAACTATAATGAACACGGGATCTGAAGAAGGGCCCCAATCCAAAACATTGTCTTGTCTATTCCCTTCACAGATGCTCCCTGATCCACTTTTCCTCCAACAATTTGTCTTTTGTTTATTCCTGCAGAGTTAAATGTTTATTATAGGGACAGGTTGGTTAATTGAGAAGACAAGAGTACACTTTGAACGTACATCCTAATCTAAATAACATCAGATATTCACGGTAAATGTTTTGTAGCTGTAAACAGCATGTAAAATACAAGTGATCTTACGGAGATTCGGTACGTCAAAGAGGATTCTCTTGAACCTCTACAGGTGCACAGTTGAGAGCATATTGACTGGTTGCATCATGGCCTGGTTCGGCAACTTGAACGTCCAGGAGCGGAAAAGACTGCAATAGTTGTGAACACTACCCAGTCCATCACCGGCTCGGACCTCCCCACCATCGAAGGGATTTATCGAAGTCGCTGCCTCAAAAAGGCAGCCAACATAATCAGAGACCCACACCATCCTGACCACACGCTCATCTCACCACTATCATCGGGAAGAAGGTACAGGAGCCCGAGAACTGTAACGTCCAGGTTCAGGAACAGCTTCTTCCCTACAGCCATCACGTTATTAAACACTACAACCTCATAAACTGTGAATTACAATAGACTATTATTATTATTGCACTGTTATTGGGTTTTTTTTGAGTATGTGTGTATCTGTATATAAAACCATATGTGAGTATGTGTATATATAACCACTGAACTTTTTTTATTCTCTCTCGTTTATCATATTATTTATTATGAATACATATTCTGTTGTGCTGCAGCAAGTAAGAATTTCATTGTTCTATCTGGGACATATGACAATAAAACACTCTTGACTCAAGTTTTATGTGCATCTGTCATGCATTACCATGTTCCTACCTGAAGGAGGGGCCGTTGCACTCCCAACACTTTCATGGTATCAGCGCTGGCCAGCAGTTTCAAAGGATCCGCGACTTTGGTTGCAGCCTCAATCTCCTTGTTAACATCTAGGTGAACCTGATTTAGGAAGAAGTTCTTGATGTACATGGTGAGGAACTCTCGCAGAGGACACTGCTTACCAGAGCCTGACCACATGGCGCCTTCAATCTCCTGAATGAATCTGAAAGAGGGGAAGAGAAAGTTTAGAATTCAGTGAGCATTCGAAACAGAACAATTATGCTGGAGGAAAGTATTGTAGGTACTTTCACTTTTTACACTGTAAACATCTATGGTGAATTCAAATTTTCAGGTGCAGAACTAGATGTACGCTTTAACTTTAATTTTACAGGTTGTGCGAATGAAATTCATTGCCTCAAAATTGGAATATTTACTTTTAAAACTTTATCCTCTAAAGTACAGCAATGATCACACTTTCTGCTACTGACGGTGTGATCAATGACCTAATATAACAGGCGCAGGTCTAATTGATATTGTAACATTATTTGATCCAGAGGATAGATAGTGTCAGGCTGAGCCAAGTGTGTTGAGAGATTATAACCCTTTATAGTGGAGGTGGGTCTGTGTTTAATCGTTAAGAATTTTAAGGACTCCGTTGCTTCTTAATCAAGCACACATTTGATTCAAAACTTCTGTCAAGCTCCAAATACTGAAGAAAGCATTGAAATGACCCTGAGAGCACGGAGTGGTGGTAAGCGTGAACATCAAGCATTTTGCTTACTGACCAGGCTCCCTGCAACCCGTTTTACTATGACAGTTTATGCAGAGCTAAGGATGTAACGTCATAAGCCTGCTTTTTTTAAATTCCAAGATTATAATGAAGAATGAAAAGAAAGAGTAGAAAACAATGCCAAACAATTGAATTGAAAAGGAAGAAAATAAAGCTAACAATAAGCTTGGACTCAGTTCAATTAATTTAAGGGACTAGAAATTACTAATAGCTAATAAATTATTTTAACCTTTGCATTGATGTTCAAATTGCGGTGCCACGCCCAATAGGCTGTGAAGTAAGTGGTTGTAGGTGCATACATAAAAGAGGATAAAAAAATAAAAAACTTGCCTCGCCTACTCAACAAACCAATCATAGTTACATTTAATTAGGAACCGCAATGCATGAGGTGGCTTCGTAACTTTTGAGCAGATACCACAAGTTAGTGTGAAGCGCTAGCCAATCATAGAACCACAAATAAATGTTCTTCATCTTAAAAAAATCTCTCTTAGGCAAGTCTACAGCTGTGCTGTGCAAATGAACCATCATGCTTCCAGCCTAAATAAAAGTGGTTGAATTTTAGGAGATGGCAGTTTTGTTTATTTCATCTTTAATTTCAGAAATTTCTCTGCCATTTGATGGCATATGCTTAAACTTTTTTTTCACTTTTCACTCTTTCCTTGCTATGTGCCCTTTCGTTGAAGGGAGAGAATGCAATATGAGCAACTTATTTCCAGATTACTTTTACATGAATGAACCACCAAGATGAGTTTGGCACTGTCCATTTCCTTCTCAAACTCAACAATGCAACATCAATATTTTACCAAGAATAATGATACCACCATGAAAGAGGAAAACCCATTACAAAAATAATTCACCACTCGCACTGGAAAGTAAATAAAATATAGAGTTGATGGCACAAGACCAGGAGTGAGTTCAAAGCTCATGATAGCAAATTAAAAAAACTGCATGATATAAATCTGTTCATTTGTCGTCTAACATCAATAATTATTGAGTCTGGTGCATTTTTTGTAAAGATTCTGAATGTATTTTTAAGCAATTCTCCACCTCTTCCCACTACGAACCACAAACTAAACAAGGGCTATAAGTACATGAATTTTAAAACAACCCAAACTAGATCTTCTAAAAATGCAGTCTTATGGCTTATACTGTATGACTCCAGCATTTCCAAGTTTAATAGTTGTAACCTTGGAGACTGGCTCATTGACATCAATCGCTCTTTGGTATTGACTGTAAGGAGGGTATTGGACAATTTATTTGCACAATCAAACCACAAAAAATAAATAATTAAATTACATGGCCATGATGGTGGCAGTTTTGATGGTAGGCAGAATTTGATGCTCACCGCCACATCCCCTTTATCAGGGCTGCCAACGTTGGGTTAGTTGGGAGTGAGAAATTGCAAGAGACCAAGCCCGAGGGAGCGTAGCGACCGGGGGGGGGGGGGGGGAGATGGAGTACCGTACCACAAGCTCCGTACCACTCCCCTCCCATTGGTACGAAGCTTTTGCATTTTTCAGCTTGAAATTGTGCTATCTGGTGCATACTATAGCAAGTCTATGAACTTACACTTGCATCCAACACCCGCGGCCCATGCACTTGATAAGAGTTTTGAAATTTTCGTTGATCACAGAATTTCTCACGACAGAGCATGAGAAATTTGTGGTCAGCGTGAGAGCGTGAAAATTTGGCGAAATGCGTGATTTTCACACTCAATGCGTGACAGTTGGCAGCCCTGCCTTTGTACGTGCAGTTCCCAGCAAGAATCACTGGCTACTCCAGAATAGCACAAACCCAGATTGATTTTGATTTTTCTATAGAGAGCACTAACATGGAGCACTCGGACTCCAAATGTTATTTTGTGTGAGATTGGCTATTTACAACAGGGGCATAGATAAAAACAGAAAACGCGAGTAAAGCTTAGCAGGTCAAGGAGCATAAGAGAGACAACATAAATTCTCCAAATTTAGGTAACTCACCTACAAACAACCCCTTTTTAAATGTAATTATTTTTGCTTCCCCATATCTCACCTGGATTCACGCCCATTTCACACTTTTCCCCTCCACCAATATTTCTTCTTCTGGCTGCACAATTCGCATCTCCTCTGTCCTTCTCACACTTCTAGTCCTTTCATCTCTGGCCTTTGTCCAACCACCTGCCTATCGAAATCCCCACTCACGGTTTCCACCTTTCACTTGCCGGGCTCTGTTCTGCCCCTCCTCTCAGCATTCTCCCTCCCTCTTAACACCCCCCACCCAACTACAATCAGTCTGAAGAATGGCCCTGACACGAAACGCCACCAACACTGGGTGTCTTTTTTTTGTATAATCAGCATCTGCAATTCCTTGTACTTTAGCAGGATTAATGTTCAGATTACAGACCTTCAATGTCTTAGGAGGTGTCTTTGACCTGGAGTGATAGTTCTTTTTGATTTTCATTTTATAGAACAGGTTCACAACCAAGATTTTTTTTTTTAGCAAGTACACTCAACCTGAGCAGCGAATAAGCAATTAAAAAGCAAAATATCTGACATTCCTTTCACAGTGCGGGATTTGGAACAAGATGCACACCTTGTAAAGCAGGCAGCTATTTAATTCATTGATCACCAACACTGATGTGCCGAGAGTATTCATTGAGAGCTCTACATAAAGCTTTACTAACTTAAGTATTAAGAGCATGATATGCCAACTTGTTCAGTGTTTTATTCCATGGCTTGAAAAGGTTTCTATGAATAAAACTATTTAAAATTATCAGCTTTCAACTTTTGACGTCAATACTATAAAATATAATAAACTGGCCTCATATTTCAATGATAACGGTAAAATAATTGTAAAAATTGGAAAGAAATAGTTCTCAGCACTTGTTAACCAAGGTCCAGTGTTTCAATTATGATTTTATTGTTTCATGAGTTCTCAATCTTCAATTTGAACTTAACAATTCTTTTACACACTACTGCAACTTGCTTGAATGCACTGTCACATCCAACATCTAAAAAAAAACAACTATTTTTTTTTTAACAAATGCTCAGGCTTCTGTTAAATCGTGAAATCTGTCAGGTTGTGCTCACCCCATGATCTATGTTTCCACAACCTAACATGAGCCAAACAGAAGATGAATGGGAATTCCAAGTGGGATGTGCTGAATTTCCTTGACACTGTGAAACGCCGACCAGCTATGCAGTGTCAAAGCAAACTTTGCTTCAGGGGAATCCACCTTCCTTTACAAACAAGATGACTCTCATCCACCCAAGAGCAGAGTAATTAATTGAGAAATTGAGGCCAGCTGTGGTGTTGCTGCCTTCCAGGGCCAGAGACCTGGGTTCCATCCTGACTACAGGTACTGTCTGTCTGGAGTCTGTACTTTCTCCTTGTGACCGCTTGGGTTTTCTCCAGCAGCTCCGGTTTGCTCCCACACTTCTAAGATGTACAGGTTTGTAGGTTGATTGGCTTTGGTAAAATTATAAATTATCCCTAGTGTGTAGGATAGTGTTAATGTATGGGGTGATCGTTGGTTGGCGTGGACTCAGTGGGTCGAAGGGCCTGTTTCCACGCTGTATCTGTAAAGTGTAAAGACTAAAGTAAAGATATCCGACCTGCTTTTGTGTTTACAACATTTAAGTACTTAGCCCTGTTAGGTTTCTTGTCAATGGCCATCCCAGGGTGTTCAAAATGCAGAATTCAATGACGGCAATGTTCAGAAGCGATTGTTGCCCACGTCTTTCTACATTCATGCACGGGATGCTTCAGCTGGTAACAAACATTGAATGGAGCTGAATCAGCATCAAACATTCCCATTTTAGACCAGACGATAAAGATACAGGCAGCCAAAGAAATCCACAAGTTTGCAAACAGGTGGAATTCCATTTCAGGCTTAAAAGGAGATACTCCACATGTAACTTAGTTTAAAGCCTCAAGACTCACTAGTAAAACGCCTCCTATTTTGCAAATGATGAAGAAAGGATAAATAACAAATCACTACATTTTCAGGTAATCACTATCCACCCTTGAAAATCCCGCTAAGAAACTTGCGCATGCGCACGTGTGGTAGGCTGGTGCGCATGCGCAGTGCGCAACGCGGCACATGCACGCAGTTCACAGTGTAAAGGCAGAGTTTCAGCTGCCTTTATGGACCATTCCCACTGATGGCTTGAAGCAGCGTCGACGGCACGTGAGTAGCACATACTTCCGCGTTTAAAGCATACTGCTGCTGAAAGGCACCGGAGAATTATGCCTCCCTAGGAGATTGATCTCTTAGGGAGGCATAATTCTCCCGTGCCTTTATTATTTATGACCATTTTATGTATGTTTTATATATATTATATTTATATATAAAATAATTACTATTTTATAATTTTAGTCAGGGTAGGCACTGCCTACCTTGCCCACCCTGATGGCACGTGCCTGGTGTAGATAGAGTCAACAGCAGGGTTTGTGTGATGGCCTAGGCTATGTCCACAACTCTGCAATTTGTTGCCCTCTTGGATGGAAATGTTCCCAATCTTTGCTGTGTTGCATCCTGATAAAATGCTTTGCACAGCGCATCTGTACAAGTTGGTGTGGGTTGTTGGGGACATGCCAAAGTTCCTAAGCCTTCTCAGGAAGCAAAGAAGTTGGTGTACTTTTTTGGCCATTGGTTCAATATGACTGGTGCAGGACAAATTGCTGGTGATATTTACTCCTAAGAACTTGAAACTTTTCACTATATCTACTTTGTACTGCTTCACTTTCTGAAGTTGATCACAATTTTACAAACCAATTTGCTGATATTGAGGGAAAGCTGAACACTTCAAGAGTGAAATGCTTAGTACAATATAATACAATTAAAACCATGGCTGATAGGTGACGTTAGACAAATGTATTGAAAGAATACAAAACGACAGCACATGGATAGAAGAAAGGTACAGGTTAATCATGAACAGGATTGAGGAGCAAGTCTACGTTTGTCTAACACGGCTTCACAACTATCATAATCTGAGATAAGGACTAAAAACCGCAGTAGCTGTTATTTCCCCATAAGTTATTTATGCATAATCTTTCACTGGAAATAATTCTAAAGGATTGGAAAAGAAAAATGTTTTTTTCATTTCCTCCCTCAACAATTACACATTCTCAATTCAATTGTATCCTCTGAGACATTTGCACAAGAACCAATTCAACACCTGAAAATCTATACAAGACCACTGCAGCAAATAATTATTTTCCTGAAATAATTCTGCCAACAAAATTGCAATCACAACTGTAACAATCTGCTTAATAAGCTTATCTTGGCTTTGTTATGAAGAATGAGGCGCAACATTATTGAATGTTTTAAAAATATATACATGCCAAAGCTGCTCTTTAAGCAGGATTATACAAACCAATTATTGAAGGTTCTTTTTGTTTATTGTATTCTAACATGGCAATTACAATGATTTTAATAACGGCAGGGGTTGAGGTTGAACTTCTCAGTGAGACTGAGTTCTTGTCAACTACCTCGTAACAAAACAGGAAAAGCTTCACAATAGAATTAATGCACCAATCAATTGTAGCAACAAACCATGCAGACCAGGAAGTCCAGCTTCATTCCCCGATCTATGCTGAATTAATGTCAGACTTTTAAACTGTGGCTTCCAAGATTATAAATTAAAGACACAAGAAAATCAGCTAAACATAATTCTACTCTTAAGACGGAGACACAAAGAACTGCAGAGGCCGAAATCTTGAGCAAAACACAAAGTGTTTTCATTGGAAATAATTCTAAAAGATTGGAAAAGCAAATAGTTTTTTCGTTTCCTCCCTCAACAATTAAAGATTCTCAATTGTAATTGTGAAGTGCTGGAGGGTGAGCGGGTCAGGCAACATCCATGCTACTCTTGGTTATTTTACTGGCATGAGATATATTTAATAGTATTAGAACTCCCAGCCAACTCTGAAGAAGGCTTGGCAGATTCCAGTATAAATTACTAAAGGCTTATGACAGTTCAGAGAGAGCCTTACATTATTGGAAATGTTGTCAACTAGATGAGATGTTAAAGAAGACCCCATCTGTCACTGCAAATGATCTGAGAGAATAATTTCAAAAAAAGTGCAGGGAATTTATCTCTGCCAATATTTGTTCTTTAACCAGCATTACGGTGGAATATCTGGTTACAATTATGCTGGTTTATGGAAAATGGCTGCACACAAATTGGCTGCTGTTTTTTTCTCTGTTTATCTGGTAATTGCACTTCAAATGTAGCTTACTGTACAGTGAAGTGCATTGGGATGAACGGCGATAAATACTGGATACTAGGAGAAATCAAGGACTGGTTGGTAGAGACTTTTTTCAAATATTTTTGTCTTTTCTTGATAGAAAACAACAGAAGCATCCCAATATTACCAAGAAAAGTGTAAAATGGATGGAGAAACTTAAAACAACTGTCATACTAATGGAGTAATGTCGGGAACAGTTAAAGACCGACAAGTTTACAAGGCCTGGTGGTTAGCACGCAGACTCGTTAAAGATGTAGAGATGACGGATGAATTAATAATAACCTTCTGCTGTGCTCAGATTTTAGGACCGAGGAAAAAAAAAACCAATTCAAGAAGAAAATTGAGACAACTATCAGCAAATTATAGACCCCTGATTGGACATACCTTATTGGGGAAAAAGCAGGAATCTATTTTGAGGAAATTATGGCAGAACATTTAGAAAATCACAATTATGTTATGCATGGTTTCATGAAAGGGAAATCTATTTTATTAGGGTTCTTCAAGGATGTAATGATGAAAGGGAAACTAACAGATGTCATGTATTTGGACTTTCAGATGGTGATACAGAAATGGCCAGTGGATAAGGTTAGAGCTTGCGATGTATGGATTAAATATTAGTGTGGGGGAAAAGACGGTATAAATAACACCAGAAGAGGCATTGGAACATTTTCACGTTGGCAAACTGTAATTAGTAGGGTAGGGTACCAAAGAGCTCAATGGTGGGGAAACAATATATCTTTGCAACATGGGCAATGCTACCGAAGTGGATGGTTGACAACAAACAGGTAGGAGGAAAAGCAAATGAGGAGGGGGGGTACAAAAGGTCTGAAAAAAAACTACGTAGATAGGTTAAATAATTGGGCAAACATTTGTTAGATGGCATACAATGGAAAGGTGAGGTTTTTTCAGCAGCTAATTAGTACGACAGGTGAAATGTTAGCCTTTATTTTACACTAATCCTATTTTATCTTCTTCATATTCCCATCAACTCCCCCCAGATTCTACCACCCACTAACTTACACACAGTTGGAAGAATGTACAGTAACCAATTAACCTACCTACCCACAATTATGTAAGCCACACGCTGCTGTCATACCTGGACAAGATCAGTAAATACTTAACTTTCAGTGACTACTCGTCTCCTGTACATATAGAATACTACTGAAGATTACTACTGAAATTAGTAGCAATCCCCTCTAATATTGTCAAAACAATCCACATGGGGATATTTTTTCCCAGGGCATTAAATATGATATAATTTACATCTGGAAATCATAAACCAATCTTTATCTACAAGTAGTCTTTCTATTGCTTGCAGTTAAGTCAGTGTACCCACAACAGCTTGAGGATAGGAAAGAGCTTGTTGTAGCATTGCAATTTCTCTGCAGTGCCGTGTAAAACAGGAAACTACTTTACCATAGCATGACAGCATCATCTCTGGCAGAAGGGTGAAAATTCAGTGTGCCTCATTTGTACGGCCTTTCAACATTATAAATGTAAACTTAGGAATTTATTAAAAAGGACTGGTGGAGAAAAGGATGACATAACTGTACCCAAGGTTTTGTTCCTAGGATGTGCACACGTATAAGACTTAAGTATGTTTGAATACATACTTATCTATTGCTATGTTTACAGCATATATTTTAATTTCAATCAAAATATTGCACCACATAAGAGATTTTGTAACATGTAAATTTGTATTAAATTTACCTTAAAGTGATGCTGCGTAACATTAACATACCAAACTGCAATCACCCGTTGAACTCTAACCAAGAAAAATTAATATTGCATTCATTCATTTTCTGATTATTCAGAAATGCTGATTGATTGGCATCTGGCTCACTAGGTACTGATTCCTGAACTTCTTTTAACTCGTTTTTGATTTCTTTTCTTATTTCATTTTTTCTGATTTCTGTTCTTTATTGCAGAAATAAACTCGATTGACAATAAAAAAATATAAACAAAACAAATACTGTGAAAAAGCTCAATAAATTCTTAGTGTCTATACATTTGCTTGAATCATACTGAATTGTATCAGCACTTGTCTTTGCACAAATCAGCCTTGCCACTCATCTGACCCCCTTTGGGCAGTTTCCCTCCCCTTATTTGAAGAGTGTCTCCCGTTGGAGTTAGCCCTCAATGTCCAGCAAGGAGGACCCTATCCCGTGGCGCTCTTCTACAGAACCTTCGTGTTGGCTGCCCCAAGCTTCCCTCAGCACACGCATCCGCAGTCTGGGCTGGGCTAGTCAGCACCATTCCCTTATGGACATCTCGCTGAACCAACAAGATTCAGCCAGAGCAAAGTGCATCCTTCATGGAATTGATGGTTTTCCAGCACTACTTGATATCTGTCTGCGAATGTAAGTCTGAGAACAGCCCGTAAATCAGAGAATCCTCTTTTTGTCTGCTCCCTTGAAACTTACCAGGGTCCCGTCTCCACACTCGCTAAAAGCTTACTGGGTTCTGTCTCCTGCAACCCCTTAAAACTCACTGGGTCCCATTTCCCACGCTCCGCAAACTTTCCTGGATCGCTGGAAAATTTGTTACACTACTAAGTGCCATCTAAAAAAAATTAGAATAACGTTAAGAGTATTAATTGGAATAACATCTAATATTCCGGAAAATCTGCCAGTCTGGAGTCACCAAACCCCTCAAACATGTTGGATAGACATAAAGCCAGGGTTAAAAATGTTGACTGTTGGAGATGCCGATAGTCAAAGAACACCTGAAGTCTGAAGAAGGGTCTCAACCCAAAACATCACCCATTCCATCTCTCCAGAGATGCCGCCTACCCGCTGAGTTACACCAGCTTTTTGTTTCTATCATAGGTTAATTATTACATGTGCATTGCAATTTTGATGATGGGCTATTCCCAGAACAACAATACTTTGTGATGTCTGAAGAAGGGTCTCGACCCGAAACGTCACCTATTCCTTCGCTCCATAGATGCTGCCTCACCCGCTGAGTTTCTCCAGAATTTCTATCTACCTTATACTTTGTGATGAGGTGCTTTCCTTGAATGAGATGGAAAGGCACGCTGGAACATCTGAAGATGATGATGCAATAATTCATAAACTTTATTCACCTTAAAAGGTTGATCTCCACCTCATGAAATTAGGAGTAAACAAGGGATCTAAAGGAGGTGCTGCATAAAAAGACAGCAATTATCATCGGATGCTTTTGCTTTTTGCTTCACAATCCATCTAATTGCGAATGTTCAATAGGACTGATACGTGCAGGTACCTGACTATGACGGGGGTGAAAAAGAAATCACTGATGCAATGATTCCACAAGCACATCAAGAATTGACATGGATGGTATTTCTTATTCTCCATTGCCTCTCATTCTACATTTTGCAGCACAGGCTTTCATCCACTCATTATGGTCGAATAACATAAAACCATTTAATACATTGCTCAGGAAAATCAATATATTACAACTGGCCTGCAGCCACTTCCTTTTGAAAGCCAGCACTTACATACAATACCCTCCATGAAGTTTGTGGCAAAAACCTGTCATTTATTTACCTGCCTCCGTACTCCACAATTTGAGATTTGTATTAGAAAAAAAATCGCATGTGGTTAAAGTGCACATTGTCAGATTTTAATAAAGGCCATGTTTATACATTTTGGTTTCACCATGTAGAAATTACAGCTGTGTTTATACATAGTCCCTCCATTTCAGGGCACCATAATGTTTGGGACACATGGCTTCACAGGTGTTTGTAATTGCTCAGGTACGTAATAATTGCCTCCTTAATGCAGGTATAAGAGAGCTCTCAGCAACTTGTCTTTCCCTCAGTCTTTCCATTACCTTTGGAAACTTTTATTGCTGTTTATCAACATGAGGACCAAAGTTGTGCCAATGACAGTCAAATAAGCCATTATGACACTGAGAAACATCAACTGTTTGGAACATCATTAAGAAGAAAGAGAGCACTGATGAGCTTACTAATCGCAAAGGGACTGGCAGGCCAAGGAAGACCTCCACAGCTGATGACAGAAGAATTCTCTCTATAATAAAGTATAATCCCCAAACACCTGTCTGATAGACCAGAAACACTCTTCAGGAGCCAGAAGTGGATTTGTCAATGACCACTGTCCGCAGAAGATTTCATAAACAGAAATACAGAGGCTACACTGCAAGATGCAAACCACTTTCTAGCCGCAAAAATAGGATGGCCAGGTTACAGTTTGCCAAGAAATAATTAAAAGAGCAACCACAGTTCTGGAAAAAGGTCTTGTGGACAAATTAGACGAAGATTAACATATCAGAGTGATGGCAAGAGCAAAGTATGGATGAGAGAAGAAACTGCCCAAGATCGAAAGCATACCACCTCCTCTGTGAAACATGTTGGTGGTGTTATGGCCTGGGCATGTACAGCTGCTGAAGGTACTGGCTCACAAATCTTCATTGATGATACAACTGCTGATGGTAGTAGAATAATGAATTCTGAAGTGTATACACACATCCTATCTGCTCAAGTTCAAACAAATGCCTCAAAACTCATTGGCTGGCGGTTCATTCTACAGCAAGACAATGATCCCAAACATACTGCTAAAGCAACAAAGGAGTTTTTCAAAGCTGAAAAATGGTCAATCCTTGAGTGGCCAAGTCAATCACCCGATCTGAACCTAATTGAGCATGGCTTTTCTATGATCGAGAAAACTGAAGGGGATTAACCCCCAAAACAAGCATAAGCTAAAGATGGCTGCAATACAGGCCTGGCAAAACATCACCAGAGAAGACACCCAGCAACTGGTGATGTCCATGAATTGCAGACTTCAAGCTGTCATTGCATGCAAAGGATATGCAACAAAATACTAAACATGACTACTTTAATTTACATGACATTGCTGTGTCCCAAACATTATGGTGCCCTGAAATGGGGGACTGTGTATAAACACTGCTGTAATTTCTATATGGTGAAACCAAAATGTATAAAAAATGGCCTTTATTAAAATATGACAATGTGTACTTTAACCGCATGTGAATTTTTCTATTACAAAACTCAAAGTCAAAGTCAAAAGAGTTTATTGTCATGTGTCCCTGACAGGACAATGAAAATCTTTCTTTGCATAGCACAACGAAAGATTTCATTGTCTCAGCACAACTCAAATTGTGGAGTACAGAGGCAAATACATAAATGATGTGTCTGCATTTCTGTATGAAATTTATTGGCATGTTAATTTAAGCTGTATACTCTGGCATGTTTACATTGTAGATCATCTTACTGTCTCTGCACAAAGGAGATGAAATTAGGAGAAAAATTGAAGTGAACTAGTCATCTGGAAACTCCATTAAATTAATTAGGTCTTCTCAATTCCCTATGACCCTCCAGATCATCAATAACATTAAAAACAAATCTACTTTCTTGTATTTTGTGTTAAAATGGTCAACAATACAAGATACAAACATTAACGTTTTAGAATACTGATCATTCGTAACCTAGGACATGGAATAAAAAAATTCTTGCTTCTCAATTACAAAACATCAGATTTATGAACCTACCCAAAATCTGACAAGAAACTCAATAGGTTAATGCTGATCACATCATCTCTGGGATTGGATTACTTCTTGAGATATGCTCAGAGCTTCAGTAATGTTATGTGTCACTGCAGTGGCAATGTATTAAATTCGTCAAAATTAAATTTTAAAAATGGGTACGACTTGCAGCAACAACAGGTTCCTTGAAAGGACCAATTGTATCATCAAGTTAGTGACAGAGGCATTTAACGTGGAAGCACGGCCTTCGGCCCATCTTGTCCAAACTACCATAGACAAGCTAGCCCTATTTGCCCATGCCTGGCCCACATCCCTCCAAAACGTGCCCATCCACGTGCCTGTCCAAATGCCTTTCTAATATTGTTATTCATAACAACATAATACAATAAATTAATAACAGTAATATTAGGCAACCATAATGGTGCAAAACCAAAGTCCAACCAAGAACAAAGATCATCGTTACTGACGTGAGTGTGCAGTGTTAAAGAGCCTGACGGTTGCTGAGAAGAAGCTGTTCTTGAATCTTGTTAAAGAAGGAACTGCAGATGCTGGAGAATCGAGGGTGACACAAAAAGCTTTGGTCTGAAGACACAGGTCTGAAGAAGGGTCCCGACCCGAAACGTCGCCTATCTCCTTCGCTCCTTAGATGCTGCTGCACCCGCTCAGCTTCTCCAGCTTTTTGTGTAACCCCTGTTCTTGAATCTGATGGTCATGGTTTTCAGGCTCATGTACTTTCCTCCCAATGGTAGTAGTGAAATGTGAGTGTGACCAAAATGGCATTGTCTTTCATGATATTGGGTGCCTGTTTGAGGCAGCACCTCCTATTGACCCCTTCAATGGTAGGGAAGTCAGTCCCTGTGATAGACCGGGCAATGTCTATTATCCTCTGTAAACTCCTTTGTTCCTGGGTATTCGATTTGATGAGCCAAGCAGTGATGCAACTGGCCATTATGTTGTCTCCCATACACCTGTCCCAATGACACCTGTCTCATCGATTCACGTAATGGATTGAGAAACCTTCGGCTGGAGGGCTGAGTCTGGAGAGCTGGGACTGAATCATGTCTCTGTGAAATACAGTATATAACATACCCTCAAGTCGATTAGATAATATTGCCCCTAAATTCTTAATCTTGTTTTCAAGGGACAATAAATTGGCCAATGGGATGTTGGGGTGGGGTGGTAATCCCCCCCTTCATTCTCACTTGCAGGCTGTCCTGACAACCGCGTTTCCGTATACAAGAGGTTTCAGGTTCTACACTCACTGTTTATGTAGGCTGCAGGGTTGGGGACTTTCCTGTTATCTGGAACTCCATAGTGTCGATGCTCCTAAATGGACGAGCAGCCTGCCAGTTAAGGCATTGATTTGTTTTATTTCATTTAACTTGAATAGTTCAAAATGGCTATATTTAATTATGACCTTTTCTGCTGCTTGCAAAATATTTCCCAATCTGTTGCCATTTTGCTCTGTTAACCTGTCTCAACATCTGGTAGCTAGTTCCATATACGACCACCCTCTGTGTGAAGAAATTTCCACTCAGGTTCCCATTAAATCTTTCTTGTCTTGTCTTAAACCTATACCCTCTGGTTCTCGATTTTCCTATCCTTGAAAAAGACTCTGTTCATTAAACCTATCTATTCCTCTCAGGATTTTATATTCTTCTGGAAGATGGTCCCTCAATCAGTGCTGAAATAAAATCCGATACAGATTGTTTTGATGCCATCTGCAAACTAACTTGTACATTCTCATCTAACTTGTACAGGGCCCTGGTGAGACTGCACAAGGAGTATTGTGTGCAGTTTTGGTCTCCTAATTTGAGGAAGGACATTATTATTATTGACGGTGTGCAGCGTAGGCTCACCAGGTTAATTTTTGGGAGGGCGGCACTGACATATGGTGAAAGAATGGGTCGAATGGGCTTGTATTCACTGGAATTTATAAGCATGAGAGGATATCTTATGGAAACATCTAAAATTCTTAAAGGATTGGATAGGCTAGATGCAGGAAAAATGTTCCCGATGTTGGGGGAATCCAGAACCAGGGGTCGCAGTTTAAGAATAAGGGGTAGGCCATTTAGGCCTGAGATGAGCAAAAACTTCTTCACACAGAGAGTTGTGAATCTGTGGAATTCTCTGCCACAGAAGGTAGTGGAGGCCAATTCACTGGATATTTTCAAGAATGAGTTAGCTCTTGGGGCTAAAGGAATCAAGGGATATGTGGAAAAAGGAGGAATCGGGAACTGATATTAGATGATTAGCCATGATCATATTGAATGGAGGTGCAGAATTAAAGGGCCGAATGGCGTACCCCTGTACCTATTTTTCTATGTTTCTAACCAGATCATTGATATCGATGACAAACCACAATGGGATCAGCCCCGATCCCAGAGTCACACCACTAGTCTGAAAAACAACTTTCCACCACCACCTCTATTTGTCAGGTTGTTTCTCGTGGTAGGAAGAAAACTAATAATTCTCCAGACTGAACTGTACTTTGATACAAAAAACACATATGGCATAAGATATTTAGTGGCTGGTATGGATTATTTGTGATGCTGGGTCTCATCTCATGTAATTGTAGAATGCATTAGCTCTGACAGGGTTAGTTTTCTATTCTCAGAACTTTACCTCAGCTGCCAGTGTGCAAGGCTCTGATTAGACTGGGGGAAAAAAAATGAACTGGCACATTTCTTGGAAGTTCCTCAGCACTTGGTAACGTACCAAGGAAATGATAGATGATGCTAATGCAATTTGCATTCGTTGGCCAGAAAGTTTTAAAAAAAAATGTGATAAATAAATATGAAACAATCCCCTGGGCAACTCTGGTTAATGAGCTCCTCCAGCTATGAGCAAACACAATTTCTCAATTAATGGAAAATGGAGTGTGTAGGAAGAATGTTCCCAACTGTGCTACAAATTGCCAGTTAGAGCAACGTGTCTTAATTGGGCTTTTCTCCCCTTTCTTGTTTTGCCATGGGGTTGCTTTGCCATACTACATCCTGCAGTAGAATATGATATAAATTAGGAGCAACCAAGTTTTACTTGGATCCTGCTTAGTTGTCATCTTTTTATTATTGATATTCTAACAAATAATAATAATAATGAGTAACTTAACGATTTTAAAATATGAATGGTAATGTATTTTTAATTTCCTTTATTTCAAAATTCAATACTCAACAAACCCATTTTGTGGAGTTTTTCCCTTCTGTTCAAATCTTCTTGTCTCACCATGAAACACTCTAAAATCTTTGGTGATTGTCATGTGGTGAAGTGTGGTCAATGTTAGTATAGAAGTACTTGTACATGTGCAGGCCAAGCCTTACAGCATGTGTTCAAATTAACCTGTATTCTGTGCTGGAGGTCAATCACCTTGAGTCCTTAATTTCAATTGATGTGGTAGTATGAATTGCATTTCCTTATGGCAAGTAAGCAGGCCAAATGAAGTCATTGCACACTGCTCCGCTAAAACTTATAAATGGAAAGCCACAGTACAACTAAGCAAAATTTGCAATAAGTGGTTCTGCGGTTGTTTGTGCGAAACGTAAGGTTCCTGCCATCTGCTCTCTCTCTCTCTCTCTCTCTCGAGCAACAACTCCGTTCTCTTCCATACACTCACCAATCTTCTCCTGACATCCAGCTACAACTGGAGAACTCTTGGAATGAATTTGTGCAGCCACTTGCCCAACCAAAGTGCAATTTTTTTAATGTGTTTTATGATTAGAATCATAAACTATATTTGTTCCTAACTCACAAAAAAACACAATTTGTATCCATCACATCTACTATTCCCAAGGATCAAGTCACAAAAGATTTGAGTAGAAAACAGCAACATTTAAATTACTTCAAAACACAATGAAAGCAGGAGCAAATACAGCTGCCAATGCTTTGGACAAAGAGTTTAAGGAAAGCATTTTAAAATGCTTTTCAGAGAAATATCATTGTAAATGTATTTTATGATTAGAATATTTCTAAACTTGACTCACAATAGAACAACATTCATATCCATCCCATCTTTTCCTGTTATTTTAAAGATTTCTGCAGTTCACAAAATTTATTTGAAATATTGTTTAGATGGATTTTCAATTTCAGCAAACTGCTAAAATATTAAATGAGATTATTTCATAAAATTACCTCAAAGGATCTTGGAGCCATTTTAAAGAGGTATAGAAACATCTTAGGTAGACAAAAATGCTGGAGGAACTTAGCGGGTGAGGCAGCATCTATGGAGAGAAGGAATAGGCGACGTTTCGGGTCGAGACCCTTCTTCAGACTTTTGGAAGGCCATATGGACATGCAGGGAATGGAGGGATATAAGTTATGTGCAGGTGGATAAGTGAAGGTTCTGGCATTATGTTCAGCACAGATATTGTGGGCTGAAGGGCCTGGTCATATGCTGTACTGTTCTATGTTCTAATACTGCCTGCCATTAAAGTACGCAAAACTGTCCCTTTTTAGCTCCTAATTTAGCGATGTTACAAAACTTACCTGCAGCGGTGCTGCAGTTCTGCCACTGGCCGTGTGTGCGACTTTGGCGCTTTTAAGGGGAGGGGGGGGGGGGGCGGGATTAAAATACCGTTTTCTCCTGCCTGTCGGAGGCTGACGTCCTCGGGCTGCTAACTGCTGAAGAAAAATCGATCCGACTTCCGTTCCCGATTTTTAAAAATATTTTTTTAATCGCGAGACAATTTAATAATTTGATTAAAATATAAAGCGGCTTCTAACGCCCTCAACGCCACCAATGTGACGGATCGCATGGGGTTCAAATTCACCACAAATGCAACGTTGCAATCGATCGCATTCCAGAAAAACCCACTCGCAAGATGATTTAAATGCTCTTTTTTTTGGACAATCATATCATAAGAGCATCTAAATCGCCTATATTTTGTGTTATTGTCTACCCAAAGTCAATATTTTTATACTGAATATCAGTTTTAGTCCGATGTATTGTGCAAAATAATAATAGTTTTGATTATATTGAGTGGATGTTTCTAGATTAATTTATGGGAATTAAACATCAAATTCTTTCCATCTGGCATGTGAATTCATGACAGTGAGATTTAAAAATCATGTTATATTGTGAATTCTTGTGCGAATGGGATTAGTTTGTTATTTGGGTACTTAGGCTATTAAAAAAAAAATCGTTTTCTTAAGAAATTGAATCTCCAGGACATTCTTAATGGGAAATTAGTGGGCAAAAAGGCATGTCATGCGTGGTTTGAAGAACAAAAACTTGTAGTTTACAGTGCCAACATTGAAAAGTTGAGGAAAAACAAGGTGTACAGAGTTGCTTATTGGTTACAATCTGAGGAGTATGATGATGCCACTGATTATGATATGCCGAGTACGTAAATGGCCATAACTTTTTTAATACTGGAAGATATGAAAGTGAATTAGGTGTCAAATTAGACTTCTTTTTATGCTTTATATGATGGGATAAATTGCAGACTTGATTTTTGAAATCTCAAAATTTTGTAACATTGCTACCTAACTGTAATGAACTAGATATTTTTCTTTCCGTTTTCTTACCAACAAGAATCACACTAGAATCACTGACTTTTGCACTGCATTGACAATGAAATACCTGCCAGGAATTTTCAGCATTTTATGTTTCGGTTTTCACCAAATTGGATAATTAACAATGTGCTGTAACAAAGGAATTTTTTTTCCTTTCAGCTAAAATCATAAAGCAACAGTAAACATCACAAATTAGCTGCAGAGATGCGCGCTGGAAGTGGAGAGGGACAACTCTTGATATTAGATGTAATATTTTGTTTTAATGATAGCATTTAAAAGCACAGTAAACACGTACTTAATTGGGTTAATATTATGAAGTGCAGCAATTAGAAGAGGCATTTTTGGGACATGTTGAAAGACAAATATTAACACAATTTTTCTTCAATTACACCCAGATTTAATGAATATAAACATTGGAATTGATAGAAAACCAGTACCCGATAGAGTGCTCCCTAGGCTGTTTTCAAACTAGTATCGGGTCAGCCAGTAATTATCCAACTGTGGAGAGAGTATTGGTTAGACACAAAGGGATGTTCCAATGTATTTTTAATCCAACTAAAAAGTCAATGATGGCCCAGACCCATAAAAATTACTATTAAACATCAAAAGATCAGACATGTTGCACAATCATCAACTAATTCAGGGATGCAGTCATTTAAAAGAAAATAAATACTGTTCTGTCGGACTAAAGATATTTGTGCAGCTCCCATTCATTCACATTAGTTTTCATTTTCATTAACATTCTAGTTCCAGTATTTACCAGGACGAGTTATTTTCAATTGCAACTTTCACTCCACCTGTACAGTATTTTCCAAGTCAAGTTCAGCTGCGTACTGAAGAAACAAAGGAATTACTCAAAGTGAAGGTATCATTTTCATTTGAAATTGAATAGAAATTAAATGGTCTAAAGAGTAATGTGGCTCAATTCCCCTTCAGAGGCCAGTGTATTGATTCCACAATGTTTATGCAATACCCTCCAGGTGGCAATACAGCTTCTTCTCCACTTCCACGATTCCTGAACCAATCACTTGTTTCATGCCCCATTCCTGGAGGTGCTGCCAAGTAATCTTATTCTTAACTCTACCACATTCAGTTATTCCATTATTGCACTTTAATATTTTGTTGCGCAACTTGGATTGTGCACTGCAATCTTGCCCCACAATCTTGCCCCACTCTGCTATTTTGCACTCATCGTATTTATTGTTAGATTTGGCATATCAATATGCATATCATTTATTCTGCGGGCTTTGTGTAAAGGAGGAACTTCATTGCACTTGCCAGCCTTTGTCCCTTCCCTCATCTCCCTTTCAGTTTTCTCCCTCACTACAATCAGTCTGAAAAAAGGTCCCGACATGAAACATCGCCTGTCCATGTTCTCCAGGTATACTGCTGGACCCCTGAGTTACTTCAGCAGGTGAGGCGGCATCTCTCGAGAACAAAGCTTTGTATCTTTTTTTGTAAACCAGCATCTGCAGTTCCTGGTGACTGCATTTCATTTCACCCTGCTGCATCTGACAATAAAACTATCAGAGGATAAATGATCAGAGGCATAAAACTAGTTAAAATCACTAAACCTATTTGCATGGGCTGTGGAACCGTGGGGTCTGGAGGGAGAGCTGCACCCCCCCCCCCCAACTTTTTTGGCTAGACATGTTTCAATGTCTCCGGCTCTGGACGAGGCGCTGCTGTGCTCTGAGCAACCTAGTCGTGGGTGTTGGAGAGCTGGGGGGCGAGGGTGGGATGGACGCAGAAGCAGCGGCGGGGGCAGATGCGGACGGGGAGCCGGGGCTGGCGAGTGTTTGCCGGGTTGGCAAGTCGCTCACTGCAGCTCCGGCCATGGAGCAGCCTCAGTGCAAGAGTCCTGGGCTGTCGGAGGCGTCGGAAGAGTTGCGCCGCTGCCGTGAGAGTCTCTGCGCCAAATTCACCCTGGTGACCGGCATGGACCAGGCTGCAGCTCGGTGCATCCTGGAGGACAACCAGTTGCTGCTGGAAGTAGGTACCAAGCACTGGGTAGAAGCGGTGGAAGATAGCGGCCTTCAAATGGGGGTGGTTAGCGAAAGCATCCTGCTTGCCTGCTAGATTTTCACTTACTGTAACTGCAGGAAAAATGTTCCCAATGTTGGGGGAGTCCAGAACCAGGGGTCACAGTTTAAGAATAAGGGGTAGGCCATTTAGGACTGAGATGAGGACAAACTTTCTTCACCCAGAGAGTTGTGAATCTGTGCATTTCACTGCCACAGAAGGCAGTGGAGGCCAATTCACTGGATGTTTTCAAGAGAGAGTTACATTTAGCTCTTGGGGCGAGCAAAATCAAGGGATATGGGGAAAAAACAGGAAAGAGGTACTGATTTTAGATGAACAGCCATGATCACATTGAATGGCGGTGCAGGCTCAAAGGGCCAAATGGCCTACTCCTGCACCTATTTTCTATGTTTCTATGCTTGAGTATATGGCAATAAAACTCGACCACTTGATTTTGAAGCATTCATGCATGGTGGAGGTATAATGTAGTCATAGAGTGATACAGTATGAAAACAGGCCCTTCGACCCAACTTGCCCACACCCGCCAACATGTCCCAGCTACACTACCTGCTTTTGGTCCATATCTCTCCAAACCTGTCCTATCCATGTATCAGTCTAATTGTTTCTTAAATGTTGGGAGAGTCCCTGCCTCAACTACCTCCTCGGGCAGCTTGTTCCATACACCCACCACCCTTTGTGTGGAAAAAGTTACTCCTCAGATTAATATGAAATCTTTTCTCCTTCACCTTAAATCTGTCCTCCGGTCCTCAATTCATCTACTCTGGACAAGAGACTCAGTGCATTAAAATGTATATTTCTAATGCATTTTAGATTTCTCCAAAGGTTTACTTTTGAAAAATGAATGTTTCCACAAACATATACCCCCTTTATTAATGTCATGGTTTGATTATTCTAAATTCAAATCAAAATGAAATATACGTCAAAAGGGGAACGCATACTTTCAAAATACTTTTTTCCCCCCGAGAAAAACATAATTTGGATGACTTTGCAAAATCAGGAAATATTATTATTTCTTGTCCCTTTTTCCAACTACAAACAAAAAAAAAGCACTTGAAATTATAATACATTTAAAAGTTTTTTTGTCAAATTTTCTGTACCGTGGAAGGCACTGGCGTCGAACTGGGGGTCGGGGGGGAGGGGGTGTGGGGGGGAGATGGGGGATAGATCCCCCCACTTTTTGATGTGGGGGATGGCCTGTATTATTATTCCCCAGTTTGTGGAGGCGGAGCAATAACAAAAATAATAATCACCTGCTCCTATCGCTACATTATCTTAAAAATACTTCAAACAAAAAACATTGAAATCATACTTCTACAATGCACTAAAACATGATTTTAATACTTTCAAAAAGTCCCTACCGTGGGAGGGGAGCATCCCCCTCCCACACCCTCCCCCCACTAGGTCACTCCACTCCCTCGCCTGGTACCCCCAAGGCCAGTGATCAGTGATCACTCAGCCAACGCTCCGCGGCCCCTGATTTGTGGACTCAAAATTACACAAATCATCCAACATAACCTAATTAAAGAATGAGAAATTAAACTTTTGCAGTTTCATTTCATTTCTCCTGAAAAACATGTACTTAAGGTTTAAAATATACTGCAACAGAAATCACCAACCCATGAATCCAGGATCGAAAATAATCCCATTTAACGTCTTGTTCCACTCAACATAAGACCCATCACCAATCTTTACCCTTCAGCACTCCACACAACACCACCCACCCTTCGCCTTGCCAATATTACATTAATTTCAATAAAAATAGTTGTCCAAATCATTTGTTCCACAAGATGGAAAAAAGAGTGCCAGCTTGAATAAATAATGTGAAAATTAAACTAAAACCTGGAATTTCTCTAAATTTTCAACTGTGTGAAAACACCATAACACAGCTTCAATCCATATAAGTGGCTTTCTACATGCTTTTACCTGGATTGAAGGATAATGGCAGACACAGACCACCCCCCTTGTGCTTTCCAATTAATCAATCAACCACCAAAACATTTTGAAATATTTTGAAAATGAACTCTTCACTTGTAATCTGACCTATCTACAGGCGGCAAAGAATTACTAATAGGTTTGACGGTAATGTAATTAAGGTTTCAGCCATTTAAAGAAACCCAAATTCCTTTCCCGGTGAAAGGGCTTGGAACAGGGTACTAATATTGTAACGATAAAGATGGCCATCACGGCAAGCTGACAGGTGTTCGCTAGCAAGTGAGCTACTCTAGTTTTTTCGGAGGCATGCTTGTTCACTTGAAGATCCTTTAATTAGAATCGGATTCTCTTAACATATGCACTCCGTTGTAAATTACAGCATCTGTTAAGTAACTAGGCACAGAAATGATTTAATTATATCACTTGGGCATTTGGAAGTGCAATGTAATTACAAATAATAACCTTGGAGATGCTAATAAATGTTATTTTGCTCACAGAGAGCCCGTGTGTCCTGATAATTAAAGGACCTCTACAAAGGAAATCAACTTTCTATCAAAACATTTGGAAAAGGTTCATTTTCAGATGTGCTCAGTGACTATAACACTGTGTGGCGATAATATATTTAAGCACAGGAGTTGGTCGATAGTTATGCAATAATTGAGACGGCACAAACTCCTGCAACTGCGTGCAGCATTCCCTTCCTGTAACGTAAGATCCATTATTTTGTGATCCCCTTCAGCTCATAGTCAGCATGATTTATGTCAGACTACTGTCCTCAGAGGTGTCACTTTATTGATAATGCATATAGGTGCATTAAGCAGAGGCAATATATTAAATCATTTTTGGAGGCAGAAGATTATTGAAAGCTATTTTTATTTAGTCTTGATGTGTTTCGTTGAAAGGGTGTTTGACTTCCGTTCACCAAATTCACATTACAATAAGTGTTTTCAGTGAAGACTTGTGAGAATAGCGATTCTCCGGATTATGGGGATGGACATTCATTGTGCGATGAAGACGAGATCATGCGAGGCCTCATATAATGCAAAGAAGTGTAAGAGCATAAAGCTGCTGGCGACTTCTCCCACACGTCATGAAAATGTGGACTACTAGAGAATTGCACCCTTGCAGTTGAGGTAACCTATCAAACATTAATAGAAAATAGACAATAGGTGCAGGAGTAAGATATAGGCCCCTCGAGCCAGCACCGCCATTTAATGTGATCATGGCTGATCATCCCCAATCATCCCTGTTCCTGCCTTCTCCCCATATCCCCTGACTCCGCTATTTTTAAGAGCCCTATCTAGCTCTCTCTTGAAAGCATCCAGAGAACCTGCCTCCACCGCCCTCTGAGGTAGAGAATTTCACAGACTCACAACTCTCTGTGAGAAAAAGTGTTTCCTCGTCTCCGTTCTAAATGGCTTACTCCCTATTCTTAAACTGTGGCCCTTGGTTCTGGACTCCCCCAACATCGGGAACACGTTTCCTGCCCCTAGCATGTCCAAACCCTTAACAATCTTAGACGTTTCAATGAGATCCCCTCTCGTCCTTCTAAACTCCAGAGGGTACAAGCCCAGTCCATCCATTCTTTCATCATATGACATTCCCGCCATCCCGGGAATCAACCTTGTAAACCTACGCTGCACTCCCTCAATAGCAAGAATGTCCTTCCTCAAATTAGGGGACCAAATCTGCACACAATACTCCCGGTGTGGTCTGTACTAGGGCTCTGTACAACTGCAGAAGGACCTATTTGCTCCTATATTCGATTCCTCTTGTTATAAATGCCAACATGCCATTCGCGTTCTTCACTGCCTGCTGTACCTGCATGCTTACTTTCATAGACTGATGAACAAGGACCCCCAGATCCCGTTGTGCTTCCCCTTTTCCCAACTTGACACCATTTAGATAATAATCTGCTTTCCTGTTTTTGCTACCAAAGTGGATAACCTCACATTTATCCGCATTAAACTTCATCTGCCATGCATCTGCCCACTCCCCCAACCTGTCCAATTCACCCTGCATTCTCATAGCATCCTCCTCACAGTTCACACTGCCACCCAGCTTTGTGTCATCTGCAAATTTGCTAATGTTACTTTGAATCTCTTCATCCAAATCATTGATGTATATTGTAAATAGCTGCGGTCCCAGCACCGAGCCTTGCGGTACCCCACTAGTCACTGCCTGCCATTCTGAAAGGGACCCGTTAATCCATACTCTTTGTTTCCTGTCTGCCAACCAATTTTCTATCCATGTCAGGGGGAACAGAGGAACAGAGATGATCTTTGCCAGTGTTTTGTTGATTTTTAAAGAAGCAAGTAAATCTAGGCATTCATCATATTTCACATTTCTTGCAGGCCCCAGGAGGTGATGTTGAGAGTTCATCATACCTCAGGGTACCCACTTGTTAAAACCAACAGGCTTGGATAAGCCACTTCAGAAAGCATCAAGAGTCAATCACCGAGGTTGAAATTATGTGCAGCAGGGGAAGGGTAGCAGATTTCCTTTCATAAATAACATCAGGGCACTAATTAGCTTTTCACAACAAGCCTGAAAATTTCATATTGATTTTCCTAACGGAGCTTGCAAGTCACCAGATTTGGTGAATTCAATTTCTGAGCTTGCTATGGGGAGTTTAACCTGCATGATACTGCTGTGCCCAGACTCAGCCCAAATTAACAGGAAAGAAGAAATCTTCCTTCATGCCTAGTGAGGTAAATCAAGAAAAAGCTTTTCATATCTCAAGTGACATAAAGACAAATGAATTCAGCTTTGTTCTTTGTGTTCACATAACAAATTTCTTAGATAGAATAATTCAAAATTCAATTAAGTTCTGTCAGTCTAAGAGTAAACGTTGCTTATGCCCCTTGTCCATCTTTGCTCTGTCTAAGCACAATGTGCAATGGCCCATTTCAGAACAAATGTCTCCAAAATCAAAACACTAGCAAATGCTACAAACTGAGTAAACTATTGATTCACAAACAAGCTTTTGTTTACTACAGAACAAAAAAAAACCAGACATTTGGATCATTACTCTCACTTCCCCACATTGTGTCCTAAAATGCCTGAGTTATAGAAACTGTCTGGATATAAATAATGCAATCTAATGTCCCAGGGCTTTGTTCGATTCTTTGTCTAACTTTAATCCGGTCTCTTTACCCATTGCACCACTTAATTTTACACATAAGACCACATTAAGTAATGAAAAATCCATGAATTCTGCTTCCAATCCAAATCTACTTTCCTTGTATAACTTTATTTCATTCATCAAGGTAAATGCACATCTATATGGAAAATAAATCTATGGTTCAGATAATTAGTGTGTGCCTGGTGAATTATGGGATAACAATGGAATAATAGGTCTTATAAAAAATACTCACACATTCCAAGTGTTCTTCCTACAAGATATGAATATCAAACAATGTATTGTGTATAATACATGGACGTTTTAAAATTGGAAATACAAGAACAGCAGTCAGTTATTCAGACCTACAAACCTGTTCTGTAGTGTCATAAGATAATGGCTGATTGGTATCTCAACTCTATTTATTAGCCCTGGTTCCATAACCCTGAATGGAATTATCTATCACACCTTCACAAGGACATCAAAGGATATCTGGTCGCAAGAGTGAAATTGAAGAGGTTATAGTTTAGTTTAGTTTAGTTTAGAGATACAACACAGAAACAGGCCTTTCAGCCCACCGGGTCCACACCGACCAGCGATCCCCGCACATTAACACTATCTTACACACACTAGGGACAAGTTTACATTTATACCAAGCCAATTAACCTACCAACCTGCACGTCTTTGGAGTGTGGGAGGAAAGCAAAGATCTCGGAGAAAACCCATACGGTCACGGGGAGAAGGTACAAACTCTGTACAGACAGCACCCGTCGTCGGGATTGAACCCGGGTCTCTCGCGCTGTAAGCGTTGTAAGGCAGCAAATCTGCTGCTGTGCCACCCTGCTGCCCAAAAATGGCAACACATTGCCAATTAAATTGCCAATTTAAGGCAAGTTTCTCGACTTTTAATATTTCCATTCACTTCAACATTATAGCTTCACATCACGTTTACAAAACTCTCTGAAGTACTCCAAAAATACTCAACCTCGTCAGGCAAGTAAAAAGGATTCAAAACATTTTCAGAATCTGATTGCTTCTGCCCTTTTGCCTATTTTCTCTCCGACTCATTTGAAGGCATTGCCAGGTGTAACTTTGAAACAACCTGACGACCCACTGATACGTTATCAAGCCACCGAATTTTTATGCATGAGGCAGGAAAATGAGCTGTGGTGACCTACTGGATCTTTGCAAATTCCTTGTCTACAAACATCTCATTCTTATTCAATGTCCACATATTCTCACAGCAGTGACAGCTGGTAGTGATTAGGAGCTAGAATACTGATGGATTATATTCTTTCTTTGGTTCCCAGGGATTAGCAGCACTCCAGCGATGACGGCATTTATCCCAGCAATGTATAAGGATTTGACATTAATGGTCGAGGCAGAGAACCTTCATTCTCTTCCTTTGTTAAATAATTCTGCTGAAATGGTTGACGGTTAATTCTCACCTACAACAATACATTCGTCCAACCAAAATGTTACATTGATCCAATTGCTTAAAGTTTTAAAAGTCTATAGGCAGGTGAAAAGTTTATTGCTCCATGGTGGAATGAGAAGTTAACAATTAGAAGATAAATTAGAAATACTATTCATTTCAGAAATGGCATGTAAATATGGGGAAGTAATTTAACTTTCCATTATATTTTGTTTTTTGTAGCACAGGGTGCTGAGAGGCAACTTTATTGAGGTGTACAAAATCATGAGGGACATTGGTAAAGGACATGCATCATGAAGAACATGGATAAGGTGAACGGTCAGAGTCATTTATCCAGGGTAGTGGATTCTAAAACTAGGGGTCATACGCTTAGGGCGAGAGGGAAGAGATTTAAGACAGACCTCGGGAGCAACTTTTCACTCAGAGGTCGTCCATACTTGGAATTAACTGCCAGAGAAAGCTATAGAAGTGGACGCAATTACGATTTTTACATTTGGGCAGATGTATGGATAGGAAAGGTTTAGAGGACCATGGGCAAAATGCAGGCAAATGGGACTAGCCAGGTATGCCAACTTGGTCAGCATGGACATGGTGAGCTGAAGGGCCTGTGTCCATTCCATACAGCATTATGACCCTACATAACAATCCATGTCAACTTACAGTGTGCACTTTGAAATTCTAAATTACACCAAATCCCCATCTTCTTTCTTTTAGTTTTCCCTTTCCTTCCCCTGAAGAAACAAACTATTCAGCTCCTTAAGCTGCTCAAACATTCAGTTACGCTGTGGTTGATCTGCACTTCCACTTTATTTCTCTGTTCTTGCTCCGTATTTCTTGACACCGCAAACAAAAGTTAATGAATTGTGATAAATGGTGGTGCCTTGGGTGCCATATGGTGCACATTAGATACTCATTCCATGCAGGGATCACATGTGGACAGGAGAGCTCAATTCCAGAGGCAAGGTTAGAATGCCTGTCTTTGACATCTGCTTAAGAGCAGATTACATGTGACATTAAAAACCATTTATAAAATTAAAGTCAATGGTAATCATGAGGAAAACCCATTAAAGTTATATCTTCATCTCTTTAGTGATATCTTTAGGGCGGCACAGTGGCGTTGTGGTAGAGCTGCTGCACTTACAGCTGCGGAGACCTGGATTCAATCCAGACGATGGGTGCTGTCTGTACGGAGTTTGTACGTTCTCCCTGTGACCACGTGGGGTTTCTCCAGGTGCCCCAGTTTCCTCCCACACTCCAAAGAAGTACACGTTTGTAGGTTAATCGGCTTTGGTAAAATTGTAAATTGGCCCTGGTGTATAGGATAGTGCTAGTGTACGATGTGGACTCAGTGGGCGGGAGGGCCTGTTTCTCTGAAGTCTAAATCTATGCCAAGAGAGTGCTCAGGAGTTGCTCAGGGTAGTATCCTCGGTCTAAAGATCGTCTGCCACTTCACACTATTGGCAAGCAGCAGTCCTGCAGATGAGCACCAACCCTCTGCCGTCAGCATGCAGAACAGAACAGGCTAGAAATCAAACAGAACAGGCTAGAAATCCAGGGTCAGACTTAACCCTATCGAGTTGAAGGATCAGATAACTTGACAACTAGCCCATCAATGACATTGTTTGTGTACAATTTACACTGGATGAAGATATTTTGAAATAAAAATTATTCTACCGTTGTTTAATTTACCATATTTTAGTGCTTCCGAAAGCATATCATCAGAGATTTAGGAAAAGTCTAGAAGGCTATATAATTAGCACATCATCAGGGCTGACGGTAGATGGAGCCTTGGACTGTGCTACCTGAGGCCTGTTCATTGTTTGCAGATTGCTCCACTTTTTCAGTCGTGAAGCAGCAATACCACAAAAGGGCGAGCATGGGAATCCGAGGAAAGGCAATTGCAAAGGTTGGTCTTGTCAGGGATCATACCACCTGTTGACCTTTGTTCCATCAACATTTCAGAATGGAGATGTCACCATGTTCAATTCCACAGATTCTAGATTACAAAGACCCAGATTACAAAGTTTGTGTTGTGTTGGTCCATGTGGAAAGTAACATCCATGACACACAAGGGCCAGTTTATGGCAGTGGTGTAATTCTGGTTGGTTAAACCTGGATAAGGTGGCCAGAAACATATATGTGTGAATCCTGTGCACAATAGCACTTCCTGACTCTTCAAAGGACAGGAAACGAGTATGATGGAATAGTCTGCCCTTGATGGATGAGTGGAGTTTTAGCATCCTTCTTGAAGCTCAGCGTTATCCAGGACAAGTGGGCGGTATACCCTGCACTATCTTAAACAATTATTCTCTACACCACTGCCACACTATACAGCATCGACTAAATGAGCATAGTCAAAACAATTAAATAATCTGTTTGATGAGGCAAAAAAAACTACTGGAGTAACTCAACCGGTCAGGCAGTATATATGGGCATAAATTGACAGATGACATTTCGGGTTGGCAAGAAGAGTTCTGTCTCAAAACGCCACCTGTCCCATTTCCCTTCACAGATGCTGCCTGGCCCGCTGAGTTCCTGCAGCTCTTTTTTTGCTCCAGATTCCAGCATCTGCAGTCCCTTGCATCTTCCATTTACTGAATGACTGGGAGCTGATCTTCCACCTATAATAATCACAGTTTGCACCAGTAACACAGTGTGGTTCTTCGCATGCATTGTTACAAAATGTCATGCAACATTTCACCAAGATCGCTTTGATAGCACCTCCCAAAACACATGAACTCTCACCGAGAAGGGAAAAGGAATGAAGGGCATGGAAATGACACAATCTGTTTCCTTCCAACCACACAGCATTTTGACTTGGAAATTGAATTTTCGTTTTGAGAATGAGAAAGAGACATTGAACTCGAGCATTTCAAACAGTACTTGTGCAGATAAGATAATCAGCAATATATTGAAGTGAGTGAGAGGAATAGTCTTGTGCACAATCTACTTTATATTTTCCTAAAGCATTGCCTAATAATGAATGTCCCACACTTTACAATCTGGGTAATATCCTTTTGACCCAGAGATAAACTTCAGCCATTCACTTACACTTCAAAAATTACACCCGAATTGTAGTCAAGACAGACAAAATTGCAGAAAAGTGGAGTGAATTTTCATTTATCTGGTATTTATCCGTCCAGAATCCTTATTGAAATCATACTGACAGAATAATTCTAAGAATATGAAACAATTTCTTAAACTGCTCAAACAGTGCATATACATCAGGTGTACATGATATGTTCAGTTTATTTGTGTTCATAAGGGCAGTGCAGTTGGCGACTCATTAGAAGCAAGCAATATTCTCTAAAAAATTGGCACCATTTGATAGTGTCATTCATTTGATCTATTTTTGCTGTATTTTGCTATATTATATATATATATATATATATTGTTTAGCCTTAAAATAAAGAATTGCAGTGTAAATCATTGTTATTTAAAAGGGTAAGTAGATGACATAGTTTGGTAGGTTATTAAAAAATTGACACATAGAATGGGTGTGTAGACTAGGAGTGTATGAAATATAGTAATTGTTTTGAAGATTCTCATGCAACTGGCACTCCATCCCACCCTCCTGCCACTCCCATTCCCCAATATATGCTGAGAATTTACTTTAATACCTTTATTGAATGCTGTAAAATGCAAGTCGGTCGGCCATTTACGTGTTGCTTGATGCACTATAGTTCATATCTGCAATCTTAAATGTGACTGGGTTACATAGAATCTATGATAAGCGACTAAAGGTCTCCTTTCATGTCAATTTATATAGCATCAGTGCCATTCAACCCAACTTGTCTTTGCCAGTTGTTTATGCTCTGCTTGAGTTTCTTCCCAGCTTTCATCAGTTAAATATTTCACCATAGCCCTAGATTCCTTTCTCCCCCATGTGTATGTCCTGCTTCATCCTTTAGCATCTGCACTATTTACTTCAAACTCATCTTGTAGTTCGAAGTTTCACATTCTCAGCATTCTTTGGTTAAAAATAAACATTTTTCCAAATTTTCCAGTGGGCTTCCCAGTGACTCGTCAGATTGATATTCACTAGTTTTGGTCTTCAACACAAGTGCAAACATTCTCTCAGTCTCTAGTTGATCAAAACCTTTGTTCATTTTAGAGGCCTCTATTACGTCACCCTAACACTTCCTAAGAGAAAGGAGATAGTCTGTTCATCCTTTCATGATGTATGTACCCTTATGTATCTAGTATCATCCTGCCAAACCACATTTTCTCAATCTAGGTTTGCTCTACATTGCAAATATGGTTACACACAACTGCTTAACACTCGCCAAGTTGTCCGAGTGATTTTAGTTGTGTCAAAATTTGCTCCAACATTGGGAACACTGAATTTGTCGATGAACCTTGCCACAATGGCATTACCCAGACATCAACTATTCTTCTACTTGGCTACTGTCTGATTTGAATCAAAATGAGTTTCAGACCATATGTCTAAGCTCTTGTACCTATGTCTATTTCTTTAACAGTGCTCACCTCTAACTTACCACAACTCTCGTCCATGAATTTATGACGACTTATGCCTTCCATAAACTTAAGACCATACAAATCTCTACTACCCATGCCCATCATGTAGATTAACACTGATGTGACATAAATGGACATGAAAGGAGAGACTAATCACCAGCGGGGAGAGGGGGTTGAGAATTACTTGATGCACACAACTATTGTACGCTCTGTAGCAACTCAGAAAGGTTTACTTGGCAACCCTTAAGGGCCTGTGCCACCAGCATGCGACGAGCGCGACCTACCGTGGTCGCTTGAGCCGTACGGCCTCGCGTGGCCGGTCCCACTTCAATCGCCGGAGCCGCATGGAGTTGCGCGGGGCTCCGAACAACTGACAGTTCAAAATCCCGCGTTGCAATGGCCGACAGGCCCGCAGCCGCATCGAGGCCGTACGCAACGTCTCAACGTCGTACGCAGTATCATGATGCCGTACGCAGCGTCTGGACGGCGTTCACAGCGCGTGGTGTTGCGCGATGACATCACCGCCCGGCGTGCCGTTGAGTGATGACGTCACCGCCCAACGCCGTGCGACGTCCAAATTCACTCGGCCCGCCTCATGCCCAGCTGATTGGTGAGTATGATGTCGGGACCAGCCCTGCACAACTCCATACGCCTCCGCGGTTCAAAGTGGAACTGGCTCCGCGAGGCCGTATGGCTCAAGCCACCATGTTTGGTCGTGCTCGCCGCATGCAGTTGCTTACTGGTAGGACAGGCCCTTTAACCTTAATCACCTTAAGGACCAGATCAACTGGTGCAAGGCAAGGCCATCATCAAAAAGCTCCTCTCAGTCATACATGATCTTATCTTGAATATACATTGTTCCCACTATGTAAATAATTCCATTTAAATTGGGCAGTTAGTGCAAGGCATTTTCCTTCGCTATTACTGCCAATTATCAAGATGTCACAAGATGCATAAAGAACAGTAACTGTGCACAGACGTAGCTATTCAGCAAGCAATTTGCACCTTGTTGCTTAATCATCTCTAAGCTGCAGACACCAATATTACGAAAGTTGAAGACATTGTGAACAGTCCTCAATAAACGTGTGACAACGACAGCTTTCAAGTCGCAGTTAGATCTTATTAATTAATTGTTAAAGCAATATCTAAAAGCTATGTTCATTTCTGGTTTTACTGAATTTAAATAATAAGTTTGTGCTTACGTGAGAGCAGCAGTTTGAAATTGAAACTTCAGTGACCCTGACAAATAATGTGGTCATCTAAGGTGTTGAATGCAGACAACAGGCAAATTGCAACAGTACTATACAATCACCGGAAATGATAGAGACTACATTATGTCCCTTTGCACAGTCTTATCCAGGAATTTTGACATGAGAATATTGTAGGAAGTGCTTATGTATGGTGATACTTGTACCGAACTGTATACAAAAATGAATGTCATTGTCCCTTGGTACATTTGCCAAATAAAGTACCATTGTAACTATATTGGAGTATCTTCATTACATGGCTTTGATGGTTGTAGAACATTCACTATCATCTTCTTGAGGAAATGTGGATGGGGAATACATTTTGATTGTGGATTAGCCCATCAAGAATGAATACAAATAAAAGTTGCCCAGAAAGATACATTCCACAAGGATTTTTGCAGATTGGATTATGCTGGCGACCATTTGCAGGTTAATTACTGCCGATCGGGAAATTGAACTGGGCACATCCATCCACAATGCTTTCCTGAGCCAAGATGTTGTAGGCCGCGGGCCGGCGGTCGGAGCTCCTCTCCAGTGATCGCTGGCGAGGGATCCCGCTCCGGATGGTAAGTCCCCACCGCGCCCGCGGTTAGAGGCACCGCAGTCCGCGGCTTCTAGATGATGTAGGCTGCGGGCCGGCGCTCGGAGCTCTTCTCCTCCGGAGGCCCCAATGTGGGATCCCAGGCTTCGGACGCCGTGCCAGCAGGAAACTCCGCAGACCGCGGCTTCAGGCTGCCGCGGGCCAGCGATCGGAGCACTCCCTTCTGGCGACCCCCAGCGAGGGCTCGCCCACTTTGTGATGAAAAGTCCATGCTGCGCCTGCTGCTGAAGCTCCGGGCCCGACTCCGGGAAAGGCCGCACCAATCCATGGTGTTAGGCCGCGAGGGAGGCGACATGGAAAAAGTCACCTCTCCGTGGAGGAGGCGACTGGAAGTGGTTGCCCTTTACCCCCCCCTCACCACCCCCCACACAAGACACACCGAGAGACATTAAAACACACATTTGGACATACTAAAAAAAACAAAAAAAGTAGAATTGACTAACACGCTGCTGGCAGGGCAGCCGTCTTGCAGCGCCCCCACAGACATAATGTCATCAACATCTGCAGAAGCTGTTCTGCACTTTCTGAACAAAATTGGTGCATAAAGGTGCGACCTACAACCTTCAGTTGTTCAACACAAGAAGCAATTTCCACGGCAGATTGGCAAAGAGACGAGAACCAAAGGTCTCTCATGTGACGCTGATGTTTCCTCTACATGGAGGAGGAGGCAATGGCAAATGAAAACTAAAAATCTCTGTGTTCTCCTCTTGTCTGCAGCAGCCTTCTCTGCAGTTGGTCTGTGGCTGCCATTCAGCAAGATCTGGTGACCTTTACAGCAACAGCTATGGCAACAACACAATAGCTGTGAGCTCTGCATATGGGAATAGCAAAGGTTCTTTTTCAGCACATGAATAAGTGCGCAAAGTGACAATGTTGTATTTTATACACTTTTCCAATCTTGTGATTCCTTTTGAGAAATCCTAGTGGGCATTAATGCTACAGAGAGCATGATTACGGCAGTAAAAGAGGGTAGATTCCAATTTTTTCCTGTTTATTCCTCCATAAGCAGCATTGGCTCTCACTGTTTGTTGTCTATGAATGGTGATGTTAATAGAGCAGCCTCATTTTTTTAAAGTATTCTTAATGCAGGGATGGCTAGATTTTTGTTAAGTAAGGACGTGAAAGTCACATGAAGTAGGTCATAACGTCATAAGTGATAGGAGAAGAATTAGGCCATTCAGCCCATCAAGTCTACTCCGCCATTCAATCATGCCTGATATTATAAACTTCATATGGGATTATAAATCACATAGAATTAAGAAAAAACACTTGTGTAAATCTAAAGAATCAGGGGACTGACACTCCCTAACTTATTGTAGTACTATTGGGCAGTGAATATTAAAAATATAATCTACTGGTTGGACAGTTCTGCCCAACAGGTAGATTGGATAAGAATGGAGAAAGAGGATTGTTCCCCTTATAATATAGGAGCGATTCTTCTTTCCCCGATGAAACTGAACAATATAATATATAAGAAGAATCCAATTATTCACAGTACAATACGAATTTGGAATCAAATAAAATTATCTTTAAAATTAAGAAAATTATCGCTTCTTTCTCCAATAACTAATAATCCCTCATTTAAACCATCCATTATTGATAAAACGTTTATCCATTGGGAAAGATTAGGAATTAAAACAATGGGAGATATGTATGATATGGGAAAACTTTTATCATTCCAACAATTACAACTAAAATATAATTTGAAAAATAATCAATATTTCAAATATCTTCAAATTCAAGATTATTTGAAGAAATATATACAAGGATATCAAACCTTAACCCCAAATTTATTGGAGGAAGGAATGAATAGAAAGGCAGAATCAAGCAATTTAATATCTTACTTATATAATATAATTTTAAATATAGAAACGCCAACGACAGAGACAATTAGAAGGGACTGGGAACAAGAGTTATTGATAAAAATTCCTAACGATAGATGGGAAAAAAATCTATTATATGTAAATAAATGTTCAATTAATGTAAGACTTTAAAAATATCCATTGTCTTGGCCTCTACAGCCTTCTGTGCCAAAGAATTCCAGATTCACCACCCTCTATATAAATTCCTTCTCATCCCCTTCCTAAAGGAACGTCCTTTAATTCTGCAGCGATGACCTCTGGTCCTTGACTCTCACACTAGTGGAAACTTCTTCTCCACATCCACTCTATTCAAGCCTTTCGCATACAGCAAGTACAGGCCCAATGCCGTCAAACACTCATCATGTTAACCCACTTATTCCTGGGATCATTCTTGTAAAAGAATGGGAATTAAGATTTGAGGTCAATAGTTTTCATTGTTATATGAAAGATACAACAAAATTCTCACTTGCAGCAGCAGCACAACAAGTTTGTAAGCACCATATTCAATAGTCATCATCAGATGTGTCTGACTGCTTGGCAGGTTGAATGAAAATCATTCTATACTGTATCTCAGTTCACATGGCAATAATAAACCAATACCAAAGATATTTGCCAAATAATTCCTTCATATGAATAGGTGCAGATAGATTAATTCAGTGTTCATTTCATTCATACTTAATACATCAGTGATCAAAAACTTGTACTCAATCTATTTTGAGCCAATTGACTTTCATATATGTTCACTTACAATGCATTTTTTGTCTGCATTACAGAGACAAAATTGCAACAGCAATCTTGAATATAATCACAACTTTTGAGTATCTGCAAATTTTATAGGACAAACTGTTACATTGGTCTTGCATTTCACAGTTTAAGAGAAATAAAACAAATGTCGATGTCATCACACAATATATTGCATTTCCAAGTTAGAGACAGCCCTCAAGTACAAAAATCATCTGACATTATCATGACTAATGGAAAAGACTCCATTCAATGTGCAGGAAAATTAAATAAAAAATTTGACAAGCAACCTCTTCTCTACAATTCCTTTAAAGATTTCTTCCAAGATTCTTAAAAACGACATCATTACAGATTGTACATTTAATTTCAGGCATCAAGTAGAAGTCAAGAAGAGCAGTAAAACTACCTGATGTACAAATGACATATTAAGTGATATCAGCTCAATCTGTCACCAGTCTCAACATATGCAGTTGCTTGGAAAGCAAAAAAACTACAGGACGTGAAGTTGGATGTAATACAAGTGAATTGCTGCTTCAGCTGGAAGGAGTATTTGGAAGATGAAAGGAGGTAGACGGGCACGAATTGCTTATTTGGTGGTTACATAGGAGAATGCAATTAGAAAGGTACAAAGGGGTCTCGACCCAAAACGTCACCCATTCCTTCCTTTTCTCCAGAGATGCTGCGTGTCCCGCTGAGTTATTCCAGCATTTTCTGTCTATCCGGTTTAAACCAGCATCTGCAGCTCCTTCCAACACAATAAGAAAGGCACTGGTTTTGTGGAGACGGAAGTGTAAACTGTGGAGTGACAGAGGGAAACATTTAACAATGTTGAAAGGGGAGGCGGCAGTGATAGACTGGCAGAGGTATCATGATGAAAGTAACAGACATTATGAAGGATCATCAGTTGATCGTGAAGGTTGATAGGTGGAAGGTGAGGACAAAGGAAACATTATTCTTCTCCTGGCTAGGATGAGAAGAATGAGGCTAGAGATACGGGTGGTGGAACAGACTATGCAGTATTTCTGACAGTACTGAAGATGAACAATCAGTAATTTAACATCAACCTATTTTGATAATCTGCTATTTTTAACTGCTCACTTGCACAATTCTTTCAAGGACTTGGTTCATGTCATCAAGTAGCTCTCTGAAGCACTTAAGCAAAACAACCCTCCCGTAATGCTCACAATAAATGCCATTACTGAAGTGCCTCCCGCACTTTTCAAAAATAAATATATTTCATGAAATTGATACATCCTTGTGTATCTCTGCTGATCTTTTTTTAAAGGGGAAGAACCCACACAAGAATGTGCAGAATTCTGATTTCAATTCAAGTAATATTGGAGGCACTACAAGGACCATTGAGATCCTGGACTGAAAAGGGAGGAACAGGTAACAGTTCTCGATGAAATCCGTTGTTTAGTACTTTTTATGCATGTACACATTTCCCTTGGAACAAATTGCTAAATTCCCTGTCAAAGCATGTACATCAATAACAGTTACTTACATAAAATCACAAAAGAGTAAACAGGGGAAAAGGAGTTGACAAATCGGACAATATATTGCATCTATAGACAAGTACAGGGTCATGTATCATGCAAACCTATTCAGATTAGTTTTGGAATTATTAATCATTACTCAAAAGACAAAAGAAAGATTATGAGCCATTTATCATAATGACTTAGTGATGTTTGGGAAAGGGAACTGGTGTATCCATAAGAAGCCCTGAACAAAAAGAGTTATAGAGCCATGCAGCACGGACACATCATCATATCATATCTCTATTATATTAAAACTGTGTGTGTGTCTGCCGACATCCGTCCGCCTGCCGGCTGCCGCGTTTTCGCCCTTTGATTCCCTGCTCCGCCAAAACCGGACCCTCCGACGCCGCCGTTTTTTCCCATTTCTCCAGACGTTATGCTTGTACGTTACCAAAGGCGCTCCTCCTTACGTTTAGATGTCATTACGTACACCATTTTTAATAAAATGCTTCCTCCCCTCCCACTTTTTCAAAAATCAAACTGCTCTCACCCATAGAATGTTGGTAAACATTCCATCATGTGATGTCACAATGCCCAACGCTCACAGATGGCCAATCGGAACGGATCTCATTTACATCTGCCTTGGCCCCAGCCCCAGCTCCCCCCCCCCCCCCTCCCCCACACTGCAGCCTGTGTCAAAGTGCTTCATCACGTGTGTGGGAATAGAGAAAGAGGATTGGGGGTGACAGGGAGTGGGGAATAGATGGACTGCCCCTACCCCGCACCCTCACTCTCTACCACCCCACTCTTTCCCCTCTCTCCCCCCACCCCTCTCCCTCTCCCTCACACTCTTCCCCCTCCCTCCTCTACCCCACCTCCCTCCTCCCCTCCTTCCCCCACACCTCTCTCACCCTTCCCCATCCCTCTCCTCACCCCTCCCCCCTCCTCCTCCCACCCCATCCCTCCTTCCCTCTCTTCCCCACCCCTTCCCTCTTTCCCCCTCCCCCCTCCCCCTCTGTCCCTCTTCCACCACTCTCCCTAACCCACTCCCCCTCCCTCCCTACTCTTTCACTTCTCTCCCCCTTCCCCGCTTAGTGTGTGACTAGAGATTACGCTTTTACATTTACTAATGCACTCCTCATTACATTTAGACATTGTTACGTACACATTTTTAATAAAATCCTTCCCCCTCCCCCAATATTTCAAAATCTTAAAACAATCAAACTGCTCTCACCCATAGAATGTTGGTAAACATTCCATCCTTTGATGTCACAATGCCCAATGCTCACAAATGTCCAATCGGAACGGATCTCATTTACATCTGCCCTTGCACCAGCCCCAGCCCCCCCCTCCCCCACCTGATGTTCCAGAAAGAGGATTGAGGGTGATAGGGAGTGGGCAATAGAAGGACCGCCCCTACCCCTCCCTCTCTACTACCCCATTCTTTCCCCTCTCCCCCCCCACCCCTCTCCCCCTCCCTCCACACTCTCCCCCCTCCCTCCCCTACCCCATCTCCCTCCTCCACGCCCTCCCCCCTCCCCCCTCCCCCACACCTCTCTCCCCCTTCCCCACCCCTCTCTCCTCCCACACCCTCTCTCCATCTCCCTCTCCTCACCCCTCCCCCTCCTCCTCCCACCCCCATCCCTCTCTCCCACCCCCATCCTTCTCTCCCACACCCCCATTCCTTCTCTCCCCCTCCCCACTCTTCCCCCTCTCTCCCCTACCCCATCTCCCCCCTCCCCTCCCTCCGCCCTCTCCCACACCTCTCTCTCCCTCCCCTCTCTCACACCTCTCTCCTCCCCCCTCTCCATCTCCCTCTCCTCATCCCTCTCCCCCTCCTCCTCCCACCCCATCCCTCTCTCCCCCACCCCCCTTCCCTCTTCCCCACCCCTTTTCTCCCTACCCCTCTCTCCCTCTTCTACCACTCCCCCCTGACTCCCTCTCCCTCCCCCTCTCCCAACACTCCCCTACCCATCTCCCCCTCCCTCCCCACTATTCCAATTCTCTCCCCCATCCCCCACCCCTCTCTCTCCCCCCTCCCTTCCCCCTCCCTCCCCACTCTTCCCCCTCCGCATCCCCTCCATCTACACTCTTCCCTCTCTCTCCCCTACCCCTCTCCACACTCTTCCCCTTCTCCCTCCTCCCCCTCCTCCCTCTCTCCCCCTCCTCCCTCTCTCCCCCTCCCCACCCCTCTCTCACCCCCTCCCCGAACCCTCCCTCACCCCACCCCATCTCCCCCCTCCCATCCCTCCCCTTCCCCTCTCTCCCCCTCCCCTCTCTCCTCCCCTCTCCTCCCTCCATCTCCCTCTCCTCACCCCTCTCCCTCCCCCTCCTCCTCCTACCCCCACCCCTCTCCCCTACCCCCCTTCCCTCTCTCCCCCACCCCTTCTATCTCCCCCACCCCTTTCCCTCGTTCACCACTCCCCCCTAGCCCCCTCCCCCTCCCCCTCCTCCTCTCCGCCTCCCTCTCCACTCTTCCACATCTTTCCCCCCTTCCCACACCCCTGTCCCTCCACACCTCCCTCCACCTCCCTCCCTATCTCCCCCACCCCTTTCCCCTACCCCTTTCTCCCTCTTCTACCCCTCCCCCTCCCCCACTTCCACCACTCCCCCCTACACCTCTCCCCCTCCCTCCCTACTCTTCCACTTCTCTCCCCCCATCCCCCACCTCTCCGCATCTCCCTCCCCCACCCCTCTATCCCCCTCCCTTCCCTCTCCATCCCCTCTTACCCTTCTCTCTGCTCTCCCCCTCCCTCCCCACTCTTCCCTCTCTCCCCTACCCTTCTCCCTACCCCTCTCCACACTCTTCCCCGTCTCTCCCCCCTCCCCCGCCCCTCCCCAAACCCTCTCTCACCCCCTCCCCACCCCTCCCCCGCCCCTCCCCAAACCCTCTCTCACCCCCTCCCCACCCCTCCCCCTCTCTCTCCCCCCTCCATTTCCCTCTCTCTTGCACCACTCCCCACTCTTCCCCTCTCCCTCCCCCTCCCCACCTCTCTCCCTCCCCTTTCTCTCTCTTCCCTTCCACTCTCTCCCCTCCACTCTCTCTCCACCTCCCCTCCCTCTCTTCCTCCCCCTCTCCTCTCCCCACCACCTCTCCCTTTCCTATCTTCTTCTCCACCACCCCTCTGCTCTCACCTCCCCCTCTTCCCCTCCCCTTCCCCCAACCCTCTCTACTCCCCTCACCCCCCTCCTCCTCCCACCCCCTTCCATCTCCCCCCCGCCCCCTTCTCCCCTACCCCTGTCCCTCTTCCACCACTCCCTCCCATCCCCTTCCCCCTACCCCCCTGTCCCTCTTCTACCACTCCCCCTACCCCTCTCCCCCCCTACTCTTCCACTTCTCTCCCCCTCCCTTCCCCCTCCCTCCCGCGCACCCCCTTTCCCCTACCCCTCTCTCCCTCTTCCACCACCCCCTCCCCTCCCTCTCTCCAACTTCCTCCACTTCCTCTACCCCTCTCCCCCCCACTCTTCCACTTCTCTCTCCCTTCCCCCACCCCTCTCCCACCCCACTACTCCACCTCCCCCCTCTCTGTCTCCCACTTCCCCCACTCTCCCCTACACCTCTCGCCCTCCCTCCCCACTTCCAGTTCTCTCTCCCCCATCCCCCACCTCTCCCCATCTCCCTCCCCCACCCCTCTCTGCCCTATCCCTTCCCTCTACCTCCCCACTCTTCCCCCTCTCTCCACTTTCCCCCCTCCTCCCTCTTCCCCCTCCCCTACCGCTCTCCCTCCCCTTTCTCTCTCTTCCCTTCCACTCTCTCCCCTCCACTCTCTCTCCACCTCCCCTCCCTCTCTTCCTCCCCCTCTCCTCTCCCCACCACCTCTCCCTTTCCTATCTTCTTCTCCACCACCCCTCTGCTCTCACCTCCCCCTCTTCCCCTCCCCTTCCCCCAACCCTCTCTACTCCCCTCACCCCCCTCCTCCTCCCACCCCCTTCCATCTCCCCCCCGCCCCTTTCCCTCGTTCACCACTCCCCCCTAGCCCCCTCCCCCTCCCCCTCCTCCTCTCCGCCTCCCTCTCCACTCTTCCACATCTTTCCCCCCTTCCCACACCCCTGTCCCTCCACACCTCCCTCCACCTCCCTCCCTATCTCCCCCACCCCTTTCCCCTACCCCTTTCTCCCTCTTCTACCCCTCCCCCTCCCCCACTTCCACCACTCCCCCCTACACCTCTCCCCCTCCCTCCCTACTCTTCCACTTCTCTCCCCCCATCCCCCACCTCTCCGCATCTCCCTCCCCCACCCCTCTATCCCCCTCCCTTCCCTCTCCATCCCCTCTTACCCTTCTCTCTGCTCTCCCCCTCCCTCCCCACTCTTCCCTCTCTCCCCTACCCTTCTCCCTACCCCTCTCCACACTCTTCCCCGTCTCTCCCCCCTCCCCCGCCCCTCCCCAAACCCTCTCTCACCCCCTCCCCACCCCTCCCCCGCCCCTCCCCAAACCCTCTCTCACCCCCTCCCCACCCCTCCCCCTCTCTCTCCCCCCTCCATTTCCCTCTCTCTTGCACCACTCCCCACTCTTCCCCTCTCCCTCCCCCTCCCCACCTCTCTCCCTCCCCTTTCTCTCTCTTCCCTTCCACTCTCTCCCCTCCACTCTCTCTCCACCTCCCCTCCCTCTCTTCCTCCCCCTCTCCTCTCCCCACCACCTCTCCCTTTCCTATCTTCTTCTCCACCACCCCTCTGCTCTCACCTCCCCCTCTTCCCCTCCCCTTCCCCCAACCCTCTCTACTCCCCTCACCCCCCTCCTCCTCCCACCCCCTTCCATCTCCCCCCCGCCCCCTTCTCCCCTACCCCTGTCCCTCTTCCACCACTCCCTCCCATCCCCTTCCCCCTACCCCCCTGTCCCTCTTCTACCACTCCCCCTACCCCTCTCCCCCCCTACTCTTCCACTTCTCTCCCCCTCCCTTCCCCCTCCCTCCCGCGCACCCCCTTTCCCCTACCCCTCTCTCCCTCTTCCACCACCCCCTCCCCTCCCTCTCTCCAACTTCCTCCACTTCCTCTACCCCTCTCCCCCCCACTCTTCCACTTCTCTCTCCCTTCCCCCACCCCTCTCCCACCCCACTACTCCACCTCCCCCCTCTCTGTCTCCCACTTCCCCCACTCTCCCCTACACCTCTCGCCCTCCCTCCCCACTTCCAGTTCTCTCTCCCCCATCCCCCACCTCTCCCCATCTCCCTCCCCCACCCCTCTCTGCCCTATCCCTTCCCTCTACCTCCCCACTCTTCCCCCTCTCTCCACTTTCCCCCCTCCTCCCTCTTCCCCCTCCCCTACCGCTCTCCCCCTACCTCCACACTCTCCCCTCTCTCTCCCCTTCCCCTCCTCCCACTCTCCTCCTCTCCCCCACCCTTCCCCCACCCCTCTCTCAACCCCTCCCTGAACCCTCTCACACCCTCCCCCACCCCCACCCCCCTATCCTCCTCCCTCTCCCCCCTCTCCATCTCCCTCTCTCCTCACCGCTCCCACCCCCTCTCTCCCCCATCCCTCTTCATCCCCATCTCCCATCCCCCCCCACCCCCTTCCCCTCGCTCTTGCACCACTCCCTGCTACCCCTCTTCCCCTCACTCCCCACTCTTCCCCTCTCCCTCTCCTCCCCACCTCTCGCACTCCTTTCTCTCTCTCCCCCTCCTCTCACACCCCCTCTCTCTCCCCCTCTCCTTTCTCTCTCTCTCCCTCCACCTCCTCTCTCTCTCCACCTCTCCCCTACCCCTCTTTCCCCCCTCTCCTCCACCTCCCTTTCCTCCCCTCTTCTCCCCTCCACTTCCCTTCCCCCACACCTCTCTACCCCCCTCACCCACCCTCAGGGACATGCTGCCCCGCCCCCCCTGCAACCGCACGTTGGGGGAACAGACCCAACAGGTCTGCACTTGGTCTAGTATCCCTCTAAATCTTTATATACTCTATGTAGTTCTTAAAATGTATTTTAAATGTTGTTATTATACCTGCCGCAATTACTGCCCCCTGGCTGCTCCTTCCATATATTCACCACCCTCTGTAGCAAGGTGACAAAAACTGAACACAATACTCCAAATGTGGCCTCACCAGCATCTTGTACATCTGTAACACAACATGCTGACTTCAATGGTACACAAAATGCTGGAGAAACTCAGCGGGTGCAGCAGCATCTATGGAGCGAGGGAGATAGGCAACGTTTCGGGCCAAAACCCTTCTTTAGACCGATGGGGGGTGGGAAAAGGCGGGGGGGAAGAAAGGAAAAAGGAGGGGGAGGAGCCCGAGGGCTGAGGGAGACGTAGGAAGGGAAGGAGACAGCAAGGGTTAACAGAATTGAGAGAATTCGATGTTCATGCCAAGAGGATGCAGACTCCCCAAGCGGAATATGAGGTGCTGTTCCTCCATTTTGTGGTGTTGCTCAATCTGGCCGTGGAGGAGGCCCAGGACCGATAGGTCGTATACGGAATGGGAGGGGGAGTTCAAGTGCTGAGCCACCGGGAGGTCGGGTTGGTTATTGCGGACCGAGCGGAGGAGCGGCAAAACGATCGCCAAGCCTCCGCTTGGTCTCACCGAGATAGATCAGCTGACATCTAGAGAGCGGATGCAATAGATGAGGTTGGAGGAGGTGCAGGTGAACCTCTGTCGGACATGGAACGACTGTTTGGGTCCTTGAATGGAGTGGAGGGGGGAGGTAAAGCGACAAGTGTAGCATCTCTTGCGGTTGCAAGGGAAAGTGCCTGTGGAAGGGGTGGAGCGGGAGGGAAGGGAAGAATTGACAAGGGGGTTGCGGAGGGAGCGGTCTTTGCGGAAGGCAGACAAGGGGGGGAGATGGGAAGAAGTGGCGAGTGGTGGGGTCACGTTGAAGGTGGCGAAACTGGCGGAGGACTATGCGTTGTATGTGCCGGCTGGTGGGGCGAAAGGTGGGGACCAGGGGAACTCTGCCCTTGTTGCGAGTAGGGGGATGGGGAGAGATGGCAGTGTTACAGGGTATGGAGGAGACCCTGCAGCGAGCCTCATCTATAGTGGGGGAGGGGAATCCCCGTTCCCTGAAGAATGAGGACATATGTGATGCCCTGGTGTGGAACACCTCAACCTGGGAGCAGATGCGGTGTAGACAGAGGAATTGGGAATAGGGGATGGAGTCCTTACAGGAAGCAGGGTGGGAGGAAGAGTAGTCCAGATAGCCGTGGGAGTCAGTGGGTTTATAGTGCTGACTTCAATAATGAGTTCCCTGATTGATTAGGACCAATGTGGCAAAGGCCTTCTTCAGCATTCTATCTACTGTGACATCAATTTCAGGGAATTTCAAGTGAATTATGTTGGGCGAGACTTAAAATAACTCTTAGCATGTACCCTTCAATACACAAACCTTTCTATTAATCGATCTTTCAATTTACTCTAAAATAGTTATTTGCAAACAATTTACTGATATGCTAAACCTCAACAGAATTTTTGGAAAAAATAGATTTGTGCTCGTTTAGATTGACAGCCTACCTGTTGGGAATATTAACAGTTGATCTAGAAGCATTTGTGTTCTTCATTTCGTATAGAATGCCTGCAATCTGCTTGTTGTATCTGCTTGACTGTATGACACACATTGGTAATGGATTGTGGAAGTAACTGAGTAGATTCTATGTTCGTGGTGTTGGGGCATTCAGGAGGCGTTGCCAATAAGGCTAAATCTGAGGAAGGACATTCTTGCTGTTGAGGGAGTGCTGCGTAGATTCACGAGGTTAATTCCCAGGATGGCAGGACTGTCATATGTTGAAAGAATGGAGCGTCTGGGCTTGAATACACTGGAATTTAGAAGGATGAGAGGGGATCTTATTGAAACATAAGATTATTAAGGGATTGGACACGCTAGAGGCAGGAAACGTGTTCCCGATGTTGGGGAGTCCAGAACCAGGGGCCACAGTTTAAGAATAAGGGGTGGGCCATTTAGAACAGAGATGAGGAAAGACTTTTTCACCCAGAGAGTTGTGAATCTGTGGAATTTTCTGCCACAGAAGGCAGTGGAGGCCAATTCTCTGGATGCTTTCAAGAGAGAGTTAGATAGAGCTCTTAAAGCTAGCAGAGTCTAGGGATATTGGGAGGAGTCAATGGATATGGAGGAAGGCAGGAACGGGGTACTGATTGTGGATGATCAGCCATGATCACAGTGAATGGTAGTGCTGCTCGAAGGGCCAAATGGCCTACTCTTGCACCTATTGTCTATTGTAGGGGGTAAATTGTGCCTACCCAGGAGGTAAATTTGTTGATTCTGGATTTGTACATATTTTTCATCATTGACTGACTGTGTTTGGTTCTGGTATACCGGTATCTGTTCATCATTAGTTGTTCATAAATAAGTGAAATAACATTGTTATGTGCTATTAAAATTGCCTGGGGTAAATGGGACGAAATAGGGTTGGAATCCCTGGTCTATTGTCTATTGACATCAAGAGGTGAACACATGAATAAAATGTAAGATGCATATTTCTATTTAGCTGCTTGAAACTTGTTCCGAATGTTATCTGCACAAAATAACCACAACCATAAAGTAGGGAAATCTTGCATTAGCATTTTCCATGATTTCTTGGCACAATGCCTCTATCTTTAGATCAATCATCACTCCACTTGAATAGCCCTGAATATCAGAAATAAATCCACTGACCTGGAAGAAACAAGACCACAGCTTTCAAATGATTTTCTTTCTCATTATAAAGGAAAAAATGACGGAGAGGCTTGTGTGGGATGAGAAAGATAATCTCAGAAGGGACAGGGGAATACAGCAAAGAAAGGGGATTATTGGCTGACCTTGTTTTGATCACATACCATGTAGTTCATTTAAAATAGGCACCAAAACTATTTCCATGTGAGTGTACTGTTACACCTGCCCTCTATTCCTATTAATAAACTCCGAATGCAAAGGCCGAGAGTTATATTATTTAATATAAAAAGGAAATCGAACAACTCATTTAATGAGGTAAAAGGTTTAAGTATCAAGCAATTTCAAGAACATCAGGAAACGCACGTTTTTTAGTGTTCAGTTGCTTATTTTAAGCAAGAGTGTTGGCAGTAGGGATACATCTTTTCTTAATCGTTGTAAATGTTTGGGGGTGGGGGGAAATATTTTATGAATACGATGCTCCATCTGTTCCAAAGAAATGTTGAAAAATCAGGTAGATTATGAAATGGATGAGGGTAGACAATAAACAATGTACTTCTGCGTACTTTCGAAATCAAATTGTCAATCCTTCGGTCCACAGAAAAATATTTTATAGTACACTTAAATTGAGGTTGCTGGTCTTGACAGACAACCTCCATTTTGTCTCTAGAACATTGAGACATAACTTGCAACAAAATCCATACTTGCAAATGCATACCCTTCAGGAGAGGGCACACTTCATTCTTTCCAGAGTGGTGCGGGTTGTGGTGAATGGCTGGAGTCCAAAAGTTGCAAACATAAGGCCTTTGAAATGTGGTGTCCTGATAACTGCGGATAAATGGAATGTGCAAAATGGTGCAGCATTGGAAGCATCCTGTTCTCTTTGTACAAAGAGGACGATAAAATGCTGCCACCCACACAGTGCATGGCATCCCAGGGCGCTCTATGCTGCACTGCTTCTTTTTCCATTGGGAGGTTAAGAATCTTGTTCTCTCAGCAGGATCAATAAATGAGGGGTCAGTTTGTGGAAACATTCCAGCTTCATTCAGCAATCATTCTTATGTCTGCATAATAGGTATTTCAATTCCCCCAAATAAATTGAGAATGTGTAGTTTCCTTGTTTCCATATCGAGACGGCATTGCTAGATCTTATTTCTGTTCAGGGCCTTAATGTACTCATTGATATTAAAATTCACAATCATCACAATCCTCCAGATTTTCTTCTTAAAAAGAAATCAATAATTAACGCATACACAATCATACTGACAGATAATCCCCTAATCTTACTTCCCAAATATTCACTGAAGAGACCTTGAAATTGAATACATTATTGCTCATTGCAATTGTGGAATACTTTTCTGAAATGAAATCGAGACTTCAAACAGTCATAAAGCATGAAATAAAACAAAATCACTTGACCCATAAGTACAGTACATGCCGATCATGATTGCACTGTTTCGAGCCAAAATGGTCATGACTGGGTAATTCCCACATCAAATCATGCCTGAAGACTAGAATCGATTTCACACACATCAGTATTACATAATTATTGTGTGTTTGCAGTACTTGCTGGATAAATCGCTTTTTTGATATAAAGTAGTTGCTGAGATGCAGCTTGCAAATAGATTTTTTTTTAAATCATGCAAAGATACCTAATTTGCTTTTGCCACATACTGAATAGATGTAAATCTAAGCATGTCTCACACGTCTTTAAACTTTTCTCCAAAAAAGATTTGTCAACAGGCATTTTGATAAGGTGTGGTTCATTATTGTCTCGGTGGCACTTTCTTGCATTAATCCGATAATCCTTTATTTCCTGAATAACTGAAGACCCAACATGTACTTTCTTGATAATACTCAGTATCTGCAGCATGCCAATTAATTCCAAAGATGAACTCCCCTCTCGATGAAGAATGTTTTTTCATCTCTATCCTAGATATCCAACTCCATATTTAAAAACGGTTACTCCCGGTTCTGGACCTTCCAGCCAAGGAACACTCCAACCTATATCGACTCTGTCTTGTTCTGGAGGAATTTTCGAAGTTTCAATTAGATCACCTCATTCTGCTAAACTCTAAATATCAGATGCCCTATCTGCTTAACATCGCCTCATAAGACTAACCCACCAACCCAGCATCAATGTTAATTATCCTGCATTCCTTCAATCGCAAGTATATCCTTAGGAAGGGAGCCCAGATCTGAAAACAACATTCCAAATGCTATACCCACCTAGGGCCTATATGACAGGAAGAAGACATCTCTCATCTTGCACTCAAACATAATTTTTGTACCCTACTGGTTGCTGTAATTACATGACTTGTGAACTGGAGCACCTAGGGTCTCTTTAAACACCAACACTTTTCAAACTCTCACCATTTCTATTTATTTAACCCAAGTCTACTGCCTTTCTCTCCCATTAATTTCGCCAACATAATTTTTTCCCCTAAAAGTTAATTTCCTCAATCTCCACATTCACAGAAAATTAGAAACTTTCCCCAATTTCCATCTTTGTCCATGAATACAGGCCAAGCATATGTTTACTGTTTCCTGCTATTTCACTATTTCCCATTATCTGTGTGCATCAACAAATAAAACATTGCAGTGAAGAAAATTTATTTAATGGTCTGATCATGGCCTCTGGACACCAAACTGGTTGTCAAGATTACATACATGTTCATTAAATAGGAGGGCATACTACTGTTCATATTGCAGGGCAGACTAGACATTTGAGAGTTTGATTGGAGTCACAACATGCACGTGAACTTTAGCAGCCCTTCATCTGCTTAAGTTCCAGTAACTTTCGTAACAACTGAATCCAAGTTTGTGGAGGCTATATTTCAAAGCACAGCAATATGCAATGCAACTCCACTGGGGCTCAAGCTAACTCTTCCTATTGAGCGAGTTAATTCTTATTTGAAGTCACTCTGCTCGATGGGATACAATCTGCTTATTCTAGTGTTTATATTGGATTAGTTTAAATTGCAGAAAGCATAATTATTGCAGAAAAAATTCCAAGTAAATATAATTTTCAAAGCAATAAATGCTAAAAAAACTTCAAAGCCAATGAATAGAATAACAACCGGAGTGGGTATTTCTGAAATACAGTCAAAAGGCTGCAAATGATTGTACTTCAGTCATCCAAAAATCATTCTGATTTTGAAATTATAGAACTAAAACAGTGAATATTATTTCAGTATTTTTCAGAAGAAAAAAAAAGGTGTATTTGAATAATCCTGAGGACTGTTTTTAGACAAATGATTCAAATCCATGTGCTACTGGCTCAAAGTTACTTTGGTGATTTAATTATTTTTTTCCCAGAGATTCGGGCATTGCTGGTGAGGCAACATTTATTGCCTATTCCTCATTGTCTTCCAGAATTTGCTGGTGAACTGTGGGAGTGATTTAAGAGATCATTTCAGAATTATTTTATGGGACAACCGCATGCACTTGTTTTGGAATCCTACATAAGGAAGGTGGGAATAGGATGGCAGAATATAAGTGAACCAAACTGGTTTTAATTCTAATGGGTAAAATACTGGTCACCATTACAAAGAATAGTTTCAGATTACAAAGACATTTCAGATTATTAATTGAATTTCACATCTGCAATGAAACAGGCCTCTCGTCTGTTAGTCCAGGCCTCTGGATTATTAGCTCAGTAATTTAACTGCTGGATACCATTATAGCCATGACATATCATTTTAATGGGTTATTTTAAATGTCTTCCAGTGCCAACTTTGATAGAAGACAAAGATACATATTCAGTACTGTTTAGGAGATCTTTAATGCTGTTGCTTGAGGCACAGTCATTGTCCTGCATATACCACAGGATGGAAGCATAACACACTTTAATAAGGTAGGCCCTCTCTATCCACATATTCACTGCCATGAGTGGTGAATACATGGACAATGTGAGGCAGGGAGGCTGATCTATCAGGTCCTAGCCCTGTTTTTTGCCATGGTATCACACAGCAAAGTGATTGTTTCTATAATTTTATTTTGGTTGGGTTACGTTTTGAACGTTAATCCTGGCCAGATTGGAGAGGCTAGGAATCTAATTTGAGTAAAGTCTTCAGGGCTGCTAGGCCATTTGGTCAATTTGAAAGTGCTCTCTGTAGAAATGGGACAAGCTGCAGAATGGTGCCAGTTTGTCTAGAGCCTAGATCTGAGCTGCAGGAAGAGAATGGGAACATCGGCAGACCCTGCCAATTAGGTGCAACATGCATAGAATGGATTGGATGAATGCAAACTAGACATACACTTTGTAAATAATTGAAAATAATGTTGAAAAGCTTTACTTTATTGAATGTTGATTGGATGAGGTATTGAGCTTTGTCTGGTTTTCTTGCATATCAGGGCAAATGTTGGGATGTTCGCTTCCTCCAAGAAACACTGTTTGAATACAATGTATTAGCCACTGTATTATTGGGTTAGGTAAATGTCTGTTATGTATGGGGTTAATCGATATCTGTAATTGGATTGTAAAGAGACCACCCCCATGCGGTTCGGCCCCTCGAGGTCCAGGGACCTATAAAAGTCAGCTACCACAAGGTCCTGCATCGATCATCTGGGAGAGCACTTAGGACTGCGTGACCTTTTGGAGCGTCTCTGTTTGAGCGAGGCCTAGAGGGCTTGATCAGGCAGACACGAGGATCGAACCCGCGGTGGTTAGGTACAGTAGTTGGAACTGTAATTGTGTTTTGTCAAAATAAAGATTAGTTGTGCAAGTGCTTGATTCAGTGGTTTTTGACTGAAACTAGATTGGGGGGAAGCTTAGAATGAGCAATTTACACAAATAGCTACAATAGATCAGTGTGCTTGAAATTTGACTATTGAATTTAGCACTGCATTTGAATAAAAACATTGTTGGAGTAAAATTGTAACAAATCTATGGTGCTAACCATCTACATTTATAGGGCATAATCTGTTTGTACTTCTAAGCAGCTTTTGAATAGGTCCGACACTGGAGGTTGGTTAAAAAGGTATTATGAAACTAAAGGTAATATACCAGCAGAGTGAGACTTGCTTAATAGAAAGGAAGCAAAGATCAGGAATAATTTGAAGTCTGAAGAAGGGTCTCGACCCGAAACGTCGCCTATCTCCTTCGCTCCTTAGATGCTGCTGCACCCGCTGAGTTTCTCCAGCTTTTTGTGTAACCCTCGATTCTCCAGCATCTGCAGTTCCTTCTTTAACAATTTGTCTACTCCACTGCGATATCTCCTCAAGGTATGCCTACTTTGAAGAAGTTCTCCTCCTCCCTACGAAGACAGTTTCACAACCTCCTCTCTAACTGCTCCCCCTCTGTGATACCCCCTTCCCTCCAACTCTACGACCACATCCTCACCCAGACTCGATACCACAGCCACATCTGCTTCCTCGGGGCCTGCCTGCGCCTCCACCTCATACCTCGTGGATTCCAGGTCGAATTCCCTCCCTCCCAGTTCGGACCCCAGCCAGACTATCGGTACCGACTGGCCATCCGCCGCCACACTGTGCAATTCTCCAACCGGGCATTAAGATCCACCCTGGTTGCAATGCGCCGGCACCAGCAGGACCTCGCATTGGCTCTCCCGAATCTTCGTTAAAGCAGTCTGAAGAAGGGTCTCGACCCGAAACGTCGCCTATCTCCTTCGCTCCTTAGATGCTGCTGCACCCGCTGAGTTTCTCCAGCTTTTTGTGTAACCCTCGATTCTCCAGCATCTGCAGTTCCTTCTTTAACAATCAGGAATAATTTGTTCCTTTACAGATCATGAATAACCAATGAATAAGAATAGGTAACTGAAGGGACTAGTGCTTCAGCATCAAACAGTCATGTGTATGACTATGGTAGACAAAAAATGCTGGAGGTTCTGCCAGCATTTTTTGTCTTCCCTTGATTTTTCCAGCATCTGCAGTTCTTTCTTAAACATGTGTATGACTATTGTCTATTATATGAAGGAACTGCAGATGTTTGTTTAAACCAAAGATAGACACAACATGCTGGAGTAACTCAGCGGGACAGGCAGCATCTCTGGGGAGAAGGAATGGGTAACGTCACCCATTCCTTCTCTCCAGAGATGTTGCCTGTCCCACTTAGTTACTCCAGCATTTTGTGTTTATCTTTGCGTCAAACAGTCGTGTTCTTTATCGATAATGTTGCTGAGGAGTCCCAATTGAACATTTTCAAGTTTGTTGAAGATATGAAACTGATTGGGAATGTGCACAGTGAATAGGGTGCAGAGAGATTTCACTGGGAGATGGACAAGCTAAGAGAGTAGCAGCAAGATGACATATGGAGTACAATACAAGGTTATTTACTGTGGTAGTGCAACAGAAATGATGAGTATTTTGTAAATGGAAAGAGACTGCGGAATGCTGATATTAAAACAGAGCCTGGGTTCCTTGTATCTCAGTCACTGGAATACATCCTGAGGGTGCAACAGGCAATTAGAAGTCCATATGGTATGTTGAGCTATACCGTAAGAGGAGTAGAGCACAAAGGCAATCTGACTTGAGTGAAAGAGGGACTTGGTGAGACCACACCTGGAATATATGCTTAAATTTGACCACCTTGCCTACAAAAGGATAAACTTGCTGGAGTGGGAGGCTGGCAAAGATTAACCAAATTTAATGTTAAGGAGACAAGGGAACTCACATCCAGGACAGAGTCATAGTTCAGCAGGTTTTCAACATTGTTCTTCCAGAGTCACTTGCTGCCTTCTGTGGCCCTGATGAGTTCACTCCCATTCTTGGCACTCAGGGGTGTAGCCTTTGACATGCGAAAGGGTTGTTCTCTCAAGAAAGACTCTATTCCTTGGAGTTTAGAAGAATGAGAGGTGACCATATTCAAACATAGAAGATCCAAAAAAGGGGGGAAATAATCCAAGCTGCTGGAAGAACTCAGTGGGTCAAACAGCATTCATGAAGGGAAAGACACAAATGGTGTTGCATCAAACTAGAATAGAGGGAAGATAACTAGTAGAGAGATGTAAGAGGAAGGGATGGGGGCAAGAGTTGGCAAGTGATAGGTCGATCCAGGTGAGGAGTTAATTAGTAGATCAATCAGCTGAGAAAAGGTATAGATAGTAACTAAGACCACTGAGTCAACGCTGGCCATTGACCACCTGTTCACACCAGTTTTATGTTATCTCACTTTTGTAACCACTCTGAACACTTGGGGTAAATTACAGAGCATGTCTTTGGGATGTAGGAGGAAACCAGAGCACCCGGAATAAATCCGCAGTCAAAGGGAAAACATGCAAGCTTGACACAGACAGTAGCCGAGGTCAGCATTGAACCTGGGTCTCTGTCGCTGCGAGGCAGCAGCTCAACCAGTTGTCACATTGTGACGCCTGTTAAGTGGAGATACGTTCAGATGGTGGCAACTACTTAGAAAGAGAGGTGGGGAATAAAATGTAGTACAAGTTGAAGAGATAGGAAGAAGGGAAAGGGGGGGGGGGGGGGGGGGAAACGGGCTCCCAGATTAGGCAGATGTGGTATTGAGCAGATGGAAGAATGGTAAGAAATCTGGTGACAGGGGCAGAGGAAGTGGGGGAAAAAAAAATAGTATTTACCAGGGGGAAAGTTGGGTAGTATGGTAATCTCCTCTCACATGCACATAGATTCGAGTTTAGTTTAGAGGTATAGCCGGAGACAAGCCCTTCAGCCCACTAAGTCCGCGCCGACCAGCGATCCCCGTACACTCACAAATCCTACACAGCAAGGACAATTCTGAGGTATGGGTGACCTGTGCAAAAGGGACAGGTTACACCTTAACTGGAGGGGGACTGACATTCTGGCAGGCAGGTTTGATAGGGCTACATGTGTGGGTTTAAACTAAATAATGGGGGAGGGATTGACAAATTAGGAGTATAAAGATGGAGTTGAAGGGGAAGTGGCTACAGGAAAAATTACAAAAGATTCTCAAATTAATGGGAAGGAAAGCTTGAGAATGGACAACAGAGTAAGATCAGGGCCAATTGCGAGCGGTGCGAGGGGGGAAGCGAATACAGAGGTCAAAGTACTGTATATATATGTGCTAAGTATAAGGAATAAAGTGGACGAGCTTGAGGCTCAGTTAGAAACTGGCAAGTATGATGTGGGAATTACTGAGACATGGCTGCAAGAGGGCCAGGGCTTAGAACTGAATATTTAAGGGTATACCTCCTATTGAAAAGACAGACAGGTGGGCAGAGGGGGTGGTGTTGCCCCTTTGGTGAGGAATGAAATTCAGACCCTAGCATGGGGTGACATTAAAACAGGAGATGTGGAGTCAGTATGGATAGAGCTAAGGAATTGTAAGGGTAAAAAGACCCTAATGGGACTAATCTACATGCCCCCAAACAGTAGCCTGGACATAGGGCGCAAGTTGAATCAGAAGTTAAAATTGGCATGTAGTAAAAGTAATGCTGTGGTTGTTAAGGGAGATTTCAACATGCAGGTAGACTGGGAAAATCAGGTTGGTACTGGACCCCAAGAAAGGGGCTTTGTAGAGTGCCTTTGTGATGGATTCTTTGAACAGCTTGTATTGGAGCCTACCAGGGAGAAGGCAATTCTGGATTTAGCGTTGTGTAATGAACCGGATTTGATAAAGGACCTCGAGGTTAATGAGGTTTAGGAGGCAGTGACCATAACATGGTCAGGTTTAATCTACAATTGGAGAGGGAGAAGAGTAGATCGGAGGTGTCAGTGTTGCAGTTGAATAAAGGGGACTATGGGGCCATGAGGGAGGAGCTGGCCAAAGTTCTGACTGGAAAGATACACAAGCAGGGATGACAGTGGAACAAAAATGGCAGGTGTTTCTAGGAATAATACAGAAGGTGCAGGGTCAGTTCATTCCTAGGGGGAAGAAAGATTCCAAGGGGAGAAAGGGACGACCATGGCTGACAAGGGACGTCAGGGACAGTATAAAAATTAAAGCAAAGAAGTACAATGTAGCAAAGATGAGCGGGAAGGAAGAGGATTGGGTAATGTTTAAAGAACGACAAAAGATAACCAAAAAGACAATACGGGGAGAAAAGATGAGGTACGAAGGTAAGCTAGCCAAGAATGTAAAGCAGGACTGTAAAAGCTTCTTTAAGTATGTGAAGGAGAAAAAATTAGTTAAGACCAAAGTTGGATCCTTGAAGACCGAAAAAGGTGAATTTAGTATGGGGAACAAGGAAATGGCAGATGAGTTGAACAGGTACTTTGGATCTGTCTTCACTAAGCAGGACACAAACAATCTTCCTGATATAGTAGTGGCCAGAGGATCTGGGGTGACAGAGGAACTGAAGGAAATCCACATTAGGCAGGAAATGGTGTTGGATTGACTGATGGGACTGAAGGCAGATGAATCCCCAGGGCCTGATGGTCTGCATCCCAGGGTACTTAAGGAAGTGGCTCTAGAAATCATGGATGCATTGGTGATAATTTTCCAATGTTCTATGGACTCAGGATCAGTTCCTGTGGATTGGAGGGTAGCTAATGTTAACCCACTTTTTAAGAAAGGCGGGAGAGAGAAAAAGGGGAATAATTATAGACCAGTTAGCCTGACATCGGTGGTGCGGAAGATGCTGGAGTCAATTATAAAAGGTGAGATAGCTGCACATTTGGATACCAGTAACAGGATCGGTTTAAGAATAAGGAGTAAGCCATTTAGGACGGAGACGAGGAAACACTTTTTCTCACAGAAAGTGGTGAGTCTGTGGAATTCTCTGCCTCAGAGGGCGGTGGAGGCAGGTTCCCTGGATGCTTTTAAGAGAGAGCTAGATAGGGGTCTTAAAAATAGTGGAGTCAGGGGTTATGGGGAGAAGGTAGGAATGGGGTACTGATTGGGGATGATCAGCCATGATCACATTGAATGGCAGTGCTGGCTCGAAGGGACAAATGGCCTACTCCTGCACCTATTGTCTATTGTCAATTTACAATCTTTACCAAAGTCAATGAACATACAAACATGTACATTTTTGGAGCTTGGGAGGAAACCGGAGCACTGGGGGAAAACCCACGTGGTCACAGGGAGAATGTACAAACTCTGCACAGACAGAACCTGCAGTGCAATCAAACCTGGGTCTGGCACTGTAAGGCAACAACTATACCGCTGTGTTGCCCAGGGCTGGTGCTTTACTGTGGGTTCCTGTATGTGCAGATAATTTACTTCATTTATTTTGATTTTGCCTGCAGAGTGCAGAATCACAATGCCCTGAGCAAACCAAGAACACCCTTCCACACTCGAATGATGATGAACAATACAAGCACACTGATAATCAAGCAAAGAAGACTAGATGGCACTAGATAATCCCTCACAAGCTGCTTTGCAAATTCACCTGTCCCAATGATAAAACATCAATAAATGGACATCAGTATGTGCATATCATTGTAGCTTGTGACAACACTGCAGCAGAGTGGCCACATATGAAGCTTTTACTATAATCGGTTTCTTTGCTGAGGTCACCAAATTAGAGTGCAATTTAGTGTTGTGGATGGGTCCTCAAGAGATGCACCACAACTCATTTGTTTCATGAGAATTGTAATGAATATCAAATCATATCCAGTCATCAAAGCTAAAAGTGTTCCATCCACTCAACAACCTGCTCGTGATTAAATAAGAAGACAGGCAAGCAAACCGGTAGCATTTACAATCACCTTCACCAATGCATCATGTCTACAAGGTAAAACTCATTCCATCTTCCTATCATGCTTTTGGTCCAGTCACTGTATGATGTAAATAGATTGATGTCTCGCAAGCTGTTGGGTGATAACTCACTACATTGACAAATAAAGATGTTAACGTGCAGAGCAAGAATAACAAAGGGAGCTAACAACAGCTCTGTGCTTTGGTGCTTTTTTTGTAATGGCTCCAAGCATTGTGTTACTGAAAGTAATTTTGGCTAGAGGGGAACAATCAAAATTCACAAGACTAATTACGGAATCTTTTGAAAAATTGGTGACTTCAACAGGAAATGGGAATCAGAGACATAAAAATGTTCACACAGGTTGTCATTCAGCCGACCTAACCAGTGCCAGTTGGAAACAAGGCACCCAGCCTTTGGTTTCCAGCTTTTGGTTGCAGCTTTGCTGCCATAGCTTGTGAAGTACACATCCAAGTTTTGTTTAACTGCAATGAGAGTATGTGCCTCCTCCAGTCCTTCAGGCAGTGAACCTCAGAACCCTGCCATCTTTTGAATGAAAACATTTTTTCCATTTCCCCTTTCATCCATCTACAATAGATCTATGCCACCAAGTATTTGACCCATCTGCTGAAAGAAGTCCTTCCTATTTACTGTCTCTAAGTTCTTCCATTACATAGCCTTTTTTCCCCCATAAATCTTCTGTCTCTAAATTATGGACTTAGAGACGGTAAATTTATGTGGGAAAAAAAGATTCAAGACAGAACAAGGAAATTTGATTGGAGAACTCAATTGTAAGTGCCAGAAATCACACAGGAACAGCAAATGGAATCACCCATCAATGCTGTGACTTGTATGAATGATTACACCATGCTGGTCCTCAGAACCACAGACAATATACCAATATTATCCTGTGATATGTTAAAATGGATTATCAACCATGACAATGAGCTCCATAATTGGTAAAGAAGTGGAGGGAGCAACAAGGTAAAAGGCCAGAGGAATTAAATTCATGAAGAAGTACATGGGTCAAGCCCACATAATATCTCAGTGGGGAAAAAGATACCTCAGGTAAGAGCAAAGATCATAGTGCTCCGCTCTATGATCTTTGGGTAAGAGTCTAATACAATTGAATGTGAAAATGCAAGCTTGAACATATGTCTGTTCTTTGTTAGATCATCTTAAACAGGAACATTACTGTTGGGAGTGTCAGCAACCACAAGACAAAGTGGTTGCTAATCGCTCCCTGTCAAGAATTACCTTGTTCCTCATTGGACTTCTTCTTCATTAGAGATCAGACTTGATGCACTGTTAGTTTGACTTGAAAGTTTGCGAACATGAGAAAACTCCGAGTGGGCCCAAGATTTAAGCAGTTCATCGGTTCTCTAGGTGTTGCCAGTTAGGTAAACTAATGTTTGTAAAATAATGCCTTTATGGAGAAAACATCCAAGAGCAAGGCAAGAGAGGACGGAGAATTGTGGAAGAAAGGGAAGACTTTATGGCAGCAGGCAATAATGAACAGTGCTACTGCATGGTTTGAGGTAAATCTTAAATCTTGCTGGGAGAATAATAAAAATAAATATCTTATTACTGGCTTCCACCCTGTTGAAGGAGTGTAGCTCCAGGTTCCATGCCATGCATATCTGAATAGTTGATACAAAGTGCCCAGGAAAGAAAAGCATTTGGACTATCACGTGATCACTGCCAGTGAAAAATCATCAGCTGTAGATTAGAATAAGAAAATGAGTATTGTTATATGTGATTGTTCAGCACCATTGAAAGCCACAGAATCTCTACAATGGACCAGTATGCTTCTTTAGTGTTTCTCTATATTAATTAATTCATCTTTAAAGGGATAAAGGACAAGGTGCAAATTGCATTCAGTGTGATTGTTCTGTCATATTCAGTCTGCAGTCAAGTTCCAATCATCCAATCTACTGTATTTCCTCATCTAATTCATTTTGTTGTAGCTTCACTTTTAATGTCTCAATTAAAATGCAGCTGTTCAGTTGTTTCACTATACAGTATTACAGATCACTTCAGGCATGTCTTCGAAGGGACTACACAGATACTAATTATATATGCACCTTGTTAAATCCAGCTCACCTCTCTGACACCATTCGGTTTTCCTACCACGATTAACTGCACATAAATTGAAGATGCTGAATATTTCAGTGCGTGTTATCAATCATATCATGGTGTTAGTAAACCATCTGGAGAGACTGCTGGATCAGTTCACACAAGAGCAGAGCTGAAAATGTTTTCTGCTCTGTTGATTTACACTTCTAAGTACCATGTTTTGGGCTTTTAAATAATTATAAACAAAACCCAACAAGATTCACAACTTATCCCCATGAGCCTGAACCACAGCTTGCAGAGGACACAAGCTGATCGTTTCTTGAGCCACTTATTATCTTCCCACAATGAAATAGTGTAGAAGTTTATTTGAATTACATAGTCTTTCTATTTACTCCTCCGGTTCATGGTATCCTTGGTCAAACAGATACAAAGCACAAATTCTACAGGATTTCATCTAGGTTGGATCTAAGGAGACAGATGAGGCCAATGTGGGAGAGCAAGCCCTTCCACACATTAGACAGGTGGGTGGGGAGCTCTCAATGTATGGATTTGAGGCTCTCAATACCAGTTCAAATGCACCATTTCCATTTTCAGCAGTTATGGCCAGGGATTCCTGGGATTCCTTAGCCAACCTAAGCGCAACTATGGTCTAAATGCAGGGTTGTTGGCCGAAGAAGAGACAGGCCATGAAAATACAAGCTTATCTCAGCACAAAACATAGAACATAGACAAATAGGTGCAGGAGTTGGCCATTCGCCCTTTGAGTCAGCACCTCCATTCAATATGATCATGGCTAATCATCTAAAATCAGTTCCCCGTTCCTGCTTTTTCCCCCAAATCCCTTGATTCCTTTAGCCCCAAGAGCTAAATCTAACTCTCTCTTGAAAACATCCAGTGAATTGGCCTCCACTGCCGTCTGTGGCAGAGAATTCCACAGATCCACAACTCTCTGGGTGAAGATGTTTTTCCTCATCTCAGTCCTAAATGGCCTACCTCTTATTCTTAAACTGTGACCCCTGGTTCTGGATTCCCCCAACATCGGGAACATTTTTTACATCTAGCCTGTCCAATCCTTTTAGAATTTTATATATTTTCTATAAGATCCCCTCTCATCCTTCTAAATTCCAGTGAACACAAGCCCAGTCGCCCCATTCTTCCATCATATGTCAATTCCCGGGATGGCGGAACTAACTTGGTGAACCTAGTCTATCTTAGCCAATTTCCGTCTCATACCTTCAAAATCTCACAAAACAAATGGCAATATCTTTTCATTTAAGTTGATGGCACCAAATATTTAAATTCTTAATACTGCAACTTCAATGCGAACAGGAAGCCAAAGCAGGACCGAAAACAACAAAAATGTTTGCTATTGTAAAAAAAAAAATTGTCTTTGAACTGAATTCAGTTTTACATAAAAGTGTGCGAATGGCTAGGTATTATGCTATCTAGGCTGTGTGAATATTCATTCTAAGAGTCAAGTAATTCTTTTTGATAGAGCCTTTATTCTAGCACAAATCAATTAATTTTCTGGTCAAATCACAGAACAACTGCACTGGAAATTTAGTATGCTGCCATGTCTTCTAATTTAGCTATAGGATGCATGACAATTTTAAATGGTCAAGATGAGAACAAGGAGATGCACTTTGCTTCATGAATCTGGCGAGGCACAGCTGGTTTCAATGGCCTTGACGAGGAAAAGCAAGTTGACATTGAGGAGGCCAACAACTTTCATTTCTTTATTTGTTAACCCTCGTCAAATTCCTCGTATGTTGCAAAACATACTTGGCTAATAAAGTATGATTATGATAACTATTCATCTCTCCGTTGCTTTGTTCTGTTACAATGCCATTCATTGATGATGTCTTTCAGTTCCAATGAAAAGACCCATTTCTGAAAGTTATAATTTTAGAATGATAGCTCTGCAAACACTCAGCTCACCTCCAGTATTGTTTTTTTTTTCAGGGCAAGGCGATCACTGTGGATAAGCCCATTTGAGGGGCTAGGAACAATTATTAACCCTCTTCTGACCGTAACATTTTGAATTCTCCATGACATCAGAACAGATTCTGTTTTTGATGTCTCATCTACTTCCAAACATACATTGCGGCCGATCAAACTGAAAAAAGAGGACAATATGCCATATGAACTCTCAGCCTGGCACTTGGCAATGGCTGCATTCATGGTCAATTTAATGGACAAACATGGGTACAATTTTGTCTGAATTTCTGGGATTAACATGAGCAATGTACCAATATCTGAGTAAACAAACTCCTTTAGATATGCACTGGCATGGATGTCCACCAAGTGAACATTAAAAATTGTAGTTGAACTGTATTGTAGTTCACTTTCTTGAAAGCTTTTCCTTGTTTACCAGAAGTATAGATACATTTCAAAATTCAGGAACTTCACTGTGGGATCTTGTGTTCAGTTCAACTACAATTTGCTTAGCTCCACTCTAACATCAACAATTTACAGTCTTATTGCACCAAAAGCACCAGCATATAAGATTTGACAGTAAATTATGAATTTTAAAAAATACACAAATGCTTGAGTAACTCAGGGGGTTAGGCAGCATCTCCGGGCAGCATAGATAGGTGAAGTTTCAAATCGGGATCCTTCTTCAGACTGATTGTGGGGATTGTGGAAGATTGCGGGAGGGGCAGGACAAAGCCTGGCAGGTAATAGTCTGATACAGGTGAGGGGGGTGTTTGCTCAGCAGATAGTTAGACAAATGCCAGAGGTGAAGAGACAAAAGGTGTGAGACGAAAAGATTGAAGAGTTGTGAATTGTGAAGCTAGAGAAAGGAATGTAGGTGGAAGGGAGAGGGGAAGGGGAGATTTCAAGGGGACTTGAAAGAACACTTTTGCACATACAGGGTGGTGCATAGGTTGAGAGCTGCCAGACAAAGTGGTAGAAGGTTCAATTGTAATGTTAAAAAGGCAATTGCACAGATGCACAGATAGGAGAGGTGTAGTGGGGATATGTGCCAATTGAAAGCAAATGGGACTAGCTCAGATAGGCAACTTGGTCAGCATTGGGCCAACAGGTCTGTTTCTATGCTGTCTAGCTCTATATCTCCATGACATATGCCTGCCTCTGGTGTGCGTTTGGACATCTACCATGATACTCGGATGATTTTATGATTATTTCATGTCCATCACATAGCCTTAAATAAGTACCACTTCAATAGGGAACGATTCAATGGAGCTCATCATGTTATGGACTGAGATCGATGTAGCTAAATGGTTGAATAACACTAAAGATGAACAATGCAGGAAAGAACTGCAAATGCTGGTTTAAATCGAACATAAACATAAAATGCTGGAGTAACTCAGCGGGACAGGCAGCATCTCACCCATTCCTTCTCTCCAGATATGCTGCCTGTCCCAGCATTTTGTGTCTATCTTAAGATGAACATATCTATCTCTTCAGGATTTATAGATGTCCTGCTTTGAGATACCAGCCATGCCAGATTTCAACCACATTGTGACACTCTCCTCCTCTGTGAAGACTTTAAAGTACACAATCACCTGTAAAATGACCGATAAACCTGTAGCAGATAACCAAACTGCTGGAGGAACTCAGCAGGGCAAGCAACATCTGTGGAGGCAAAAGGATAGTCGACGCTTTAATTCTGGACCCTGCATCGAGGATCGTCACCCAAAGCGTCAACCATCTCTTTGCCTCCATTAATGCCGCTTGGCCTGCTGACTTCTTCCAGCACTTTGTTTTTTGCGCCAGATTCCAGCATCTGCCATCTACTGACAACGCCTGGGCAACGCACTTTCAAACTCGAGTACAGTTGCAAGACTTCGGAAGTTAATCACTTGTTGCACTTTTTAATTTCTTGTTGGATACTTTGAGAATGGATGTGTTGTGTTACTAGGGCCAAGCTAATCTAACTCAGTCTGTGTGGGATAGTCTGTCATTACAAATTTGCTGATGTGGGAAAATAAATGGGTCAGTTAGGCTTACATCTGTCAAAGTTGCATTGTCTTCCTGTCACAAATTCTCCATGGAATGATTGGTTTACGTGAGACGGGATATGCAGAAATCAAAATGATATTGGACAAAAATGTGCAAATTACGCATCCAGCTGCATCAATTCCTGATAAACACTGTGTTGACACTATTGACACTTTGAACATTATGTAGCAATGTTACAAAATTTTGAGATTTTAAAAATCAAGTCTACAATTTATCCCATCAGATAAAGCATACAAAGAAGTTTAATTTGACACCTAATTCACTTTCATATCTTCAGTATTAAAAAAGATATGGCCATTTCTATACTCTGAAATTAGCATCTTGATCCCTATTGCTTTTCCATTGACTTAACTCAAAAGCTGTGATCGAGGTCAAAAGCTCATAACTTTCTTAAAAATAAAGAGAACTGAATGAAATTTTCAGTTATTATAGATTGAAGCATTCTGAAACAAATATGAAACAATCTTACTTGGATGACCTTAAATTAAAGCATATAATTAGTTAGTTACCTAATTGTAGCTAATTACAAAATTCATTTAGTAGATCTAAACATCTATCCATTTTTTAAGAAAAGGTTAACAGTTTTAAATAGCCTAAGTGTCCAAATAACATTCACACAAGAATTCACAATATAACCTGATTTTTAAATCCCTTTGTCATGAATTTATAGGCCAAATGGAAGGAATTTAGTGTTTCATTCCCGTAAATTAATGGGCATTTTAATCATCTTGCGAGTGAGATTTTGTGGAACGCAATCGATTGGAACGTTGTGGTTTGCGGTGAATTTAAACCCCATATTGGCAGGAAAAACACTGCCGGTTCGTATATTTACATAATCACATTTTCGCTGATGAAATTTTGATTAAAGTAATCCTAAGAAGCAAATTTATATGTAAAATAAACGACTTACCTTATGTTTTGTCCCATACGGGAGAGCCGTCCCGTTTTCGGCGTTGACGGCGTTAGAAGTAGATTTTTATTTTACTTCAGCGCTTAAATTGTCCCGCGGTTTAAAAAAAATAATTCACAGAATGGCAGTCGAAATGATTATTCAGCAACAGGTAGTAGCCCGAGAAAATATATCTCGGACAGGCAGGAGAAAACGGCATTTTAATCTCCCCCCCCCCCCCCCCCCATCAAAGACGCCAATGTCGCGCACACGGCCAGTGACAGAACTGCAGCGCCGCTGAGGTAAGTTTTGTGACATACCTACATTATGCTCTTATGATTTTTTTAAATAAAGATTTCTTGTTCCCCGCTCCCACACCTTTTCCTTTAAATCAAACAATATAATTAAGTCAGTGGGAAGGTATGGGAAATACTCCTCGACATACCATCTCTTGGTGTATATTTCTATTTAGACCTGCATTTCATAAATCAACATCCCACAAAGAAAGCCCAAGTGGTATTCTCAAGCAAGACTGACCAACAGTACAAATCAACATGAAATTCATTTACTGCAGTATATTTTCAATAGATGATTTTTTAACTGTCTTACTATCATTACAACAATTTTAAAATATTATTTATTCTTTAGCAGACAATCTCAAACAACAGAGCCAAGAAATGAAGTAGTGCAATTTTGGGGAAACAGAATTTCATTTCAATAAATATAAAGCAGAGCTAACCAATCCGAGTTGTGACATAAGGCATTGGGGCTACTTTTCTGGCAGTTTTACTGACAATTTTGTAATCTACTACCACATCTTTTTATGCACAAAAAAACCCAAGAGAATTTAGTAACTGCAGCTTTTTTGTTGGCAATAATCATAAAGCAAGACAGTGAAATCAATTGCTATTCAAATGGTTTATGGAGGGATATAAATACAGGAAAAAAGTAGTTAAGCACAAAGTTCCAATTTCCTTGCATGTCCCTCTGTGGTAAAATCAGAGCGACTGTTTTATGAATGGACAAATATATACACATCTATCTGCTATGAAGGACTCATCCGTGTCACCCAGGAGCTGTATATTTTAACAAGACATTTTCAGTATAGAAGTGCTAGAATGATGGACATTCTCCATGGGAACTTCCCTGCATCATGCCTGCCACTGCTGTATTTTATAGCATTCAATGTTATTAAGAAGTGTCACAGCCTATTATTTTGTGGTTTGTCCCTGCTGAGCTTTATATCAAAACTCAGCAGGGAAAGATTACTTGAGTTTAAATATCCATCGTTGCACTGTTTTTTCAAGAAGACCTTGTTTTTTTAGGCAGTGTAAGTGACATCCCACAATAAGGTAATAAATAGCACAGAAGAAAAAAATGTCCATCATCAACAGCTAAGAGACTGAATTTGAAAAGTGGTCTCCAAATGGAAAAGCAAATTTGATTAATTCATGTTTTTTGCCACAAACCTTGGGGAACAAGGAAGAATAATCTCAAATTTTCTTTAGGCAGATGTGAGTCATTAGGCAGATACACAAATTTTTTAAAATGTCTTTCTTACAACCTACAGATTCCTTTCAACAAAGTAATAAAAATTGATTTTATAAAATGATTGTGAAACGATGATCTCTTCTCTACTTCACATGTGAGAAATAATATTACACTGCTCAAAGATAGAATTCTAATAAAAGTGGAAAATCTTTGTTAAAATCTTCAAAATGGTATTCTTGATCAAAATGTCAGATCCCGAGGCAATTCTTCAGAAAGAGAATGATTCAAATTTGATTTCCCCCTTTTTAAAGCCTGCAGCATTTCTGTCAAAACCCTTTACTTTAAAGACAACTAAAAGTCTAAAGGTCGAAAAGTTTCCTATGCCGTGCATTCAACTTTTCACTGACTTTCAGAATCTGGAGAACACTAGGAGCAAACCTGCAGGTTAAGAAGTGAAGCTTACATTTTCCTTTAACACTGACCTGCCAACAATGTTTTGTATAATCCGAGTTTAATCTTCTGGAAAGCCAGAAGGATTTGTCAAGTGAAGATCCCACTAATCTTTCCGTACTGAAAAATGCCAGAAACGCAATTGGTTTAGTTATACATTGGAGTGAACTATTAGGTCTGCTCTTTATAATTCTTTGTCTGGAGCATTTGCACTATCATTCGGATAACCCAGGGCAAGTCAAACCCTTCCCTCATGAAGCTAGGAAGGCCTTTATCAAAAGGCAGAACTGCATTGACAGAGATTCCTGATATGCATGCTTCTAATCAAATGCTGTTCAATCAGGCAAGTTAATGTCAACATTATGGATAGTTATTTACAATTATTCCCTCAAAGTTCCATCAGTCATTATTGCGTTTTATCTTTTTGCCAGTTAATTATATTGGAGCTGATGTGATGATAAAACCCATCAATGTCATCTTAGCTCAATAAGTTGTACTCCTTTGAGGCCTCCTCCGAGTAGAGGCTTTTGAGTTCAAGCTCCTGCATGAAACACACAATCTTGGCTAATATTTAAATGGAACATTCAAAGTGTGCTCAAACCTGCAAGAACATACCCTTTCAACAAGATTTTAAGGTGAAGCTCCATTTGCCTGCTCATGGTCCTTTGATGCCATTTAGGGGAGGTCAATGCCCCCCCTTTCCTCGGAGGAATATTCTTACCTCAACTGAAAACAAATACTCATATATAGTAGTTTGTGAATAAAATTATATGAACTTATTTCATGACACAGCGTTCTGGCATATGTGATTAGTGACTTCAGAAACAAATCGCCCTTCCTTTTATAAATAAAATGTAAAGTTCATAAGATTTGATAGCGGTTTCTGGCAAAGTTATTTAAAAACTCTTCCAACGCTTTTCCTGCACAAGAACTCTTGTCTCTTCTTTACCTTCCAACTACACACCTCACGGCAACATATTATTCTATGGATAGGCAATGTTTTGGATCGAGACCCTTCTTCAGTCTGAAAAAGGGTCCTGACCCAAAATGTTGCTTATTCATATCCTGCGGAGATGCTGCCTGACCCGCTGAGTTACTCCAGCACTTTGAGTTCCACGCAAAATTCCAGCATCTGCAGTTTCTGGTGTCTCTTATTTTTCCTTTGCTGCATTGCCGTATGGTGCCAATCTGTTAACAAGAGGTAATCTTTTTTTTTACTATTTGTGTTAAATGATTTAAATTGCTTTTAAACGAATAACGTAAAGTTCTGCCAGATGTAGGTATAGTGCATGAGGCTGTAAATAGTTTTTGACTGTTCCGCTTTCAAGTTGGGGTTTGAGGGGACGTGCCAAACTTCATTAACATCCATGGACATCAACTCAACCCTGAAGCCTTGGAACAGGAAGAGAAACATGTTTCCTTTCAGGAAGTTGTGGCATGAAATAATTTATTTGCAAATTATGTTCTTAAATCCTGTCACACCTGATTACAAATATCAAAGGTCGGCATTGTTTTCCATTTGTAACACGACTTTATATTTAAATAAATGAATAAATATTAGATTCACAGACATTTCAGAAAACATTAACGCTACATTTATGAGGTTGGTCTTGTTTTCTCTTTAGGCTGAAAAGCTTATCATCATTGGCATTGTAAAGAGTTGAAAAATAAAATGACTCATAGCAACATTTTTTTGGATGTGTGAAACATGACATATCTAACATATGCACACATTTGTGCTAATACATACCCTAAAGACACACGATCCTTAATATCTTCTACTAACAGGGATGCTTGTTCCAGCGGTGTGACATATCTGACATACATTGCTATTTCAATTCAAATGAAACACTCAGGGTTTGAGCCCGCTTGACATGCAGTACAAAAACAACAACTACTACCTGCGTAATGTCCCGTGCTGCAGAGAAGCCTGCATGCTAACATAAATCTTATCACGTCAGGAACATGGAAGGATTTCAGGGGGACTGACAGATACATCACCCAGAGCTGCGAACACCAAATGCTGATGCCCCTTGACAGCACAGGCTTTGGTGTGTTTTACTGCAGAGACCTGTCACTAAGGCATGCTGTAGTCAAAAGGTATCTTAATATTGTCATGACATTCTGCCCCACGGGTCTTATTTCTGTCGATGTGTCATTAATTGCAGACCAATAGAAGATGTATGTTTATCACTGTCCATAATGGTACCTTGTCAATCTGCATTCCAAGTTGTTTGTCATAGGGACGTGCAAAATTGTAAGAGACATTCGAGACAGATATAGTGGAATTTCTCCAGCCAATACCACGTCCAAACAAATTAAGCTCTTTCTGGCCATTGCACCACAGCAAATTGTTGAGAATCAGAAATTAAATTTCAATAAGGAAAGCGAAGATAAGTTTAAATGACACTGCCATTCAAAAAGAGCACAGCGTAATTTAGACTTTTACACCATCCTCTTACTGAAAAAACCCAAAACAAACTGTGCTCTACTGTTGCTTGTTAAAGTCGAGGGCAAATGTTCCTATCTGTCTTAGCGGTAGTTCTGCTGCAACTGTGTGTGTGTGTGGTGTGTGGGGTGTGGGGTGTGGGGTGTGTGGGGTGTGGTGTGTGTGTGTGTGTGTGTGTATCAGTCTGAAGAAGGGTCTCGAGCCAAAACATCACCCATTCCTTCTCTCCAGAGATGATAGTTGTCCCGCTGAGTGACTCCAGCATTTTGTGACTGTCTTTGATATAAACCAGCATCTGCATTTCTTCCCGACACATCTAAAAGTACTGCCCCTACTCCATATCTGGGTTCTTGAAGTTTCTGATTTTCAACTACTTCAGCGCGAGTCATTATGCTTTCAGCTACAAGACTTCAAATAACAGAATACATTATTGAAAATCCTCAGTCTCTCCACCTCCCCTCCTCCTTTAAAACGCTCTGTCTCTTTGAACTAGCCTTTGTCCTGGTAGCTCCTGGTGTGACTCAGTCATTTTTTTTGGTTTGAAAATGATCATTGAGAAGCACTCTGGGATATTTTTACCGTGCTAAATCTGCGATTTAAATAGAAAAGCTGCTGTCATCATGGTGTGGGTACTCCAGTGATTTCTGAATAAACTTACTCTCTTCTCCCCTTCATTAACCTAGGGCTGTCTAAAACTGGCAGCATATTCCAATACAGTAGGTTCCATTCCATTGGATTATTCCCATGTTAAATATACTTTGCCTCAAATGTAAACTTCCCATTCCCAGCAAACTCCCTTTCCCCAAAACTTCCTCCAGTCACAAAAACTCCAGAGATTCCTGCCCTCCAACAAATATATTCTTGAGCAGCTCCAATTTTTACTCACTTTACCCATGGTTGCTGTACCACCAGGTGCCTAGTTTTCAAACTTCACAACTGAATCCCTTAAACTCTCCACCTCCCGATTGGTTAAAAGCCAATGCTTTACCACTGCTTTCAGTTTCCTCAAGTAACTTGGTGTCAAATGTCATTTCATGGTGCTCATGCAAAGGCACATTAAGACATATTTCCTGTTTTAAAGCTGCCAAGTTCATTCAAATTTCTGTCCATGCTGCCGTACTGAGGATATAATGAAATGGCTGTACACATGAGTTTAACTACATTTTGAATACAAACCTCAGCAACACTTCGAACTTTGCACATGTGTCATCAACCTGTTTTAATAACATTTATAAATGCACATAAAGTCAGTTAATCCAACAGTGATACAGTTATAGAGCTGTTACCTCATAGCACCAAACATAGAAACATAGAAAATAGGTGCAGGAGTAGGCCATTCGGCCCTTCGAGCCTGCACAGCCATTCAATATGATCATGGCTGTTCATCCAACTCAGTATCCTGTACCTGCCTTCTCTCCATACCCCCTGATCCCTTTAGCCACAAGGGCCACATCTAACTCCCTCGTAAATATAGCCAATGAACTGGCCTCAACTACCTTCTGTGGCAAAGAATTCCACAGATTCACCACTCTCTGTGTGAAAAATGTTTTTCCCATCTCGGTCCTAAAAGACTTCTCTCTTATCCTTAAACTGTGACCCCTTGTTCTGGATTTCCCCAACATCGGGAACAATCTTCCTGCATCTAGCCTGTCCAACCCCTTAAGAATTTTGTAAGTTTCTATAAGATCCCCCCTCAATCTTCTAAATTCTAGCGAGTACAAGCCGATTCTATCCAGTCTTTCTTCATATGAAAGTCCTGCCATCCCAGGAATCAGTCTGGTGAACCTTCTCTGTACTCCCTCTATGGCAAGAATGTATTTCCTCAGATTAGAAGACCAAAACTGTTTGCAACTGTGTCCAGGTGTGGTATCACACAATCAATCCTGACCTCTGGTACTGTCCGTTTCCACCCAATATAATTGGTCACAGTAGTGTGTAGGTGAGTGGTAGCTGATGGCAATATGGGGAGAATTATGGGGCTAGTGCAGAATGAGTGCAAATGAGAGCTTGATGGTCAGAGTGGTTTCAAAGGGCCTGTGTTCACGCTCCACAACAAAACAAATCAGCTATTTAACTCACATCCTTTGCATTTCCATATTTTAGCAGCTACATCAGTAAAGTTCTCAGCTTCACTTTAAAAATAAAAAAAATATTAGAAACAATTACAAATCAAAAGGACGGAACATTTGTTTGTGCGTCACTCAAGTCACACAATATTTCCAACATTCTTTGATGCAAGTTAACTTAATGAATAAGCTGCAAGCAGTGAAGGGAGAACCATGGAACTCCCTCCTGCTGTGCAGGTGAACCTTCTTAAATAATTCCTTTAGGGTGTCCTTTTGTTGTGGATGTTGCTTGTTGGGGAATTTATAGCACAATTTCCCACACGCACTGAATTCTCTGCAATTAAAAATTTTTACTGAGCACAGAAAAACAGAATGGCTGGCTAAAGAGTGATCTTTTGCAGCATGGCTGCCTAGTATAATTTCTAGCTTTCTTGCGCAGGGTTTGCTGTAAAGGGAAGGTTCTGCAGACGGAATATACATGAGAGGTGAATTATTTTTCTCATCGTTGCTAAATTCCGCATTGAGCAACTTAAGTGAAAAATATTTCAAAAAAGTCTGTCAAGCATTATTCATTCTCTTTTGAAAAGAATTTGATGAATGTCAAGTAATACATTTTAAATGAGCTTGCTATCCATGTAACTTTAATTGCTTGTAACTCTTACTGTCAATGTTTCCACAAAGGTAATATGATGAAAGTAAAGCTCTTAAGTGCAATTAATAAACTTCCTATTTAACCAAATTCCAACATGAATAATGTAGACACTAGGAAATGCAGATGCTGCTTTACAAAAAGAAAGTGCTGGAATAACTTGGTGGAGAACATGGATCTGTGTGTTTTGTGTCGAGACCCTTCATCACACTGATTGTGGGGGAAGGGGAGACGGGTTAAGAAACCTGGGAGAGAGGAGAGACAGGACAATGTGTGGTAGATGACAGGTAGACACAGGTGAAGGTAGGAACAAAGGCCAGAGATTAAAACAAAAGCTGTGAGACAAAAGATCATAAGTTATAAGGTTATAAGTGACAGGAGCAGAATTAGACCATTCAGCCCATCAAGTCTACTCCGCCATTCAATCGTCTATCTCTCCCTCCAAACCCCATTCTCCTGGCTTTTCCCCATAACCTCTGACAACCGTACTAATCCAGAATCTATCCATCTCCGCTTAAAAAACATCCACTGACTTGGCCTTCTGTGGCAAAGAATTCCACAGATTCACCATCCACTGACTAATGACATTCCTCCTCATCACCTCCTTCACCGTTTAATTCTGAGGCTATGACCTCTAGTCTTTGACTCTCCCACATGGAAACATCCTCTCTGCAGCCACTCTATCCAAGCCTTTCACTATTCAGCACGTTTCAATGATGTCCCTCATTCTTCTAAACTTCAGCGAGTACAGGCCCAGTGCTGTTAAACGCTCACCATTAGTTGACCCATTCATTCCTGGGATCGTCCTTTTAAAGCACTACTGGACCCTCTCCAGGGCCAGCACATCCTCAGATATAACGCCCAAAATTGCTCACAATACTCCAAATGCAGCCTTATAAAGCCTCAGCATAACATCTCTGTTTTTGTATTCCATCACTTTTGAAATAAATGCATTGCGTTTGCCTTCTTCATTACTGATTCAACTTGCAGATGAAGTTCAAGTCCAAGTTCAAGAGAGTTTATTGTCATGTGTCCCTGATAGGACAATGAAATTCTTGCTTTGCTTCAGCACAACAGAACATAGTAGGCATTGACTACAAAACAGATCAGTGTGTCCATATACCGTTATATACGTAAATACACACATGAATAAATAAACTGATAAAGTGCAAATAACAGACAATGGATTATTAATGTTCAGAGTTTTGTCCGAGCCAGGTTAAATAACCTGATGGCTGTGGGGAAGTAGCTATTCCTGAACCTGGTTGTTGCAGTCTTCAGGGAAGTTTTAGGGAATCCTGCATCAGCACTCCTAAGTCACTTTGCACCTTGATTGCTGGATTCCCTCCCCATTTAGAAAGTAATCTATGCCTTTAAGGATTGAAGGATTGAAGAGTTGAAAATTGTGAAGCCAGTGGAACGAATTTGGATGGAGGAGGAGGGGGAGGGGAGAAATAGGGGTGAGTCCAGATGGAGCACAGGGAAGAGTGTGGTCAGAAAGGGGGGAGGCGATGTGGGGGAGAAGGGGTTACCTAAAATTGGAGATTTCAAATGTTCATAACATTGGGTCGGGCGCTATCCAAGCGGAATACGAGGTGCTGTTCCTTCAGATTTTGTGAATGTTTCGTTGAACACTTGCCCTCAGCCCACCAAGGCATGTTGGATTTCCCAGCTGTTAACCATTTTAACTCCCCTTCCCATTCCTATAGTGACCTTTCTGTCCTGGGCCGCCTTCATTGTCAGAGTGAAGCCACACACACATTGGAAGAACAGCACCTCATACGCCACTTGGGCAGCCTACAACCCAACAGTACGTACACCGAATTCTCCAATTTTAGGCGCCCCCAACAAACAAATCCCACCCCCTCCCTTTCTCCCCCCCTCAGCCCCCCAATTATACTTTGTGTCTCATCTATTTCTTCCCTACTCTCCGCCCACATTCCTTCCTCTGGCTTCACAATTTGCAACGCTTCAATCCTTTTGTCTGACACCGTGGGTTTTAATTTCTAGCCTTTGTTCCAACCATCTGCCCATTAAATCCCCTTTGCTTACGGTCTGCATATCACCCGCTGCGCTTTGTCCTGCTTCTCCTCTCTCCCAGCTTTCTTTTACTCTCCCCGCAATCAGTCCAAAGAAGGGTCCTAACCGGAAACATCGCTTATCCATGTTCTCCAGATATCCTGCCTAACCTGCTGAGTTACTCTGGCACTTTGTGTCTTTTTTACCTTAATGAATAATAATTTCTCAAGATTCAGATTCATGGTCATGTTTTGTGCAAAAACTGTGCCAAATTGAACAGTGTTCAACCACCGAGTTCCTCTGCTGGCTCAGGGTTAAAACTCAGTAGCTAACGAGAACCCAGGTTTGATTCCTCATCTGTGCAGAGTTTGCCTTAAAGTCATATAGCATGGAAACTGGCCCTTCAGCCCAACTCATCTCTGCCAACCAAGATTTCCCAGCCAAGCTATTCCAATTTGCCCGCGTTCGGCCGTTATCCCTCTAACCTTTCCAATCTGTGTAACTGTTCAATTTTTTTTAATGTTGTTATTGTACCCGACTCATCTACCTCCTCTGGCTGTTCTTTCCTTATATCTATCACCCTCTGTGTGAGAAAGACGCCACTCAGATTCCTATTAAATCTATCGCCTTAAACCTACGCCCTCCAGTTTTTGATTCCCCTATCCTGGAAAAACGACTCTGCATTACACTATCTATGCCCCTTTTTATTTTATACACCTTCATAAGTTCACCCCTCAGCCTCCTGCCTCCCAAGGAATAGCCTGCTCAATCTCTCAATACAGGTAAGACCCAGCATTTGGTTTGAATTTTATTTTAGAATTTTAGCATCTGCAGTTTTCTGATCTTCCTCAAGGAAATGAAGTTCAACTTGCGCAAAATGCTACAAGCAATTCCGGGAGAACGAGAAGATTTTAGTCAAGAAATATAATCAGAAATACAGCAAAGAACTATGAGAATGGTGCTAGGCATGAGAGGTAAAAGCAGATACTAACATGAAATAAAGTAATAATGCGGAGAAGCAGAATGAAGTTGACAGCTGCCACTGAAAAAAATAACACGTGTGTGATGTGTCAAATGACAGCTTTGCCATAATTTCTTAAAGTAGTCTGCCATTATACTTTCTCTTGGCTTGATTTACTGTCAGGCAGCAAAGGTTACTTTGCATTTATATGGTAAATTTAGCTCAGCCTTTCTCCAGATACATTGAAACAGATGATATTAACAGTAAAATTTAAACTGTTGAATATATTTTTTTATTGGGCAAGCTATTGATTAGAAATAAAAATACAATGACAAATTAATGTAAAATTTGTGAGCAGGAATAGCAAGAAAAAGCAAGACTAGGTCATCCGTTCCTTCTTTCTGCCTTGCCATGCAATATGATGGCTGATCTGTTATGCATTAACACATTTCTCCACTAACCTCTTGATAATTTTACTATTTAAAAACCAATTAATCTCAGCCTTGAACCTACTCATCGGATGAACTTCCAAAAATCCCTTGGGTAGAGAATATCAACAAATCCACAAAACATATCTCAGCATCTAATGTAATCACATGGCTCCTTCCTTCGCACTCTGTACAGCTAAGAATAGTATTTTTTCTCCTGGATTGTCAATGCGATTGCTGCCTGGTCAAGTTGATGACATCAATGTCACTCTATAAGGAATCTTGTTTAACTGAAAACTTCGTAGGCGGCAAGACCTTTCTTTGTTGTCAATTTTGTTGTTGACCTCAAAATGTAGCCAGCTTAATTTGCTAAAATCACTTCAATAATGTGCAAGACAGCTAAGAAATTAATTCAGATTTTGACAATTGGTACCAATTTGCGAAAATGTGAATCAAACCGCACAGAAGTATCACAAACCTCTGTATATTGTTCATGCGTGACTCCCGTTATTCAATTGAAGGACATATAATGATTCAGAATTAGTCCCATATTCCGTTCTGGGAATTCTCAGAAATTCTTCAAATGAAGGGTGTCTCATCTGAAATGTTGATTCTGTTTTTCAGAGCCTGCTCTACTGAGTATTTCTAGCATTTTCTGCTTTGGATTTAGATTTCTTGATTCTGCCTTTTATTTTTATTTTTTTAATCATCTCCCAGGTTATTATATTACATTCATCAGCTCACATCACAATTAATTTGTATCTAGTTTTATTTTAAAAATGACATGCCTTACAGCAATAGTAGTTGGCAGGGAACATAAGAACGAGAGAAAGCCATTCAGTCCCGGAGCCTTTTCCACCATTCAATTAGATCATGGATGATACGCATCTTAATTCCATCCACTCAACTTAGTTCTATATCTTTTACCATCAGAACAGCAGCATTTTATGACACCTTTCATAATAGAAAGTCTTCCAAGGAACTTTGTTTTATAACAAAAGTTTTTTGATTATATTTCTGCAAAGTTATGAGACAAAACAACAAGGAGACTTTACAGCTGTTGACTAAAAGCTTAGTCACAAAAATGGGGTTTAAAAGTATTTTATGAATGAAAAGAGACTTACAGAGGAATGCCAGAAATTTGAGTCTTGGTTCATCAGAGCAAGGTCAGCAGCAGGTAAACGCGAGGGAACCAAAAGCATAGTTAAAGATTTCAGCAGCAAACTGTTGTTCATAAGTTCAACGAGCAGAGTTAGGTCATTCGGCCCATCAAGTCTACTCCGCCATTCAATCATGAATGATCTACCCTTCCCTCTCAACCCCATTCTCCTGCCTTCTCCTGACACCTTTACTAATTAAGAATCTGTCATTTTCCACCTTAAAAATATCCATTAACTAAGCTGATGTTGTTGGACAATGCTGTACGCGCATAAATAGGAGTCTTAGTATTGACACTAACATAGTTAGCTCAGATTGTTTATAGTTGAGATCATCCTGTAGCCAAGAAAAAATGATTGTTGAGCACAGAAAGTGCGGGTGGGGGAAATGAAATGCGGACAAATGGAATGAATGTACTGTAGATGGGCACTAAGGTAGACATGGACTTGGTGACTGAAGGGTTCGACATATGTCTAGAATGGGCTTGATCTTCCTAGTATTTAGTTGGTGATTTACTTGTCACCCAGTCTATTCAGATACTTTTGACCAATACATTTAATTGATTTTAGTACAGAAATCCCTAATTCACCTTTCCGTATAATGATTTCTAGATTTTCAACATTTGGGAAATACAAATTCTATCTTTTGTTGGTCTAACTCAAATAATTTTACACACCTTATGCCACAGTTTTGGCCGCTCTCTTAGTCTATCAATGTACAATTTTATGCTCTCATCTCAACCTTCTGCCATACTTAGCATAATGTAATCAGTAAACTTTTATTTACATCACAAGTGCTTTACACGAATAATGGAAATATGAAACTGCATTATAGATCCCTTGGGACACCACGGCCTAGATATTGGAAGATGTGACTAGTGGTTTTCAAACTGTAAGCAACAGACCTGCCACTTTTCAGGACATTGAGTTACACTGAAAGCCACAGAACATCAACAAATTCCTTGTATATATACATACTTGGCTAATAAAATGTATTCAATTCAATTCAATTCAACACATGCCATCTACTGGACTGTACTGGGACTCCTCGGATGAATCAGGACACTGACAGCTTCTCTTGGTCAGGCCGACACAGGGCAATACGCCTTCACGGCCAAGTCAAAAACTCTACACCTAAAACATCTTCAGACTTGAACCTTGAAAAACTGTGCCAAAACATGGCGACTCTTGTATACTGTCTTGGTGTACTATTTCTATATACTTGTGGGCAGCACGGTGGTGCAGCGGTAGAGTTGCTGCCTTACAGTGTCAGAGGCACGGGTTCGATCCTGACCATGGCTGCTGTCTGTATGGAGTTTATCCATTCTCCCTGTAACCACTTGGGTTTTCCCTGGGTGCTCCTGTTTCCCCCCACACTCCAAAGACTTACAGGTTTGTAGGTTAATCGGCTTCTGTAAAGTGTAAATTGTCCCCAGTGTGTAACATTGTGCACGGCTACGGGGTGATTGCTGGTTGGCACGGACACAGTGTCTGTATCTCTAAAGTCCAAAGTGAAGAAAAGCATTGGGGTCAAAATATGTGGCAAAAGCTGCAGCTGGGAGAGGTGGGTGGGGGAAATCAGATGCAAACTGGAGATCCTTGTCAGTTGCTGGATTCAGGGGCCTTCCTGGTGTTTGTGCGATGGATGGAATGGTGGAAGGGTATAATGGGGTTGAGTGACTGTGATCTTTGAGTGAAGGGAAGGGAATAGAGAAGAGGCAATTGACTGGGGACAGTAATTGACTGAGGAAATCAAGAGGATGATTGACACCTGTGGAGAGATCCTAGGGATTGTGGATAGAGGGTTTGTAGTTGGAATGTGTTCAGCAGTTAGGGCTTTGAGATCAAGAGGATGGGAGAATGGTATGGACAGTCTGTACCAAGATGTAAAAATATATAAAGAAACTTGCTAGTTATTAGAGTTCCTTCCAGAATTAAGTTCCTTCCAACACAAGAAGGAATATTGTAAACAAAGTTATATAATCTAAGCACTCAAATCATAGCATCAGTGTAAGCATAAAACAATTAGAATTACCCAGTCAAATTTCTAATGCAGTGTTAAGTGTCACACAAACAGATGTTACTGCCATTTTGTGATATATTATGCTCCATTGTGCTCATAAAAGCAACAGCGTGATGAAGCCCAATACATAGGCTAGCTATTTAAATTCTGTCATCTTAAATATCAATCCATTTCTCCTGCTCTTTCTCATACGTCTTTAACATTTCAGATTGATGACTTTTCTTTGCAAACAGTTTGTTCTGATGGAAGATCATTTACTGCAAACATGAACTGTGTCTAGACGCTTGAATTTGCACTTCTCTGAATCACAGCACTGATATGTTGTCTTTCCATCACATCAGGTTAAATGAAAGCATCATGAGGACACTTATAAGGATGGTCTTACTTGGACTGTCACTCAACGGGATCCCAACACTAGTCACATCTTCCCATCTCCACCCCTTTCCGCCTTTCGCAGAGACCGTTCCCTCTGCAACTTCTTCGTTAACTCAACCCTTCCCACCCAAACCACCCCCTTACCAGGTACCTTCCCCTGCAACCGCAGAAGATTCAACACGTGTCCCTATACCTCCTCCCTTGATTCTGTTCAGGGGCCTCGACAGTCATTTCAGGTTAGACAGAGGTTCACTTGCACTTTCTCCACCCTCATCTACTGCATCCGTTGTTCAAGATGTGGACTCTTATACATCGGTGAGACTAAATGTAGACTGGACGATCGTTTCGCTGAACACCTTCGCTCAGCCCGCCTGAACCTACCTGATCTCACGGTTGCTAAACACTTTAATTCTCCTTCCCATTTTCACACGGACCTTTCTGTCCTAGGTCTCCTCTATTGTCAGAGTGAGGCTAAATGCAAATTGGAGGAACAGCATCTCACAATTCGCTTGGGCAGTTTACAGCCGAGTGGTATGAATATTGATTTCTCCAACTTCAAGTTACCCTGGCATTCACGCTCTCTCTCTCTCTCTCTCTATCCAGCCATCCCCCACCCAAGTTGCACCAGCTTCTCACCAAACAAACAGCTAACAATGGCTTTATTTCCTTTATCATCGTTATTTTTTTTCATATCTTTCATTCATTGTTCTTTATCTCTCTATATCATCATCTTTATCTCTGGTTTCCCCAACTAGTCTGAAGAAAGGTCTCGACTCAAAACGTCACCCATTCCTGCTCTCCGGAGATGTTGCCTGTCCCGCTGAGTTACTCCAGCTTTTTGTGTCTAGCTTCGGTTCCTTCCTACACACTCCTCTTTGGGAGGTCTGCTCGCTACCTAGCAATTCAATAAGGGAAGAAGGATTTAGAATCCTGATATGGAAAGCTCAATTCCCATGGTGTACAAAGACTGTCTGGTTCATGTTCATAATTTAAACCAAGCCTGCAATCTCATTGTTAATTTATGATGCGATAAAACTTTATTCATCCTTGGAGGGAAATCGGTCTGCCAACACTTATATATTTGTCCATAATGGTTGACACACTGACCAACTGAAGAAGGGTCTTGATCCGAAACATCACCTATTCCTTTTCTTCAGAGATGCTGCCTGACCCGCTGAGTTACTTCACCCTTTTGCATCCGTCTTCAGTTTAAACCAGTATCTGCAGTTCCTCTCTACACAAAGAATCGTTGGACCCTTGAGATTAAATACAGTTTTATTCCTTGGATGAAAATCATACCCGAACATCACAACTGAGGGTCTAATAATGAGCGAATTTAAGCAATTTTAGAAGTTCAATTTATGTCAAAACGTAATGTTTTATAATGCACTGGCCTGCACTGTATTCTTAAATTTCAAAACTACATTCTCACGGAAATGAAACTCCCTTCTCGATTCCTTCAGTACAGACTGCGTACTCTCTCATGTGTTTGAATACAAAAAACGAATGCCTCATTGAATTAACAATGAGAAACAAATTGTGCACTATTAGGGTAAAGCAATACCTCTGTACATTCATGGCAAAACAATTCTGTATCTGAACGAATGACAGAGGCAAGAAAGAAATGAAGCCATCCCAGATTCTGCAAATACCTCTCTCTTGTGAGCTCTGCCTTTAAGCTGATAAGGCAAACAAGTGTATAATTACCATTAACCTGATCCATTTTACAGAATACAATAATTGCCAAAAAGCATACTTCAACAGGAGGAATCCAAGTCAAAGTCACATTGGCCTTCAATCCACAAGGGCTACTTGGTTAAAATAAATAGATTTGAATGATCTGGTGCACAATCTGTTGTGACAGTTAATCTCATGCTTACTCACCACTTCAAATTAATGTATACTTACTGTATTTTTTTAAGCATTTCATTCACTGTCATCAAAAGGCAAACCATTAACCTGAAGGTTTTAATATCCATCAAGCAATATCAAGGACAAACACCAATGCTGTCAAAAACATAAAAATCTGATAACATAATAGTTAACTAAGAGTCATCTTTTGCACTGACCCAAACATGACAGATAAAATACCTTGTAGCAAGGTCATTCCTCTGTAATAGTCAGCATTTAAAACATCAAAAAGGAAAGCTGAACTATTTGAGATAACATTATTTTGTTCTGGACAAACTTAAAGAATAATGTGTTCAATCCATAACCATACAGTCTAGCTACCAATTTTAGCAAAGTTCCTGCAAATAAAGACAAATTTGAATTCAAGAGGACAGAACAATTAACATTTGTTATTTTGTCTACTCCATGTGACTTTATTGATTCAAGAACTGTGGCAGCAATATACTTCAAATATGTATTGGTAGTAACAAAGTACATTTGAAGTTTAATTAGTTCATGTTCAAAATTTAAAAGAAGAGTTTTGAAATACTGGGGGAAAATATCTTGAAACAGCAAAATAGGACGATGTGGATTTACTCTTGTTGAAAACACAGCTAAAGAAATAGTCTGGAAACATTTGTGTAAGCGTGCAAAACTGACAGACAGGGAAAGACAGCTGGCCGACAGAACCTGTTGTAAACAGAAAAACAACCATTTTCTGATGGTGGAAAGGCAGGTCTCAAAGTTGTGATAAGTGCAGGGAAGAATGTTCGAAGGGCTGTAGAAACAGGTTGAAATAGCTTACTAAGTCAATTTCAGCTTTCCTCTTCTCCCAAACAACAAATGCTGATGGAAACAAGTGGTGTAAGCTCAAATAAACATATACTTCGCTACAAGTACATAGTCAGTCATGAGACAAATCTAGAATTTTCAGCACTGCCTTTGCGCATGTAGTTAGCATGTAAGACAGAACCTGCCATCAATACTCAGTTAACACCATCCAACATGCCAAAATGTTTCAAATGAGTGTTTTAAACTAACATGGAACAACAGACTACATAACATGGGCAAAGATTGATCATCGGCCTTTGCTGAGCTGAATGTCTCTATGATTTTCCATGTGATCCAGGAAAGGAGTCAGGCGGGTGCAATGTTATTCATTGTTGAGTTCCAAAGTAAATGCAAACATCTTACAGGGATCTTCTTAGGGTAAACGTTGAGGAAGTGCCAGCAGTAATAAATTACAGCATGGCACAGCAAGCATCATACCTCAGTAATGGCCCACTCTGCTCCAGAAATACTTTGAGTGTCATCCGACAGTGCTGTCTGTCAAATGCTGACATTTAACTGAAGCTGCTGAAGGAAGGAAGGAAGGAAACGGGGATGAAGGGAACATGGAATGAGAAGCAAGGAAGGAGATATACAATGAACGGCAGATGAGAGAAGGAGCGAGGAAGGGAGGCTCTGGTGAGCAGTCTTCTTGACCTGCTGTATTTTTTCTGGTGACAATATACCCAATGCCACTGAGCAGAGATTTCCAGTATTTATATCAGGAAGGTGTGGCAAACAGGAAAAACTGCAAAGATTTTCCTGTATCTAAGTGGTTGCAGTTGAAGTGTTATTTCTATTGCCACAAATTCCTCGTATTTCCCAAATATTTGCAAGGTGGGTGCAACTGAGTAAATTGACATTTATTGCCCATGCATGGAATTCTTCAGAGTGATATCTGAAGCCCAACCATCTTTGGCTGTTTTATCAATGATGTTCCTATCATCTATCATAAATAGGGTTGTTTGTTGATTCATGATCCGTTAATGAAGCAGAGCATAACTAAAGGCAGCAAAACCTGGATATTATCGGATAGACAGCAAGTGACATTCGCACCATATAAGTGCCAGGCAATGACCCGTGTCTACATTTGAAAATCCAGGTATCACTCCATGATATTCAACAGCAATATCATCATTGAAGTCCCCATGATCAATGTCCGGTTGATTAGAACTGGCCATGTACACAACGTGGCTACAAGAGTAGGTCAGAGGCAAGGAAGCATGCAGTGAGTAACTCACCCCCAAAGCCTGTCCACCATAAAGAAGTTTCAAGTCAGGAGTGTAATGGAATAAGCTTCACCTGCCTCGAATGAATACATCTTTAACAACTGTCATGACAAAAAATTGTTAATTCATTTTCCAAACAGAGGAGGACATGGAGATGACACATTTGTGGGGTCGTAGTTAAGGTAATTTGGCCATTGCACCTTTAGACTTTAGCGTGAAAACTGAGCCTTCAATCCACCGAGTTCGTGATGACCAGCGATCACCCCGTACACTAGCACTATCCTAACACTAGGGACAATTTACAATTTACAGAAGCCAATTAATCTACAAACCTGTATGTCTTTGGAATGTGGGAGGAAACCGTAGCACCTGGAGAAAACCCACTTGGCACCCACCCAGGCAGCAACTCTGTGCCACTGTGCACCTTCTAATCATATTTATTAAATTCCCACTGATTGTGCAACCAAGGTTCTTTTCGGCAATGCTTATCAGGTCACATCTTGCCATCTAATATTTTTCAGATTTAGCCTTTTTTATGTGAAAAATGCCATATGTTGCTATCCTCTAGTAGTTTAGTTGGCGAACCTAATGCCATGCAAAACAGTCACTTATTATTCTGAATATTATTCATGATTTTGTCCATTTATATCATATTTCCTCTTATTTTTAAGCATGAGGAAAAGCTTCTGGCTTATTCTAGTGGAATCAAGTCCCAGAAATGTTCCCCTTAAAATAACTGAAAATACTTCCATTCAAAATTATTGGTTCACATCCTAAAAACTTGCAAACCGCAGTTGATTAAGCAAACAGATTGTTGAAATTTACACCCTTATGCAAACTGTAAATGAGATAGGATGCCACAGGACTGGCAATTACTTCTTAATTAAGGCATATTGTGAAAGAGAGGACATGCGGTGTCTGCTATCATATAACTTCATTAGATAGCAAATACTGGCCAAGAGAAGCTTCTTAGCAACTAAATTCACTACAATGGTATGACAATTAGGCATTGCATCAGCAAATAAGAGAGCTAATGAAATCAAGATATTAACAAAAATGTTAATTTGTGCGGGATCATCACAAAATGAACCTGTCAAAAAAATAAACAACTTATTCACTCATTTTCCTAAGAGGAGGGATCATGACACCTTTATGCAGACAAGTCCACACATAGTGGCAGCTGGTGACAATTCTGACTGGTGATGTGGCACAGTAGAACATGTCTAACCAAGCCAGTGTATTACCATGGAAACAGTCCTTTCCATCAACCTTATTTTTTAATATATAAAAAATGGTTTCAATATGCCTATAAATGCTTGACTGAATTATGAAACTGTCCTGCACACATCCAGAATTATGTTATATTATTTTAACATTTATAACAGTGTCATGCCCAGAAGGATAGAGGTTGCCAGAGGGGTCAATACAGGAGAACCAAAGTCCGACCACAAAAATCTTATCGTTCATGCAAACCCCGCGGCACAGATTATTCCAATTACATGCCCACTGGTAGGTGAAGAACATTCTGTACACGTGTACAACAACGTGTGTCGGCATAAGATTCTAGGTAAGGCAATACTATGTTGCCTCAAAGGACAATCTACCCGTGCTGACATGTGGAGTCCAGATGCACAAAATAACAAGCTCTTGATATCCCTGCTGGTGAAGCATACCAGACATGAAAACACTAAAGAGAACAGCAAATGAAATGATGGATATTGTATCCTATCAAGGCAAGTCTTGGATTTTCAGAAGGACTTTGAGATAGTGCCGCATACGAGGCTGTTAAACAAGGTAAGAGCCCATGGTATTCGAGAGAAGATATTAGCATGGGTAGAAGATTGGCTGAATCACAGAAGGCAAAGAGTGGGAAGAAAGGGGATTTTTCTAGTTGGCTGCCAGTAACTAGTGGTGCTCCGCAGTGGTCGGTACTGGGGCCACTACTCTTTAAGTTGTATATCAGAGCTGGAATAAGCAGGGCCCCAAGAGCCCTAATCTTGACCCTCCAATTTCTGACTTCTGACTATTTCTGATCGAGTGTGGAGTGCAAAATAACAAACAATACCCCAAGCATGGTCTTACAAAAGACTTGTATTTATGCACTGATGCATGGCCTCAGAACAACCCAAAACACTCGAAAGCCAATAAGGTACATCTGAGGTTAGTTAAAATGTTGGATGTGCGATAGCTGATTTGCACGGAGCAAGGTCTCACAAACAGCAACACGATCACTACCAGTTGATGTGATTTTCAGGTGTTAGCGAGGGTTGAACATTGGTCAGGACATTAGGGAGAGCTCAATTACTTTTTTCAAACATTCTGCAAAGCAATCTTGTACAGCTATGTTATAAGGAAGGCACCTTATATGTGAAATTCTCCGTCTGTGCTCGAAGATGAGCACACATTCAGCCACAGGCAACATAACTAAGATTTTATATAGTGACAAATTTCTAAGAAATGTTTGAGCTTCTGTGTAATTCCCCAACCTAACTCCCACCACTTTGTTCGCTGATCACCAAAACTCCATCGTTCACATCTTCGATATAGTCATCCACTGAATATTCACAAGATTATATTGGGTTAAAAATGTTACTTTAATATCCCATTTGATTTTAATTACTTGTTTTGAAACATAATCATTCTGTGTATGTTACAGAAAAGTCCTTTTTGGACCCGAGACAAAAGCAAACCCATCCGTGGAGTGAATGGACAGGTGACAATTCAGGTTGGGATCCTTCTTCAGAAGATGGTCCCTGACCCAAAACATCATCTGTCCATTCCCTGCAGCGAAGCTGCCTGTCTGACTGAGTCCTCCTTTGGTGCAAGCTCTGACCATAGGATGGCATTCCCTTTGAGGGATTCTATTTGGCAGCACCTTGTGCTTAACAATTTGGTTGGATCAGGCTGGGCTGCAGTTCGCCCACACCCTACTCATCAGGACTGGCCTTGGATACTGAATGGTGACCGAGTCTCAGGTGGCACAACGCAGTGGACCCATCCTCCCCCCTGAAAGCTTTTGAAAGCCAGCAAACAAGGTGAGAAAGGGGGTTGAGGGTGATGGAAGAGCCATTTGCCAGCAGCAAGTAGCTGCTGATTTTGATAGATTTTAAAAGTCATGTTCAGTGGCATTTACACACTCAAAATTGAAGTCAATAATTTAAAATTAAAAAATAGATTAAAAAGTTAACCAACAACACCAAGAAGAAAAACTTGAAAGTAATTTATGAACTGACTTGGCCTCCTAAATCTTTGCTCCACAAACCTCCTGGAAATAATTGGGGGACACAGATCCTGCTCTCGGTCCAACTTTGTGCAGGATATGAGAAGGTACTCACAAGTTAATGTTGTGGAATCCCAGCAAGGCTGGTTTCTCCTGGTGGACTCTACGTGGCTACACATACCCAAAGTCTCAGGCTTCCGAGCATAAATCATGATCATAGTTAAAGTAGACAAAAATGCTGGTGAAACTCAGCGGATGAGGCAGCATGTATGGAACGAAGGAATAGATGACGTTTCGGGTCGAGACCTTTCTTCAGACTGATGTGGGGGTGGGCGGGAAGAAGAAAGGCAGAGGCGGAGACAGTGGGCTGTGGGAGAGCTGGGAAGGGCAGGGGAAGGAGGGAGAAAGCAAGGATTACCTGAATTTGAAGAAGTCAATGTTCATACTGCTGGGGTGTAAACTATAGATGAACTCTAACAAAGGGTCTCTTCTATATCCTGTACCTCCGCACTCACTCCCCGTCCCCCCACTCATAACAAGGACAGAGTCCCCCTTGTCCTCACCTTCCACCCTACCAGCCGTCACATACAACAGATAATCCTCCGACATTTTCGCCACCTCCAACGTGATCCCATCACTGGCCACATCTTCCCATCTCCCCCCCTTTCGGCTTTCCGCAGAGACCGCTCCCTCCGTCACTCCCATGTCAATTCGTCCCTTCCCACCCCCCCCCCCCCCCCGCTGGTACTTTCCCTTGCAACCGCAGGAAATGCTGCACTTGTCGCTTTACCTCCCTGCTCAACTCTATCCAAGAACCCAAGCAGTCTTTCCAGGTGAGGCAGCGGTTCCACCTGCACCTCCTCCAACCTCATCTACTGCATCCACTGCTCGAGGTGTCAACTGCTCTACATCGGTTTGACCAGGCGCAGGCATGGCGATCGCTTCGCCCAACACCTCATATTTCGCTTGGGTAGTATTATACCCAGCATCTCTAATTTCAGGTAGTCTATGCTTTCTCCATCCTTCCCCTCCCCTCCCCAGCTCTCCCACAGCCCACTGTCTCCGCCTCTTTATTTCTTCTTCCCGCCCCCCCTCCGCCCCCACATCAGTCTGAAGAAGGGTCTCGACCTGAAACATCACCTATTCCTTCGTTCCATAGATGCTGCCTCACCTGCATTTTTGTCTACCTTCGATTTTTCCAGCATCTGCAGTTTTTTCTTAAACATGATCATAGTTAATGGTGGATATGTATTTGAGTTTGACTCAATTTCTTTGTTTAGTTTTGAGATAGAGCAGAAACAGGCCCTTCGGCCCACCAAGTCCGCACCAACCAGCGATCCCCGCACATTAACACTATCCTACACACTATCCGAGGGACAATTTACACTTATACCAAGCCAATTTACCTGCATACCTGTACGTCTTGTGAGTGTGGGAGGAAACCGAAGATCTCGGAGAAAACCCACGAGAACATTTGATTTGATTTGATTTTATTACTTGTCATTCGAACCTCAGAGAGGCTCGAACGAAACTCCGTTTCTACAAGCCATACAAACAGAACAATTCATAAAAAAACACACAATTCAATTCACACAAACATCCATCACAGTGAATCTCCTCGTCACTGTGATGGACGGCAAAGTCTTCTCTCTCCCCCGCACCAATTCTCTCCAGAGGTCGAAGCCCCAGGCGGGTGGTGTTAAGTCCCATGGCAATTGAGGCCGTGCCGGGAGATGTACGGCCCCGCTCTAGGCTCAAAAGTCACAACGTTGGAGCTCCCGACGGGCGCTTGAATGTCCTGCGGCCATTAAAGTCGCGCCGGGCGATGTATGGCCCCGCTCCGGGTCGCTCCAACCCCGCGACACGGGCTGGAGAAGCTGTGTTGCGGGAGCTCCGGAGAGCCGTCTGTCACCCGGACCCGCGAGCTCCCGATATCCCGACAGTCCACCAGTCTGCAGCTGCAGCTGGAACTGGAGCTGGAGCACCGGAGTCATGCCGTAGCGGCGAGCCACCACCGCTCCCCACGCTCCGAGGCCGGCCAGCCCCACAACGGCGAGTCCGCAGCTCCACAGGCTCAGTGACTGGAGCCCCCAGGTCATCCCGGTCAGAGGCTGCTCCCCGGTACTGGGCCCCAACGACAACGGAGACCCGACAGGGAAAAGGTCGGGTCTCCCGAGCAGGTAAGAGATTTAAAAGTTTCCCCCTCCCCCCCCCCCACCCCCCACATATACACAATTAGAGACAATACAAACAAAACACGAACAACTACATTTAACTAGACAAAAAAATTTTTTTTTAAATAAAGTAAAAAGACAGACAGGCTGTAGGGGCCGCTGCAACGTGAGTCGCACCCACCCACTTACAAACTCCGTACAGACAGCACCCGTAGTCGGGATTGAACCCGGGTCTCCAGTGCTGCGATCGCTGTAAGGTAGCAACTCTACCGCTGCGCCAGCATGGCCACCCTACCATATATAGTGGCACCACTATTTATAGTTGTAGAGCTGATTGGATAGCATGCAAAATTAATTTTTTCACCATATATCGGTGCACGTGACAAAATAAACCTAAACCTAAGAAAACAGGCTGAAACTGCCACATGCCCCTTTGCTCCTCACATAGTTATGGCATGGAAATTGGCCCTTCGGCTCAACGTACCCTTGCCTTGCCATGTTCCTGCACCCGTTTCTTATGTTGCTCTGTGCAGAAAAAAATCAACAAAGTGATGAAGAGTTTGAATATCGTAAAATCAGCATGCTGTTGGACTGGAAGCCAGTATACACCAGAGTCACAGCATGTTTTCAGACAACACAAGGTTGAAATGAATAGATGGAAGGCCAGCCTGATGAGTGTCAAAATATTTGAGTACGAAGAGCCGATTCAAGAATATGCCTCTTTGAAGGGGCAGAAATGTTTGATCAGTGTTCTGTATATATCTATGGCGTAATAGAGCTCAGTTAGCTGACTTGATCCCAGAGGGATCCAAACACACGTCAGTTTTGGATCGAGTTGGATGTACATTCTGAGCGAGGATTACACTGATAGATGTGAACGAGACAAGACAATAGCAGATTCTAATGGAGCATAAATGTCAGCGTGCACTAATTAATCCAAATGGTCTGTTTCTGTGCACATATCCTATGTAAAGAATACCAATCACTTGGAGTTTCTTCTTCAAGCAGGTCCAGTCAGCTGTCAAATTTGCTGAACAGTTCATTGTCAAATAGACTCCTAAAATACCCAGAACAATAAAAATCAGATTGCCTTGCAAACAATTATTTTGCATCTTAATAGTTTACCAATTAGACCAATATCTACAATCTACAGTGCGACATTTAAACATGCAGTTACAAACAAGTTGCAAGAATGGGCTGCTGATATATATGCTGGAAGATTCCAGTGTTTTTGAGATCCAATAGCCAAATGGTGTTCAACAGCATTAAGATCAGTGGCATTTTCACCAGCAATTAAACTATGCAGTCACACAGCACAAGCCCCTGAAGCGATGGCATCTGTTCATAGAAATCTCTTGTAATAAATATCCTCCTGTTTTGGCAGCTTGCTCCCTCCCATAGATCAGCAAAGGACATAGAAACTGACAGCATGAAACATTGGGATTTGAGGAGAGTTAAGTGCTTTTAAATGCTATTGCATGCAAGAAAACATTTTTTTAAAAAACATATAAATGTCAAGATTAATCTCATGTCAAGAATTATAAAACATCTGAGTAAATGTTCAGTGGAGCCCCTTTATTGCAATCATTTGTGCTTATGAATACGACATTTAAATCATTCAACAAGGGGACAAGGATATATTAAAAGGAGCTCGACCCGAGACATCACCCACTCCTTCTCTCCACAGATGCTGCCTCACCCACTGAGTTTCTCCAGCATTTTGTGTCCAGCTTCTTTATATTTATGTTGTTCACTTGAAAATATTTTTACATGTGGTATCAATTTGCATGTATAGCATCCAAGTGTTATATCACAGTGGAATTCTTGGGTTTAAAACTAGAAGCAAAACTCAACTCTGACATGTTTCCATCATTCTTTCCTCATACCCAACCTAACTATCACTGTTAATATAAACATCTCAAACATGCTAGTCATCTGTTGGTTGAAATACCAAAAGGTACTTCTGAAATCCTGAATAGTCAACATCAGAAAGTTACCTTCTTTTCATGCAAATGATTTGGTTCTGTATAAAATACGGAGCCAGGCAGGCAAGATACAGCCCTGGTGACCCAAACCCAACATATATAGTCAGTGCAGTAGCAGCATGCTAGGTGGCCAGGCATGATTGCATCACATACCTCTTCTTTATTTCCTGTGCGTCTTTGCTACCTTCAAAATGGCAGAGGTCAATTGTGCTATTGATTGAATCTCATCATTCCTCACTTCATTCGAGGGACAAAATGCTATAAAGCTGCCATTGTGCTGGAAACTGGCAGTGGAGTCTTGATTGTAGAGCCAAAGTCGCACATGGCCCGTGACTTTAGGACAACGACATGTTTTGTGCATGCAAGGCCTGGCATTATTAATTCAATAGTACACGATGGATTACACAAAGTCTCAAACAAAGTTGGTACAGGTGGCTTCTGCAGGTTTCCGTAAACATGTTTAAGTATCCTGAAGCATTTCTGGGGCCCTATTTACAAATATTGATATTTCCAACTGAATCCATTTTCATAAAGATAAATAAATAGGGTGGTTTTTCTGGTTAGGATTAGAAAACTATCAGTTTTTCCCCATAAATTCAAAGTTTTTTTACTTTAGAATTTATAGATACTGCACGGAAACAGGTCCTTCGGCCCAGAGAGTCCACGTGGACCAGTGATCACCTCCTACACTAGCACTATTCTACACACTAAAAACAATTTTCATTTTACAATTACAGAAGCCAATTAACCTATAAACCTGTATGTCTTTGGAGTGTGGAAGGAAGCTGGAGCACGCTGAGAAAACCCACGCGGTCACAGGGAGAATGTACAAACTCCATTCAGACAGCACCTATAGTCAGGGTCAATCCTGGGTCTCTGACACTGCTAAAGCCCTGCCCCATGGTACAAGTTCATTCCAAGAGCTCTCCCGATTTTGCCCTGATTCGAACTCAGAGATTTACGGTAATGGCCACTCGGCGGTACTCGGGGCTCTCGTGGCCATTTTTCAACATGTTGAAAAATCTTCACGAGTCTTCCCGTGCTTACCTGCCGTTAGCGAGTCTTCCCGAGTACCTGCCGTTAACGTTACAAGCCGCTAAGAGACGTCCCCGAGCTCCGACGTACCCGCTACATTCATTCTCTGTGCATACCATGAGTTTGATTATTTTTTTAAACTGGGGAGAGCTCTTGGAATGAACCCATACTGTGGGACAGGGCTTTAAGGTAGCACCCTATTGCTGTGCCACCCTCAATTTCAGCATGTGCATTTTAATAAGTAATACTTTACGTGTGGTCTAATTTCTGTACTGTTTTACAGCCTATGCTAATGCATTTAAAATGATCCGTTGCAGTGACAATGCCTCAAGACATTTACACGCTAATTTTAGCTCCAAAGCACTCTGAAAATGCTCCATTTTATTGCGTGCTGTCCAAATGAAATCTTTATGGCATTTGCCATAATTACTGCTTAGCAAACACATTGACCCTAATTTTAAATATATAAGTTGGTAATCCTCAGACATTTTAACTACTTGATCAATATGTATGTTCTATCTGTATTTGGCATTTTGCAAAATGCTTAAACAGATAATTAAAAATTGAATCTTTCATTGTGCGATTTTAACACAATTCACAGTCATAAAACCACAGAGTTGTACAACTCAAAAACAGACCCTTCGATCCATCATGCCATGACAACCTTTTGTGCCATTACAATAATCCATTTATTTGCACCACATCTGTAACTTTCTATGCCTTACCTAGTTAAATACCTGTGTTACAAATTGTGATTGTATTTGACTCAACCACCACCACTGGTTCTAGACATCAACGAGTCCCTGTGCAAAGAAACATTCCCCTCAGATCCCCTTCCTCTTGCCATAGCGATATACCCATTTGCTTCTGATACCCTGCCTATGGGAAAATGATTTGGATCACCTTACAATATCTTTCTCTCTTAACATTTTGTTTCACTTTATGATATTATATAAAGCTCTAACTTCTCTAACTTCAAGCAACCCTTGCTTTCCCTCTCTTTCTCCATCCCTCCCCCTTCCCTGTTCTCCGACCAGTCTTCCTGTCTCCGACTCCATTTTATCTCGGTTTGCTTTGTTGTTACCTTTTCCAAGCTAACATAGATCTATTCTACATTTTCCTTAATCTCCATTCCCTTTGCCCTGTTTTCACACGTTCAGACTTCCTTATCTATGTATCTCCCCCCTTCCCCTTGACGTCAGTCTGAAGTTGGGTCTCGAGCCGAAACATCACCCATTCCTTCTCACCAGAGATGCTGCCTGTCCCGCTGAGTTACTCCAGCATTTTGTGTCTATCTTTGGTTTAAACCAGCATCTGCAGTTTCTTCATACATGATTTTATATAACTCTATCAGGTCATCCCTCAGTCCTCTTCACTCCAGGGAAAATAAACCCAACCAACCTAATCTCTTGGAAGGATGCTGGTTTACACCAAAGATAGACACAAAATGCTGGAGTAACTCCAGTCTGAAGAAGGGTCCCGACCCAAAATATCACCCATTCCTTGCGGCCTGTCCTGCTGATTTGGTCCAGCATTATGCCCGTTCCTAAAGTCCTTCAATCCTGGGTACATGCTGTGAATCCCCTCTGCATTCGCTCCAGTGCAACTGCATGCTTCCTAAAGTGTGGCGACCAGCACACAATACTCCAAGTGCATTTTGATAAGTACTTTGGAAGGTTGCAAGATAACAACCCAACCTTTATCATCCGATTCATCACTTGACTGTCAGATGTTTAAAAATGTTTTTGTGACTTATTTGTCCTTCACAGATCAGTGAGCTCCATCCAGCATTCTGGACAACACAACAGAATTCTGAGCTTCACTTATGTGGATTATCCCGATTATATCCAGTTATTGCTAGAACAACGCCTGTAGTTGATTCTCTTGCCACCAATTCACAGTTACCTTTGGAGTCGTCCAAGGAGCTCATCTTCAATGTCTTCATTCTGATCATGGCAATGATGATTTCACCAACAGCGATGGATCAGGTAAGGAAGTTGCACTTGGCTACATGCTGCCATCTCATCACATCACTCAGCTGCTTGTTAGATTGATTCTTCACATCTTTGTTTTAGAGCGTCTTAAAGGATGCAAAACTGTGTTCTTGAGAGTGGGATTCCAGAGCCTTGTTTTCTTGAAGACCCACCTAACCTGGGTCATCACAACCAGTAGATAACATATTTATGTGACACTAAAGTTCTTGTATATTTCAAATGCTATATACTGGATATCGCTTTGGTTGTCTTCATTGTCTGCAGCAGACTATTCCATCCTTCTTTAGTGTCTATTTTTCTCATTATATATTTTTGTCTCATGTAGAATTGTTTTCTCTGGCTTTCTTCTTGTCAGCCTCTGCTAAACCACTGCCTTTATCAAGCAGCTTGTTCTCTGACATCCCTGACATTCACTGGCCTAATTATCACTCAATGTATTGGACTTAAAATTCACAACCTTGACTTCTATGTCCTCCTGTGATCTCACGCTGCCTCATTATCGCCTTCAGATGAATATTTATTACAAGGTACTCAAGTTGCTCAAACTATTAAAGTCACAGAAAGTCCCGACTGGGAAAAGGAACCTTAATAGACTGGGTAATCAAAGGTGATTTTAATAATTGAACTCATCAGCTACAATATCACTGACCTCATGTTTGATGTTTAGGTAATAAATACCTAAATAAATCATTGCAATTCAACTATAAATTAGGTCTAATTGATGTGATTTATAACTGGGGTATTTGAATCAAGAATTGATTAACCTTGGAGGTCAACAACTGAATTATTTCCACCCTTTTAATGTATTAAACAATAGAGCCACCATTTATTATTCATTTACTGTCACCAAAAGGTAATGAAAGTAAGACTAACGTGTGAAACTAATCTTTCTTCTTACCAATACAAATTAATTAATCTTCAAGAACATAAGAATGAAAGAAGATGCAGCTAAAGGCATGCTTAGCTTGGACAGATGTCTCATTAATTTAGTCTTTGATGAAAATAAATCGTCCACGTAACCAATAAGATATAGAATATGATGAAAATAGATTATGCATATTTCATTAGCTGGCCTCTTCAAATTCAATCTTGGTGACCAGTTGCACCACAATGCATCAAACAAGATCCTCTTGGATCCTTTGGCAGCACTGTTAATGATGACATCTTTCATCACTTTGCTGATGATTGGGAGTAGAGAAATTAGCTGGGAATTAAGAGCACTGGATTGTCCTGATGTTTGTGAACTGGACATAGCTGGGCTGTTTTCCATGCCTTTGGATAGATGCCAGTGTTGTGACTGTAATGGATCAGCTTGGCGAGAAGCAAGGCTAGTATTAAAGTGCAGGTTTTCAGCACGACAACAAGCATGTGGTCAACCATAGCTAATGTTACTTGATCTGTGCAAGAGTAACAGAGGATTTCTTGTTTTATGCTATGCTATACTCTCCAATCTTCAGTTATTTTATGAAAACCCAATATCCATTTGTGGAAAAATAACTAGCACAGAATAATACAAATCAAGGAGAGTTTTTCCTGGGCTGCCACCATTTGAAGCCTTACCGTGAATGCCTGATGTCATAGTACAAGGAAGAACATTTCCTATTCTCACTTCTTTTGCTGCTTTAATCTCGGGTACAATCATAGCTCAATTTACCATTTGATTTCTTCTAGTCTTTTCCAAACAACTCTTCAAACTCACTTCAGCCGCTGCACAAAGCTTCTGTCAACAATGTTCGGAGATTACTGCCTGTATTGTAATTATGAATCAACATTGTCTCTCAAAGGCACCCTCAATGTACAAGCGTAATGTAAAGTGTAACATAATTATGATTCTGAATTATCTTGCTGAAGTACCCTGTTTTGCAGTATTATATACATACGATTTAAAATACTTCTGCATTGTTACCATTAAAGAATCTTTCTGATGCAAAACAGAACAAAATGCTGTGTATTTAGAAACCTGGATATACATATCACACAAGTATCACACAACAAATATTTTGTCGTAAAATTCGCCTGAAGAGATCTTACATATAAAATATTTTCCAATAGAAAACCCACAAGGCACAGCTATAAATACATTTTATGTATAATAAATTTGTATTCTGCATTTTGAAATAATGTTATAAAAGGAACAGTTGGGAAAGATTTGTTTCTGTTTCAGGTTTAAATACTTAGTAAAAGCAGTCTAGATAAAAGGTATAATATGCATAAAAAATGATTCACAATCCTGTCTTGTGATGCTGGAACATGAATGCTTTGGTTTTGCAAATTTCATTTAGGCTGGGTGCTGAGTAAGTGCTGAATATTAATTATCCAGCTTCCATTCTAATGCATTGCCTCTCAACACAGCACTGATAACATAATGACATTTTGAACATCAGTAATTTGAAAGACACTGACCTTCAAGTTTATACAACTCTCAAAACAAAAGAATGAAAAATCTTATGTCTGTATGTACTTCTAATTGGTCAGCTTACAGCCCATTACAAATTCATATTCACACATTTCTAATGACAAGTGACTCTGTAAACATGTCACACTGTCATTTCGCCCTCCTGCTGGATGTACTGCTGCAGCGTCTCATTATTCTATCTCCCAACTCTTCAACCTGTTCTGTAAAGGAACTCCCATGTCCAAACAACATTCACTCTCTGCCTGTCAAATTGCTGTGAGCTGCAGTTAATTATAATTATATTAAAAAAACCAAAGGAACATATCAAAATAATAACCGAATGCATCATTCCAAAAAGAGATTGAGTATATCTGCATAGTCTTGTCAAATTCTCTCTCCTCCTTGAATATTTGTTTGTTTGCCTTATGCTGTGTAATATAATGTGACCGATATCCTAATTGAATTATGTCTGCTGAGCATTTGTTTCCTATGTCTGCTGCCCATGGAAATAGGTATTTTGAGGTGGTTTGCCACCCAAGACTCTAGCAGTTGTCCCGACTTGTATGTGCAATGTTTCAGGAGATTAACATGCCATAAAAAATATTCATGATCGATTTTTCTCAGCAAACGGAATAAACAGAGTTAGAGTCCTACATCATGGACATGAGAGGCTAACCAAGTGGGCATGGAAGAAGAGGAAACTCACAATCAAGACTATGATTACTTTCTACAGAGCATGCATCTTGAGCACGTTACTGTACAGCAGTGAAGCTTATACGACTTGCTTGCATCAAGAACGGAAACGGAATAATTTTCATTTTCGCTGTCTTGGTTGTATCCTGGATGTTTATTGGCAAGACAAAATCACCAAGGAATCTGTCCTCTCCCTGACCAATATGGCTAGCATCCCTGCCATCGTCAAGCAGAGGCGTCTCTGCTGGCTTGGACATGTACACAGGATGGAAAATGGACACATCCCCAAAGATGTACAATATGGGGAGGTTGCCAATGCATGGAGGCCAAGAGAAAGACTAAGCTTTGCTTCAAGAATACAATTAACAGAGATATGACAAATTTTAACATTGGCACTGACCAATGCGAAGTGGCTGCTGAGGACCTGGTGGGGTGTGGAATGGAACTCCAGGCTGGTATGAAGCACCATGACAGCATATTGTTCATGACCCTGGAGGTCAGGCACCAATGCCACAACATGATCAACGGCAACAGCAACACACACACCAACTTCACCAGTGGAAACTGTGGGAGGGCCTGCCTGTTTATGATAGACCTAGTCAGCCACAGCAGAAAATGCAACCATAGGTGAAACATTCATCTCTCCAAACAGGACAGCATCAAAGCTGCACCATCATCTCTCTCAGATGGACGGATGCAAACACATAACAGTTCCCTATGGATCAGATGCAAGTTAACCTTCCAGAGCAGTTGACCATGCAGAGGCTTATCAAAAGGCTTATTGAAGTCCATATAGAATAGATTTTCGGCTTTGCCCTCATCAACTTTCTTGGTTACTTCTTCAAAAAACTCAATCAAATTTGTGAGACACCATCTTCCACTCACAAAACTAATCTAACCATTCTCATCAATTCTTGTCTTTCCAAATCCATGTATATGTTATCCCACAGAATCCTCTCTAGTATCTTGCCTACCACAGATGTTAGGCTTACTGATCCATAGTGCCCAGCTATTCTTTTGCAGTCCTTCTTAAATAGAGGCACAACATTAGCCACCCTCCAGTAATCTAGCACTTCACCCATGTCTAACAACGATTCATATCTTTTGGAAGCTTTGTTTTTAAGTGGCTATGGAAATCTGTACAGATCGTCCCAAGGTTACACTTGACTTATATACAGCCAGGACATGTGAACAAGCCTTGGGAGACCAGCAGGGTGGATTTGCTGGCTGCATTAAGGCTCTGTGCATTTTCTGCTGTGTGGGAACTGGATTCATAAAATTACCTGAGTTGAATGCCCTGGCTTAACATATACGCTGCCATTTTTGGCCTCAGTTTTCATTTAAATACATTGCTGGGTGGCCGCATTTCTGACTTGTGAAATGTTACAACCAGCTCAAAGGAATGGAACCCTCTCATAACCTGGGGAGGACCTGTATTAAGAATCTCTTTTTCACAACTCATATGCCAGGTCATCAATTGCATCTATCAAGAACGGCGCAATAGCAGAGAAAGGTATAAATAAGGATGTATTCAACCAACAAAAATATTAAAAAACATCTGTGATAAACAACATCCAAGTTGACTTTCTTTCAGTCTTTTATCTTCTACATGCATGTTCAATTTTTTTATGAGTGCAGTGTGTTGGAACTCATGAGTTCATGATTAATAGGAGCAGAATTAGGCCATTCAGCCCATCATGTCTACGCCATTTAATCATGGCTGATTAATCTCTCCCTCCTAACCCCATTCCCCTGTCTTCTCCCCATAACCCCTGACACCTCTACTAATCAAGAACCTATCAATCTCTGCTTTAAAATTCACGTTGACTTGGCCTTTACAGCCACAAAAGTTGCACAGAACGATACCTCTGCAACTCCTGGAATATGAACACAAATCCAGCACAGAACAACTGGCATAAAGGATATTGCTTTGCAGTAAATCTGAAACAGCCAAACGGAAGCAAATGATGGAACTTTAAATTCATTATTCAATTGGCATGAGTCTACCAACGTTGTTGGTCTTAATTCACACTTAATTAGCCTTAGCTGAACCATTTGCGTCAGGAAGTTGTTAAGGATGTAGAGATAGGACAGAAATTTAAATAACAAATGGACGTGGAAAAATGAATGCCTATTTTGGGATGTCTGAGTTGACAAGAGGTCTCGAAGTGCTATTGGGAAAGTTCTTAATAATTATGCGTAAGCACAAGTGCTCTCAGGGATATATTTACAAACATTGCTGTAACAAAGACAATAATGGTTTGTTTGTCCAGAAGATTAACATGTTCTTTCGATACAGTCACTTGTCACACGGCGAATAGGTTGGATTCTGAGATTTCCTTATGCATTGAGTTCCTGATCTTAGCTGGAATGCCTGGAGATATTTTGAAAGGAGTCAATAATGAGGTGGGAACCATGAACTCCTTTGGTTAGTTGTCAGCTTGTGGGATTTTGTGTTGCAGGCAAGTGAAAGCCATAGGCCATTTGAAAGAAATAAGGTTTTATAATTAGAAAATCTTGGAGAGGATTGAACACCTGTTTCCTCAGCAAAGCTGAATTTAATTTAGACAGACGTCAATGATAAAATTAGAAATGTCGACTTTTTAGAGAAATCATAATATCATTATAATTCAAGATTCTATTGCGTGATGTTAAGCAAATAAGTATAAAATATTTTGTAGTGTCTGAAAATTGCCTATAATAGCAAAAAACCTAGCAGAAACTGATTGGATTAGATCAATTGAAATAAATGCGCGTATAGAAATAACTTCAGGCAACATTTCTAATACCAATATTTTGCAAAATATGATTTAGACAATACCTTAACAGTGGATGAAAGATAACTGTAATGTTCCGAGCCCCAGGTTTACAAACAAACTTTGTGCCTCCTCCTTCAATTAGATTGTCATCAGCCCCACCTGAAAATAAACAGATTAAAACTGTTGTCAAGTCTTTGGATTCCCAAAGGATTTCAAAGGGATACAGTGAACAGTGAGTATTGTTACATAGCCAACAACTTTGAACTTAACATATTTTGGACTGAAGCAGATATATGATATTCAAAGTTCTCAATATTAATCATAAAATCTGCATGATGATGTGGCAAGCACAGGGGCTCATAAAATATAATTTAAAAAAAGTTAGGGAGCAATTTTGGGATAGATCAATATTCACACAAGGAAATCAGTTAGCATGGGTATTAGCAATACGACTGTAATGTAATTGTGTGCATGGCCACAATAGCACTATTTTGGTTTGGTATGTTCATCTTGTTTCAATAATGCAAACATCGTTTAAACCTTCGAGGTGCTTCATCAGAGGTTATTGTGGAACATGGAAGTTCATGATATAAACTATAAGTATTGGCACAGATAGAAAATTGGCCGGCTAACAGGATATGAAGAGTGACCATGATGATGTTTTTTTCTGGTTGGCAGTTGACGATATAGTCACTCACTTTGTTGATGATGGAGAGTAGACTGATTGGGTGTTAATTAGCTGGATTGGATGAGCGAGTGGGATACACCTGGATAATTTTCCACATTATTAGTTAGAGAGCAGGGTTGTTGCTGTATCGCAATGGCTTGGCTGGAGGTCCGTCTACTTCATATGGACCACATTGTTACTGGTTACAAACCTGGTCATCAGATGACAACACACAGATGTGAACTGAAGGTGAAGGCCAAATCCATGGGGGAGTTTTCTTAGGGGAAGAGTGGCCATTGTTACAGATTGTCTGGCAGCAATCTGATGTGTGTCAATGGAACCAGGCAAAGATAATATCCCCTTTTTGTACAATGAAAAAAATATGTTAGCAGCGAATGATGTGGTTAACTTTGTTGGATGCTTCTGAAGAATTCATAAGGACGAGGAGAATAGTTAACCAGGGATTGTGGTCAAAACATTTTATTTTAAACTTGGATATGAAAGTAAAACAAAAAAAAACACAGGTTAAATAACAAAGTTTTGTTCTCTGCTAATAATCTGATCCTAATGATTAGACCTAATGATGCTCAGTAGGAACTTATTTTACTAACGTTCAAACAGTATTAAGTAAAGAATTTTCTGAGGCAACTATCAATTTATCATAAAATTGACAAGTTATGCCTACTAATACAGGACAACATGTTATTAAACACTGGAAATGAATCAGCTTCTTTGTATGTTACTTCATGAAAATATTGTTTTTTCCTGCAAAAAAGCCTTGCTTTATTTGTGAAATTTCTTCCTACACGGGCATCAGCATTGCAACCAAACATTGGCTGATGATTTTCAAAAGAAAAATGTTGAATGATAACATTGTAAAATACTATTGTTGTAAGGTGCTATGCCAAAGCTTAGCTGAAGGTGTGGCTACAGTATTACTGGAGGCAACCTTCGGTGCTTTATAAACATAAGCACAAATCAATAGGAATTTTATTCGTTTCTCCAATTCACTCGTTTTTTGGAGGGCTCCTTGGTAGACTGCTTCTGTAAATGTCAGTGTAAACCTACATACAACTAGGATTCGTTATTATTTGCAGCATCAATATCACAATTACATGAACAAGTGTTGATTGTCCTCCACCAAAATATTTTTCTGTGGTCTCCCCTGAAGTGGAATTATGTTCCACAGCCATCAGCCAGCCTGTGGTACCTTGTCCAAATGAACATTTTAATGAGAGTCCAGCTATGATAGAGATGTGATCAGAATGCAGGGGACAATATTTTTAAACCTAAGGTATTTGCAAACATTCACATGGGAATACTGTGCAGTTGGGACAAAAACTTAGTTATTAGACAGGAATCCACGCTAATGCTGTTTGTTCCTATCTTGAACTGCAAACTCAAGTAATCTTAACCTTGCATTAATTTATTGCATTACTGCAGCCAATTTAATATCGTCTCTGAAACTTATTTGGCCTGTATTTGAATTCTCCACAATTAAACTTCAGGAGAGGAAAAGTCAAATGTACATGATTTATGGCTGTTTCTCATCCACCGCCAGAGAAAGCTCAAAATCATGTTTCCATCAGAATAAACAGATGAAATATCTATTGGGTCAAAAAAGAAATCAGCCTGAACTCTACGGTTCCATTTAATCAATCAACTTCATAAGATCAAATAGAGTAATAGCATAAAAAAACTCCACTGTGTTCATGCCAGCCAAAATTGGCTGCTACATAAATCCTTCTTGCCATCTTATGGCCCGTGGTCTTGCAGGTTATGGGTCTTAAAATGTTGTTCAAGTACTGTTTAAATGTGGCAAGGGCCTTCCACCACTCTTTCAGTGACGATCCATGTAACAAATGAACCATGAACATAGAATAGAACACAACAGCACAGGAATGGGCCCTTTGGCCTACAATATTGAATGAATGAATAGGTTTATTGGCAAGTATTGACATACAAGGAATTTGCCTTGGTGCTCGATGTGCCATTTGAGCCAAATACGAAGGTAAATAGAAATGATCTCATCTGCCTGCACATGATCCATATCCTTCTATTCCTTGCACTTCCATGTATCTATCTGAAAGCCTTTTAAACGCCACTATCACATTTGCCTCCAGCCACCCCTGGCAATGCGTTCCAGGTCCCCACCATTTTCCGTGTAAAAAATTTGCCCTGCAAATCCACATTAAAAATTTCCCCCTCTCACCTTACAGCTTTGCCCAGGAATATCGGACATTTCCACCCTACAAGAAAGGTTCTGACTGTCTATCCTATTTATACCTCTCATCATTTTATACACCTCTATTAAGTCCCCCTTCAACCGACGTTTCAGAGAAAACAATCCAAGTTTATCCAACTTCTCCCTGTAGCTGAAACCCTGAAATCCAGGCAATGGATAAACATTTTCATTGAACTTAAGGAGTGTGACAGAATGCCAGTCATGGTGACAGTGAAACCTTGCTCGGTTCAGTATCTTGGAGCTCTATCAGCAATTACAATTATTTAATTGGAAATTAGGTAAGCAGTGAATATTTTGACTCGGGGTGTGAATGGTGTGGTGGCGTGGGGTAGAGAAGCAGTTAAGCAAGGCTTGGAAAAAGAGCAAAGAGAAAAAAAGTGAGGCGGATAAGAGCAAGACATTGAAACTGGTTAATATTTAAAATCTCATTCTTTAGGGAACAGGGGTTCCCCTCTTCGACTATAGATGAGGCTCTCACCAGGGTTTCCGCTATGTCCCATAGCTCCACTCTCACTTCCCAACTCCCCACTTGTAACAAGGGCAGAGTCCCCCTTGACCTCACCTTCCACCCCACCAGCCATCACATACAACAGATTATCCTCCAACATTTTCGCCACCTCCAATGGGACCCCACCACTGGCCACATCTTCCCATCTCCTCCCCTTTCAGCTTTTTGCAAAGACCGCTCCCTCCGTAACTTCTTGTCAATTCTTCCCTTCCCACCCAAACCACCCCCTCCCCTGGCACTTTCCCTTGCACCCGCAGGAAATGCTACACTTGTCGCTTTACCTCCCCCCTTGACTCCATTCAAGGACCCAAGCAGTCTTTCCAGGTGAGTCAGAGGTTCACCTGCACCTCTTCCAACCTCATCTACTGCATCCGCTGCTCAAGGTGTCAACGGCTCTATATCGGTGGGATCAAGTGTAGGCTTGGCGATCGCTTCGCCCAACACCTCCGCTCAGTCCGCACTAACCAACCTCATCTCCCGGTGGCTCAGCACTTCAACTCCCCCTCCCATCCGAATCCAACCTTTCTGTTCTGGACTTCCTCCATGGCCAGAGTGAGTCCCACCGTAAATTGGAGGAGCAGCACCTTATATTTCGCTTAGGCAGTTTACACCCCAGCAGTATGAACACTGACCTCTAATTTCAGGTAGTCCTTGCTTTCTCCCTGCTTCGCCTCCCCTTCCGGGCTCTCCCACACCCTACTGTCTCTGCCTCATCCTTTTTTTTCCTGTCCCCCCCCCACCTCCACAACAGTCTGAAGAAAGGTCTCGACCCGAAACGTCACCTATCCCTTCGCTCCATAGATGCTGCCTCACTCGCTGAGTTTCTCCAGCATTTTTGTCTCCCTTCGATTTTTCCAGCATCTGCAGTTCTTTCTTAAACAATATTTAAGGGTATCACTACAGAAAATAAATAATGACAGTCTATTCTTCTTTTTCCATGAAATAACTTAACATTGCCACCTGTGGTTACATTCAAACATTTAGAATATTTGTTTTCTGAAAACAAAAACTCCTGTAGATGAAGATAACTGGAAGCAATTTTCCACCAATCTGTCTGGGGATTCATCAGTCAATAAATCAAGGAATTGATCGAGGCAATATTTTGCTACAATAGATTTCAATCAAAGGTGAATAATTCCTTGTGGAACCAGTCAGAGCATACACAATTATTTCATTTTCTACCACTGAGACCAAGTATTATGTGCCTTTAATAATCTCTTTTGCTGAAAGTATACCTTTCAATTGTAGCGATGAACTCAATTATAATTATAAAGGTTTGTTCTCTTTTTCATATCATGCGTTTATTATTCCAGCTCTTCCCTTCTCTGAAAAGGTTTAATATCCGCATACTATGGCACACTATTGGTGATGATGTCTTTTGGAGAAGCATTTCAACTAAGGATGGAGCAAACTTTATTAAAGAGCGATAAAAGACAACACAATGTGCTGGAGTAGCTCAGCAAATCAGGCCCCATCTCTGGAGAACATGGATAGGTGATGTTTCCGGTCACTACCTTTCTTCAGCCTCTGACCCAAAATGTCACCCATTCGTGTTCTCCAGAGATGCTGCCTGACCTGCTGAATTACTCCAGCACTTTGCATGCTTTTTTGTAAACCAGCACCTGCACTTATTTGTTTTTCCCCTTTATTTAGGAGCTGTAGCTTCATGTAGGTAACTGGAAAAACGTCACCCACAACAATTGCCATTCAGATCAATGTCTTGCTTAGTCCATTTTTGGTCCACTCAACTTAATCAGACCATTTCATTTGTCCACCTGGGTTGATGTAAATGATCCAAGGTATCACTAGAAAATAGCATTGAGGTGCTCCTTGGTGTGTAAAGCAACAGTCATCTCTCAGCTGACATTACTAAAACAAATTAGATGTTTATAATAACTCGCAGTTGTGCGACACACATTGGCATTTGTTTCCTGGTGATGTAACATATGTCCAAATCTTCATTTCTTTACTTGAAAGTTCAATACTTTATTTTACACAACATGTGTCAGTGGTTGCAACTAAGTAAAAAAACAAGAATTTATCCAGAATATTGAAATGAAAGCATAAGGTATTTCCTAGGAGACTTGCGAAGCTGGAGAAGAAATTGCCGGTACCCTGGCTGAGATTTTTGGATTATCAGACACGGGTGAGGTGACAAAAGACTGGAGAGTAGCTAATGTTGCGCCTCTATTTAAGATGTGCTGAGAGGAAAAGCCTGAGAACTATAGACCAGTGAGCAGAACATCTGTAGTAGGCAAGTTACTGGAGAGGATTCTGAGGGATGTATGCATTTGCATTTGGATAGACAGGGGCTGATGGGGGATAGTCATCATGGTTTTGTACGCGGGAGATTGGGTCTTATGATTCTGATAAAGTTTATTGAAGAACTAACCAAGATGGCTGATGAGGGCAAAGCTGTAGACATTGTCTATTTGGACTTCAACAAGGCATTTGATAAGGTTCTGTATGGTAGACTGGCTGGTAAGATTAGATCACATGGGATACGGGGAGAACTAGCAAACTGGATGGAGAATTGCCTTTATGGAAGGTAGCAGAGGGTGATTTTGGAAGGTTGTTTTTTGAACTGGAGGCTTGTGACTAGTGCTGTGCTTCGAGGATCGGAGCCGGACTCATTGCTGTTTGTAGTTTATATCAATGATTTGGATGAGAATGTAAAAGGCATGATTAATATGTTTTTAGATGGTACTAAAGTGGATGCATAGATAGCAAAGATTATTATCAAAAATTACAACCGGATTTTGATCAGTTGGGCTAGTGGTCTCAGGAATGGTTCATGGAGTTTAATGCAGATAAGTGTGAGGTGTTCCAATGATGCCCCCGTGTCTGGGTCAACGCTCATTGAAAAGGCCAAAGATTTTTCTTACTGAACCATGCATTTTCTGACAGCTGGTTTTCTAGTTTCAAAGTCCATCATGGAATAAGGCTGCTTTGGGCAAGCAGAAATCAGTTGATTGTGAAGCAGGGGAGGGATATTCAATAAATTAGTGACCAACCATGATTTGTCTCCAGATCCAGTAAAATGAAAACAGATGATGAACCTCTTGTTGTAATGATTGCCCGCTTGTACCCGTCCTGGTGACATAAGTGCTGCTAAATTTAAGCAAACCACGAATCATATGACTGTGCTAATGCGTGTTAATGCTTCAGGAATCACAGAGTGACATTTTTAGTAATCAGTAAATGCAAATGCCCTGGAGCTTTCAAAGAAGAAAAGCATGAAGTACATAGCTAAAAATGTAATGGATATTTTGTTATTATAATGTATTCTCTTGTTGGACAATTGTTAACTTATGAGAGTTTGCTTCTGGGAATGTATTTACCATTTTCTTGTTTGTAAACTTTGATATAACCTATCGATCAACCAAAACATAATAGACACAAAAAGCTGGAGTAACTCAGTGGGACAGGCAGCATCGCTGGAGAGAAGGGATGGGTGACGCTTCCGGTCGAGACACTTCTTCAGGCGTACCTTCTTACACATTTTGCCCAATCAAAACATGATGTTTTTTTATGGTGATAAAATTACAATAATGCTGGGCATTGGATTAATTGGAAGCAAAACTTTAAGAAAAGATTAGTGAAAATGATGGTCCAGCGAGAAGCTTGCTGAAGGATCTAATGAAGAAGAACTTGAAGACCTCTAAAGTCTGACACTACCGACAGCTGTAGAGATTGTTAAAATTGTAAAGAATGTTTCCTTTGCAACTTAGTGTGATATCGAAGTGTAAAGACATTTTTGAAATGAGAAAAAAAAATTGGATTTTGGTATTTTGTGACACAGAAATTATAGAGTGTGATAAATCCAAGTTTGCTGAAAGAAAATAGCTGGTAGAGTTGATGCCGCAGAGCATCTGGCTTCAATCCTGACGTTGTGTGCTCTCTGTGTGGAGTTGGTCCAGTGTGCTCCCACATGGGTTTTCTCTGGGCACTCTGTTTTTTTCCCACATCCCAAGGACGTGCAGGTTTGAATTAACTGGCCTCTGTATATTGCCCCTGGATTGTGGGGTGTGGATGTAAAAGTGAGAATTTAAAAAACTGCATGAATGGGTGATTGATGGTTAGTATGGACTTGGTGGGCCGTAGGACTTATTTCCATGTCAATTCCAAGCATTCAGTCAACGCCCAAAGCATTCAAAGGCCGCCCAATGACGCGAAGATTTGGACAAATATGATTTTTGTGAAAAGGGTGAAATAATGGGCCAACACTGCTTTACCTCTTGACAGAATCCTCAATTTTGCAGAATGCAGCTTGATATTCAGCCCATCAAGTTACACAATTACATATTTTGCACTTTATTTTTGTACAAAAAGGCATGAATTATTTTAATTTCCTATATTTAACACAAGGGCAAGCACAAGGTAATTAAACATATTTTCTTAAAACCATCAGGTCAGTCCAACTTGATATATTCCTGACCAATTGGCTCACGCATGCTCAAAATTTTAAATCACAGATACCACAATTCCAAAGCAAACAAGACTTCAAGTACAAATAGCCTGTGGACAGAGAGTCCTTCGAAATATTTACGCAGTGTAGAAAATGGAGCATTGCTATGATAAGCATTTTCAACCATTCATGCTCTTTTTGGATAACACTGTGTGCATTTTGTAAAACTGATCCGTGTAAGATCAATAATTCCTTTCAAGAAAAAGTGTATTTTACATTTTAAATGCATTTGCCAGTATAGTAATATTATTTAATTTGTAAAACAATGCTATGAACATTATTTTAAAGAATTGAGTGATCCAGTCATTACAAACTTACAAAATTCTTAAGGGGTTGGACAGGCTAGATGCAGGAAGATTGTTCCTGATGTTGGGGAAGTCCAGAACAAGGGGTCACAGTTTAAGGATAAGGGGGAAATCTTTTAGGACCGAGATGAGAAAAACATTTTTCACACAGTGGTGAGTCTTTGGAATTATCTGCCACAGAAGGTAGTTGAGGCCAGTTCATTGGCTATATTTAAGAGGGAGTTAGATGTGGCCCTTGTGACTAGAGGGATCAGGGGATATGGAGAGAAGGCAGGTACGGGATACTGAGTTGGATGATCAGCCATGATCATATTGAATGGCGGTGCAGGCTCGAAAGGCCAAATGGCCTACTCCTGCGCCTATTTTCTATGTTTCTATTCATTAGGTGGCCCTGTCCTGGTTTGACTTCCCAAATTCAACATTTGTTGGAGTTCAAGTGCTGTGCTTTCAGATTCAAATACAAATCAATTCTGGGGCAGTATTTGGCATTATAACTTTTCCAGCAGCTCCTCTCCACTTACGTTTGAAGCTGTCTTACATTGAAATTTATTTTGGCTCACTCTTAACTTACAAGGAGTCATGTCAAGTAGAAAATTGCAATATTGTCTTCGTCTCCTCCCTATTTACCTCCTCATCTTTGTTTGTTGACACAGAGATGTATAGCAGTTAGCAAGTGTAACCTCAGCACACTATCCTTCAGTTGCTTCTGCCTTGATCACTTAAGCATCTCACTTACAAAAAAGACTGCTACAGATTGATTTTATGGCTTTCTCTCTTCATGAAACTATATGTTCTTTTGTAGTTCTATCTTTTCATCTTCTGCTCACAACCACATCTCAGTGACAATACGACAAGGTTAAAAAAAAAACCCACCAAATCCAATGACGAGCACATTTGAATTTCTATAGAACTATCAAGGTTACACATTGTCATCTTTCTATCACCAAAAATTTGTCTTACTTTAATTTGAACAACAGTCATAATTTATAAAAACTCCATAACTTACTGAAATCTATAGCTGAATGTATCATTTAAGGTTCAGCGCACAAAACATAATTGATACATTTATACCAACCTGAATCTTATAAACCATTATTGATGAAATCATCCAAATCCTTGTCAGTTTCTATTCGTAAAAATAGATGTCGTACATATTTGATCAATGTTAGCTGCTCTTGTGTATGTATTATCCTGTGCAGTAATCTATCGTCGCCTTCCATTCCTTATCTATCTGCACAGATTTATGTCATTAACAAATTGATTGTTACTGGAATCTTTGCACATCATTTCATAACTCAACAGAATCTTTCTCACTCTAAAAAGCTGAGACATTATATACCAACAGATGAAACAACGAGTAACAGAAAAAGAATGATGGCTTAATATGGAAATATCATCAGTAGATCTGTTTGACATTTTTATTTCTCTCCTTTTGGCTGTCGCAACATTTTTGTGCAATTAGTTCAATTAAGAACATGCTCCATTTTTACAAAATCTCTTTTTCTGCTGTCATTTTATTAAAGCACAATTCTGTTTCAAATGCAGAATTGTTTGTCTCTAGAAAGCAGGCTGAAACTAGACTAAAGCAATGGGAATAGAAGGGAATGTAGGAGCCAGAGAGAGGCACAGTAATTGAACTCTCATTGATATCAACAAAACAGGGAAAATAGCCAAAGTCTCAGAAATTAAATTTAAAGGACACTTAAATTCCTACTCGTTTAGAAGAGAGATAAAACAAAGAAAAGTAAGTAAAATTGATATCCAAAAGTGTCAAAGAAGATGATGAAGCAAAATTACTTGATATTCAGATTACACATGTGGAACATCTGGTAAATATATGGATGAGGGGTTAGTTAGCATAACATTTCTGCTGTAATGGAAAACTAGATGTTATCAAAATAACATATTTGGACCCATATCCCATGAGTCCAACAATCCATAATGGACAAAATAATGAAACGAGCCTCAGGTGCAATTATGAAGTTACCATTTAATAATAAATTGGCAGCATATATCAATAGGGGTAAATTTTCTTCATAAATTTCCTTAACCCCTTTCAGTGGTTACTAAAAAGTCCGTGATGCACTACCACCTATCATGCTGTATAAATCAACATGATATACTTTACTTTGTTGTTTCAAAATACATTATATGGGCTCCCAAGAGATTCAACAGTAAAAACTATTGGATTTTAGATGAGATTGTAATACTCAATAAAACTGTTGCTTTAAAAAATAAAATTCTAGCTGCCACATCAGTCAAGAAGATGTTTCTGAGGGAAGTACATTAGAGCCCAGCATTTGGATCACTGTTGTTAATTGCTCGGATAAATGACCTGCATGTTAGAGCCAAATGTAACCTCTAAAATTTGTGGCAACTCAAAAAGCATAATAGGGATGATTTGTCAGGAGGCGAAGATCAATTTTCCAACTGGGCAGACAAATGATGAATATCAACTGCATGTTGGCAAATAAGAACACAGATAGAAATTAAAATTAAAAGATAGAAACAAAATTAGTCCAAGAACAATAGAAAAGCACACAGAACACCTGGCCACCACTGAAACAATAGATCTGTTTGAAATTTCTTTCCTTTTGGCTGTAGCAACATTTTATTTCAATTAATTCAATTAAGAACACCTGCATTTTTACAAATTTCTTTTCCTGCAGTGATTTTATTAAAGCACAATTCTGTTTCAAATACAGAAATGTTTGTTTCCAGAAAGCAGTTAACAATACTGAAACAGTAATGAAGGATTTTCAACCCCAAATCCACCACTATAAAACCCACATGCATCCTGACAAATCAGCCTGATTTTGAACAAGCAAGCAATTCATTTCAAGTTACCATCCAGGTGAAGTGGTTGAAATTTAATCAAAATACAAGTAACTAAAAATACAAATACAATCTTGGGAAGGATACTCAGAAGACTGGGACTTAGGTTATTTATCTTTTCAAATTATTTTTGAAATATTGTTGCATAATTTTGATCATTAAAGGAGATGGACAGGCAGGCAGACCACAGAGAAGAGAAAAGAGAATAATATCAGATATGTCAAATAATTTTGAATGATGAATATCAAATAAGACTGAAATGCAGTTAACTTAAATTGAATGTTGCCAGTGCTTTGGGGGTGTTAACTTTCGGAGAATGAAAATAGAAAGCAATGGAGTTTCATTGCACAAAATTCATTTCCATGAATGTTGGGTTACAACAGCAATGGTCAAGATAAATGGATAAAGAAAAAGGGTTAACATAATTTTGCAAATAAGCAGGTAAGTGTACCGAGAAATATTTGCCTCAGTGGAAAAGGTGACCCCATTGTGAGCAGTTAACACAATGCACAAAATCGCGAAAAGGAGCAATAAAGAAAGTCATGGCAATTGATAGGTTTACACGAGATGTTGGTTTAACAGCAAGTTGATTCACATATGGTGGACAATTGGGGTTTACAATGCAGAAGCAATGATAGCCTAAGAATTTCTCAGTGCATTGAAAATTATCTTGTACATGAATCATCTGTTCCAAAAATAGTGAAGGACAAATCCTCTGTTATGAACTGTGAACCTTTCAGTTGGCAGGGAGAGATTTTAATTTTGTTCCGCTGTATGCAGATTAATCACTGTCTATTACAAGCATTTGTCTTAGAAAATGTCCCAGGGCATCAAACATATGCAGTTACTTCAATGCAGTCATTATCAAGAAATAGAATCAAGTTTCGCTGAACTAAAAGTGAACATCATGAATATTCACAGAATTACTGTAACCATTAATTCCACATGTTTATATGTAAATTGGTTTACTGCCCGTGGCAATCGTGCAGTCCCAGGAGTAAAATACTGTGCAAAATAAATCGGTCATCGCATCCAAATCTGCACAAGCTTCAGCTCCTCAGCCACATACTGATTGCCAAGATGATATTCTCCAATAATACAAAGGAATTATTGCTTTTTTACCCCCTTTGAATAAATGGTCACATTAAATCTGTGTGTGAATCAGAATTCATCATAAAAAGCATTTTCTTTTATCTACAAAAAATATGTTATTTATATGCGTGAACAAATCAAAGGCTGCATTTTAAACTTCTCACCCCTAATTCTTGCATTTGACATTAGCATTTTTTTTTAACACCCTGCACTCACTTTTTGACTATTTTGAACATAGTTCAGTGATTGCCTTTTCAGTGATTAGTCTGTCACCAAATCGCATTTGGTTTGCTCACACTCCACTGGCACTTTTTACTCTCCGAGTCTCATCTTGTTTCTAATCATGTGTTTCTCATTTGAAATCTTGGATTACTACAGCACACACAAGTAATGTTTTCCTAGTCTCTGCACTGACTAAATGACTTCTTATTCACAGTGATTTCTTAATTCACCATGTCCTCTGCCCTTTGAATTCATGAGCTTGAAGTTCTTTGTCAAAATCAATTCCTGTCCATGTTCAAAACCACATCATTGATCTTGCCATCTCATGCGGCCTTGCTGGTCCAGTCATGTCAAGTGGTGTTAAAGCCACCTTTAATCACCTGCTTATATCACTCACCACCTTCTCCTCCCAGCCAAACTTTCTTCTACTTCAGTTCCTCTGGAAGAGTGGTGGGAACAAAAGATTCTTCCCAGTGATTCCAAACTCAACATCACTAGGCATTTACCAACACATTTTTATAGCTATTCATCTGCTCAACCAAACTCTCATCAGCACCTTCTGTGCCTAGTTCAAATGAAAGCTATCTAAACTCACTTGGTTATTGACTCAGCTTTATCTCGTGCCTTTATTCTCGAAGGTCCACATTTTAAAACATATCATAGTCAAAAAATCTGGTTAAGTCACAGTGAGTACATTCAGTATTTTTTCTATCAAACTGTTCCATTTTCCTTCATCACCCAGGAGGTCAAGAATAATAAAGGGGTTTATTATTCCAAATAATTCGGCTTCAGCTCTTGGCTTCTCAACCTTTGGAATTCCCACAATGAATCTTGTGTCATAAAACACATGGTGCGTTGTAAAACACACGATACATGATACATGAAATTATAGTGACGAGTGGACAGTCCAGGATTTGGGAGGTGTAAGGGGAGTCAGTTTTCCCCTTCCCCAGAAGGGGTAGGGGTTGTACAGTTTAATAGCCACAGGGGAAAAAGGATTTCCTGTTGCGTTCTGAGCTGCATCTTGGTGGAACCAGGCTGTTGTTGAGGGGATCTGAGGGCAAAATCATGTTCACTTAAGCAAGTGGGCCAATGAGAATTATTAAATTTTAATGGTGATTGGAAAATTGTGGTAATTTACTATCAAAAACACTGAGTTATCTTAGTTATCAGGGTATGTTAGTGCTTTGCCACTATTCATAATTCAGACATTTTCTACAACTTCACTTTTTTGTGGCAAAGTTGCCCTTATTTTTTACTAATTAAGCTCGTTTTGATAGTGTGCAGATAAAATGTGTAGATGGCAATAATAACCATCTATTTGGGAGAAAGGAAGCTGTTTAAAGTTGTTAATATATCGGGGAATGGCCCCAGAGATGATTATCTCATTGCACTGAGGACAAGAAGAAAGCTGATCAAGAGGATACCAAATAAAGATACTTAGCCACAGTCTAGACAGCACATTCGACTGGGCAACCTAAATGACTTCTCTCCTCCATAGCCATTGTCCAGTTTTAAATGGCCAATAAATAATCTGGAATTGCAGCTAATTAGATGGCAAAGGCCATCAGGGGATATATTCTATTAGTTCTGCTATTGATAAAATGTGAATGTTTCATTATCATCACTTCAGCAAATAAACATTAATGTTCTATATTGAAACAAAATAGCCGAGTTGGAGCAAATGTGAAAAATTGTGTTCCATTTCATTTATTAACACATTTATCAGGTGGTATGTCTTTCCAACGAAAACCTGCTGGCTTTTCAATTTATATTTGATCCACAAGAATCAATTGAAATGCATTGTAAGTCTGATCACTAAGAATCAATAAGTATAATTCTAACTCAAACATGCCACAAAATAAATAAATGGTAGTCATTTTAACTGGGAAAGCTAGTGAAATATTTTGTTCTCTTATCACAGGGCACGTATACATTTAAACCCGATAAAACAGTCTCCATGTGCAGCACCTGCTGTTATTTATCAGCACCTCCACATTACTAACTGAGCTAAAGACTTCTAAAGGGAACTTCACATATTGGGGTAAATTTGTGTATGTGCATGGAAATGATCAATCAACCGAAATAAAAAGTCTCATCTGGGCAGGATCTAAAAACAAATAAAACTTTAGGGGAGGTCCAAATAAAATAATATATTTATTTTTTAAACAAGATAGTAGTACATAGATAGGACACGTTTAGCGGGATATGGGCCAAATCGAGGCAGGTGTGCTCGCATAGATGGGGCATCTTGGTTGGAATGCGCAAGTTGAGCCAAAGGACCTAGGGGCTAGCGGAATCAAGTTAGATCGAGCTCTAGGGGCTAGCGGAATCAAGGGGAGAAGTCAGGTACGGGTTACTGATTGTGGATGATCAGCCATGAACACAATGAATGGTGGTACAGGCTCAAAGGGCCAAATCGCCTCCTCCTGCACCTATTTTCTATGTTCCGTTTCCATGCCGAATGATTATGTCTACGTGCCGAACAATGTTCTCAGAGAGTATCCATGTGATCTAAGTTAACTGTGTCTATTGTGTCAATGCAGCTCAATGCAAAACTTAGCTGAACATTCTTATGGAATCTGAGATACAACTCATTGTGCTTCAACTAATGCTAATCTTATATGATGTCTAAACCTGCATCTGAGATTCAGACTCTAATGATTCAGTCTTCAGTTGAAGCCATGGATGATCTATACTGAATTGTTTTGTTTCAGCTTGGTTATTTGTTCTGATTTCACAAAGAGGAAAGGGACATCGTGTTGTGCAGCGATATTATGATTCTTAATTGGACTGACCTACGTCCAAGACACCTCACATGCCCTTCATCTCTTTGATGACTTCCGCTTTACGAACCCCCACTCCCTCATCTTTACTATGGACGTTCAGTCACTCTACACCTCCATCCCCCACAAGGAAGGCCTTAAAGCCCTCCAGTTTCTTCCTCGACTGCAGAACCATCCAATTTCCCTAACACTCTAGCGGAGCTGGTCCTCACCCTCAACAACTTCTCCTTTGACTCCTCCCACTTCCTCCAAGTCCAAGACGTAGCTATGGGCACAAGCAAGAGCCCCAGCTATGCCTGTCTCTTTGCAGGGTACGTTGAACAATCCCTGTTCCAGGCGTACGCTGGCCCTATGACCGAACTCTATTTCCATTACATTGATGACTGCATTGGTGCTACCTCCTGCACCCATGCTGAACTCATGGACTTCAAGTTCACAACCAATTTTCATCCTGCACTCATATTAACTTGGACCATCTCCGACACCTCCCTCCCCTTTCTTGATCTCACAGTCTCCATCACAAGAAATAGACTATTGACTGACGTCAATTACAATCCCACTGACTTCCATAACTATCTCGACTACACTTCTTCCCACCCTGCTTCCTGCAAAGACTCTATCCCCTACTCCCAATTCCTCTGTCTACGCCGCATCTGCGCCCAAGATGAGGTCTTGCATACGACTACATCCTAGAATACCTCCTCCTACTTTAGGAAACGGGGGTTTCCCTCTCCCATTATTGATGAGGCCTTCATTCGTGTCTCCTCAGTACCCCGCAGCTCCGCTTTTGCTCCCCCTCCCACTAGTAGCAACAGAGACAGAGTCCCCCTAGTCCTTACCTTCCACCCCATCAGCCGTCGCATACAACACATAATCCTCCAAAATATCCGCCACCTCTAACGGGAGCCCACCACTAGCCACATTTTCCCATCTCCACCCATTTCCACCTTCCGCAGAGACCGCTCCCTCCGCAGCTCCCTGGTTAACCCATCCCTTCCCACCCAAACCAACTCCTCCCCCGGTACCAACCCCTGCAACCGCAGCAGATGCAACACCTGTCGCTATACCTCCTCCCTCGACTCTGTCCAGGAACCCCGACAGTCCTTTTAGGTTAGTCAGAGATTCTTATACATCGACGAGACCAAACGCAGACTGGGCGATCGTTTCGCGGAACACCTTCGCTCAGCCCGCGTGAACCAACCTGATCTCCCGGTTGCTGGACACTTTAATTCTCCGTCCCATTCCGACACAAACCTTTCTGTCCTTGGTCTCCTCCATTGTCAGAGTGAGACTAACTGCAATTGGAGGAACAGCATCTCATATTTCGCTTGGGCATCTTACAGCTCAGTGGTAAGAACATTGATTTCTCTCTCTTCAGGTAGCCCCGGCATTCCTTCTCTCTCTATCCCTCCCCCACCAAGTCTCACTGGCTTCAATTTTTCACCCCACAAACAGCTTACAATGGCCTGTTTCCTTTATCATCGTTACTTTTTTACATATCTTTCATTCATTGTTCTCTATCTCTCTATATCACCATCTATATCTCTCGTTTCCCTTATCCCTAACCAGTCTGAAGAAGGGTCTTGACCTGAAACGTCATCCCCTTCCTTCTCTCCAGAGATGCTGCCTGTCCCCCTGAGTTACTCCAGCTTTTTGTGTCTATCTTCAATAATATATACTAACTGGAGTACAAACAAATCTGTTGTTCAACATATTTTGCTCTATTAGCTATTAGATGGCCTTACCAAAACATAAAGTATTGTGGCTCCTGTGGTAAAGAACACTCTGTAAGGGTTAACAGGATGTTTACAAGGGTTTTCAAGAAGTAAAAACGTAGAAGGGTTAGATATTTTAGTTTAGTTCAATGAAAGTGTGGAAACAGGCTCTTCTGCCCACTGAGTCCACGTCGACCAATGATCACCCTGCACACCTGTTCTATCCTAGACTCTAGGGACAATTTACAGCGGCCAATTTACCTAAAAATATGCACGTCTTTGGAATGTGGGAGGAAACCGGAGCACCCGGAGAAATCCCATGCGGGCACAGAGGTGACCATGCGGTCACAGACGTGTGACAACATGCAAACTCTGTACTGACAGTACCCATAGTCAGGATCGAACCCGAGTCTTTGGCATTGTAAGGCAGCAACTCTACTGCCACGCCACCTGGTCGCCCAATGTCCCCGTTATGCAGAAAAACTTTTTATTTATTACTTTGCTTCTGCTATATTTTCTTCAGAAATCTTTTACAGCAGCAAGGACTCAACAGTAATGGGAATTAAGTTGGATGTATGTAGCCAACCATCCGAGATATCAGATAACATGCAGGTACTGAGCCAGACAGGACTGTTTATACCACTGAATCACTAATCAACTCACCAGCTAACAGAAAATTACTGCACAAGCAAATGTTGACTGCAGATAATTAGTCCAAAACCCATTTCAGCATGAATATTTTATTACACAGAACAAAACTCGTTACTGAGAGAAATTAGAGAGTCAGGATGTCTGAAAGAAGCCACGCTGTGATCAGTCAGAACTTGATAAACCCTTCCAGAGCAAGAGTTTACCAATGCATCAAAACTGTGCTGAATTTCATTAGAAATAATATTAAGTGCCTTATGTTGATAACAAAATAAACTATGCTTCCTGCATGTCAAACACATTCAATATTTTAATGACCTCCTTTGTAGAAAATAACTCCAGAAGAGATTATTTTTACTTTTTGCCCTTTGTTTGTACATTTTCATAAAACAGAAAATATCCAATTTGGTAAATGTTTCAAATTTTCCCACCCCACACCCTCGTCATCCGTTTAGTTTAGTTTTTTAATTTAGTTTAGTTCAGAGATGCAGCGCGGAAACAGGCCCTTCGGCCCATCGACCAGCGATCCCTGCACATTAATGCTACATTGCATACAATAGCAACAATTTACATTTATACCAAACCAATTAACCTACAAACCTGTATGTCTTTGGAGTGTGGGAGGAAAATGAAGATATCGGAGAAAACTCACGGGGAGAATGTACAAACTCTGTACAGACAGCACCCGTAGTCGGGATCGAATCCGGGTCTCTGGCGCTGCAAGCACTGTAAGGCAGCGACTCTACTGCTGTGCCACCGTGCCGCCCTGTGCCACCCATGCATCCTGTTCCTTTCCCTTCTTTTGTATGCTCATACCCCATCCCCAAGTCCACTCTTCCTCGCCTCCATCCACCTATCAGTTGCCAGGTTTTGTCCCACCCCCAGCTCCTTTTTCCAGTTTTCTTCCTGCTTCTCCTATCAGTCTGAAGAAGGGTCCTGGCCTGAAATGTTGACTGTCAATTCCTCCACAGATGCTGCCTGACCCACTGAGTTCCTCCAGCATTTTGTGTTTTAACCAAAATATAGATTTTTCAAGACTTTTTCACAACTTCAGTAAGTTTCTATATCTGGAAGCTCAATCGGTCCGGAGAAATACGTATGTCCACTCATGCCCCTGCTACTCCAAAACAAACTGGTAGCTGCTACAATTCCATCGCGGCAAGCTTGTCTCGATCAGCTTTGGTCTATCACCACATTTTCACCAAATTTATCACCACATTTTCCATCATACCAATGCAGGCAAACGGACCTGACAAAGAAACGGTCATAACTTCAAACCTGGGTGCTTCCTCTGTACATTACATTAGCACACACAAGTAAATTCTGTTCCTTTGCATTATTGCTGGCAAAATTTGTTTGCCTTTAACACTCAGGCACAAGGTTAGTTCAAAATCTCTGCAACTAGTCGGCAAGAATAAAGAATGATAATAATCGGACTTAGACCATGTCCATCTTGCTACACTCTTAATACCTGCTCATGTTTACCTTGACTCTTGTGAAAAGATGAATTAATAACAAAAGACCAATGAACATCTACAATTATTGTACAAAAGGTAAAAAAGTTCAATATCATTCTTATATCCATGTTCAGAAGCAAATCAGCTGTCCTTTGCATATGGCCCAAGCTTCTCAGTTTATTCAATCGTGGGTAAGTCAAGTCAAATTTATTATCATATGGACAAGTACTGTCTGATACAATGTAAATCTTGCTTGCAGTAGCACCACCTGCACATGGACTCAGACCAACACGTACAAACATAAACCATACATAAATTATGCACAAATTATGCATATATTACACAACATTTTGCAAGGCAGTAAAACACAATTAGAAAAAAAAGTCCATGGTAATGCAAGAGGTCACTTATGGAATAGACTGTGATTCAATTGCTATCATCAACTATTACTGTATATTATTACTGTTATATCAGTGTCAGCTGGGGCTCATTTGGGAACACTCTTAGTTCTGAGTCAGAAGGTTGTGATTTCAGGTCACACTTGAGCATTGAACATAAAGGTCGTGGCAGAGTGAGTCATGCTGCAAAGTTGTTGGAGATGCTGTCTTACAAAAGGAAAGTTAAACTAAAGGCCTACTCAAACGCTTTGCTTGTATGACCTGAAAAAAATCAGACATTCATCCTAAAGATATTGTCTGGTATTATAACATTTTTAGGACCACGCTATGTATAAAGCTAACTGCTGCGTTTCTTGTATTTCAACAATGACCGCATGTCAAAACTAATTAAGTGAGTGCTTATCATCTAGGGATGTCCCAAGGTAATGATATTTGCTCCAGAAATTAAAGTCTTCTTTTAATGCCACTGGGAAAACTGAATACCAACCCACAGTAATTAACATTGATCACACTAACTTAATTGATCATTGCTTAAAGTGGACAGTTTCTCAGAAGACCCAAATGTAGCTAAAGATTTAGCTGGACCACCTGAGACTTGTGACATTTTCACTGAATGATTCAAAAGGTTAACCAAAAGAAATAAACTCTGCTATGGAAGTGAAAGTCAATATAATCTGATGAAGCCAAAGAACTGGGGTATGTGATGATTACATTGAATGTTTTCAATGAAAACATTTTGCAGTTTAGTTTAGAGATACAGCGTGGAAACAGGCACTTCGGCCCAACGAGTCCGTGCCAACCAGCGATCACACGAAGACTAGTTCTATCCTATACACTAGGGATAATTTACTGAAGCTAATTCATCTACAAACTTACATGTCTTACTAAGAGTAGGTGACAAACTATTATTGTAAGTCCAAATGAAAAAAATAAATTAACAGTTGCTCCAATCAACTCAATTTGAATTCTCAGCAATTACTCCATGAAACTGTGCATGCACCGCGTTGTCACATTTTTCACAAGCTTATCCTAAAACAATGGTTAAGTTTTAACCCAGGCGATGAAGCAATCCAAAATTAGGAGTAGAAAGAGTAACCCCATTATTTTAGAAAGAAGGGAAAGAGAATTGGAACTGTTGATTGACTATCGACATTGCCTAGAATCTATTATTAAGGAAGTCTTAAAAGGTCAGCAAAAAACAAAAGCAGGATTGGGTAGAGGTAAGAATTTTTTTAAAAGGGATGTTATTTTGAATAAGAGCGAGGGCCTGTTGGTGCCGACTGTTGGATTTCTTGACGCTGAAATTAGTAAAATAGAAACAGATTAACTGGTTGATATAGTGTATTTGGACTTTCAAAGGGCACCACACAAGAGATTGTTAAACCAAGTTTACGTGCATGGTTTTGGAGGTAATACACTTGTGTGGATTGAGGATCGGTTAACAGATAGAAAAAAAAGGGGGGATTACATTTCAGTTTTGGGTTGAGAGAATGTAAATAGAGGGTATTGCATGAAACAGTGCAGAGGCCCCAGCTATTTGCAATATATATTTATTACTTCAATAAGGGTATTAAGTGCACTATATTTAATTTGCTAATGGATTAAACTCTCAATGGCAGTGTGCATTTTCAGGAGGATGAGAAGTTTCAGGTTGAGAGACACAAGTTAAATGAATGACAGATGGAACATAATATGGAAAGTATCAGTTATTGATTTTGGGAGGAGTGATAGAAAGGCAATGTAAATTTTTAAATTATGAGCAATTGAAAGTGTTAGTATTGAACGCCCGTGTCCATTTGTGCCTTAAACACAAATCACTTCATGTTAACATGCAGGAACAGCAATCAATTAGGAAGCAAAATGGTACAACACCCTTTATTGTCAGAAGATTTGTGTGCAAGGTAGGGCTGACTTGCTCCATCTATATGTGAAGTGGCAAATAGTATAAATCTCGTAAATGGCAGGTTTGTAATATGTGGAGAAACCGATGCAGGGATGCTGTTTCCCTCGGCTGGGATGTCTCAAAATAAAGGGCAAGCCATTCAAAACAGAGATAAGAAGACATTTCTTCACCCAGAGGATAGTGAATCTTTGGAATCCCATACTCAAGATGGATGAGGAAGCTCAGTATAGTAACTGAAGAGACTTGTTGATTTTTAGATATCAAGGGAATTAAGTGCCTTATATTGATAACAAAATAAAATATGCTTCCTGCAGGTCAAATACGTTCAATCTTTTTATGATCTCCTTTGCACAGTGAAGTCGTCCGGGGGGGAAGATAACAGCTATGTTGCTTGTTGAATGGCACAGTTGGCAAGAGGGGCTGTATGGCCTCCTCCAACATTTCTTATGTTCTTAAATTCAATCTTTTTTTTTTTCAAAGGGTCGTTCTGAGTTTAACAGACCATTTATCATGACTGATCTCTTGGACAAAATTAGGATATTTAAAAAAAACAGTGAAGCAGCTGGGCTTGATTGGATGTAAAACAAATCCATTAATTTGAACCTATAATTGTATCCTTTAATTGGACATGTGCAGAATTATGCCAGATCCCCCAAATGAGGTGTTTACAGTAATGCTGTTCACACTGAAATGTAGTAAAAACCCTCAAAGCTAACTACTACTTCAGACGAAGTCGCCATGTGCACTGTACAGCACATAAGAAAATGAAAAAATTGTGAAAGTGTAGGATGTACGAGCCCACGTCTCCACTTTTGTGGATTTCCTTAGATAGAACACAAAGTGCTGAAGTAACTCAGCAGGTTGGGCAGCATCTCTGGAGTAAAAGGATGGGTGACGTTTCGGGTCTCTCATCCCAACATTATTAATTTATTGCCAACTTTTTCATGTAACTATGCAAAAGTAGAAAGGAGGTGGACCTACAATATTGCATGCAGGCACCCTTTATACTAGGTGCTGACAGTGAAGTACGAATACCAACCATACATTTGAACATTGGAGTTTTCTATGTGCAGACAGCACTTTTAGACACTATTTACAGCCAAGCATTTGGAAAAGTCAGGAAAAACATGCATAATGCTCTAGCTGGCTAAAACAGTATGCACCGTGTACTAAATAGACTCAGGCATCAGATCACTCTGATAGCATCTCCCAAACTCCCAATCTTTGCCGGCAAGATGAATGAGAACAACAAACATATGGTAACTGCAAAAGGTGCAGAGAGATTTACAAGGATGTTGCCAGGTCTTGAGGGCCTGAGCTACAGGGAGAGGTTGGGCAGGCTACGACTTCATTTCTTGGAGATTTACAAGATCATGAGGGGAATAAATAGGGTGAATGCAGAGTATTTTACCCAGAGTAAGGGAATCAAGAACCAGAGGTCAAATGTTTAAGACTAGAGGAGAAAGATTCAATAGGAACCCGAGGGACAACTTTTTCCACGCAGAGTGGGTATATGGAGCGAGGTGCCAGAGGAGGTAATTGAGGCAGATACTATAACAACATTGAAAAGACATTTGGACAAGTACATGGATAGGAAAGGTTTAGAGGAATATGGCCCAAACAAGGGCAGGTGGCCAAACAAGGGCAGGTAGTGTAGATGGGCATATTGGATGGCAAGGGCTAGTTGAGCTGAAGGGCCTGTTTCCATGTTGTATGACAAAACGTTTGCAGATATTGTAATTTGGGGCAATAAACTGTTTGAGGAAAACACAAAGTAAAAGAAGAACTCCGTGGACCAGGCAGCATCTGGGGAGGGAACGGACAGGCAATGTTTCAGGTCAGGACCCTCCATCGGACTGAGGAACACACCTTGAGGAATGCAGTGGGTCAAGCAACATCTGTTGGGGGAGAAAGATTTGTTGACATTTTGGTTTAAGACTCTGCATTAGGACTAAGAGTGGAGAGTCAGTATAAAGAGAGGGGGAATGTTGAGAGAGGAGCAGTGGGTGATTGGTGGACTGAGAAGGATGGAGGATAAGGGGGCAGATGGAGCCAGGTAGTGACGGGGGAGGGATGAAGTTGGGGAACAGAGGGAGGTGGATAATAGATGGAGGCAGACAAAGGCAGATGGAACCAGGTTGGGGAGCCTGGTGGCCACCCAATAGGCTCCATCTGCTTTATAGGAACACTATGGATAGAAGACAATTATTTTATTCATGCCTGCTACCATTGTGTTATTGGTCAGTTTAAATCTGCCAAGTAGATGATCTTTATCCACTGTTGAGTATTGACCCTCTATGTGGAGATATTCAAAAAATTACCAGAAGCAAATAAAATAACCCTCTATAAGCCTTACCATCCTTTGTTTCAGTCAAACATAGATGTGGAGACACAGTTTCCTGGACTTACGAGCAACAGTGAAGTGGTAAGTTTAACGAATGCATCAACAAAATAAACCAAACTCGAGACAAAAAGCAAATTGCTGGAGGAACACAACAGATCGAGCAACATCTGTGCAGCGACGGAGGGATGGTGATGTGGACATTGTTGACAATTCAGATCAAGACCCTGCATCTGAACTTGGTCTTAATGCAAAACATCAATAATTCCTCCCCCACCCCCTTGCACAGATGCTGCTAGATCTACTAAGTTCCTCCAACAGTTGGTAACCTTGTAGTTGGATACTCTGAATCAATGTCAAACCAGGAATGCCTGTCATTAACGCACTGGCATTGGCTACATAAAAGTAGCGAGATTGGAATGGGGTCAATAATGACAACATATCAGTCCCCGTGAAGGGGCGGATGAATTACAATTGCCCATTTTCTCCACCATCAACTCCTGTCAGTAAATTCAACATTAACACCAAGGTATAAGAAGCCATGTGCCATATAAGAGTGTCATAGTGCAATTCGATGATGTAAATACATATTAAATCACCTTCCACTGCTTCATTTGCAAATATGGCAAACATTTCCTAGTCAAGGGAGACGATGGCTCTTACTCAGATATTAGAAACTTCCAATTTGTCAGCAAAACACCTATCACACTCAACATATCAAGTTGATCCTTGCTGTCTCCTCCCTTTCCCACTTCTCTCCCAGTACTCGGGCTCCTCCTCCTCCTTTTTCCTTTCTTCTCCCCCCCCCCCCCACCTCCCATCAGTCTGAAGAAGGGTTGCGACCCGAAGCGTTGCCTATCTCCTACACTCCTTAGATGCTGCTGCACCCGCTGAGTTTCTCCAGCCTTTTGTGTACCCAACATATCAAGCATCCTCAATGACAGCTGATAGTGTTCCATCCACAAATTTATAGAATAATGATGATCAATTATTTTTTAAACATACAACTTGCAAAGTCGCTTTCAGCTTTTAAAACATTACACTGATAAATTATTTTAAAAAGAGAGTAATACCTATAAAGTGTTTTCAAAGAATAATGTTGCAGATTAAACCATTGCTGACAACCTCTACAAAATGTCTAGGAAAGAACTGCAGATGCTGGTTTAAATCGAAGAGACACAAAATGCTGGAGTAACTCAGCGGGACAGGCAGCATCTCCGGAGAGAAGGAACGGGTGACGTTTCGGGTTGATCACGACCGGAAACGTCACCCATTCCTTCTCTCCCGAGATGCAACCTCCAAGAAATACTGTCCTCCAGTGCCATAATGTAACAAAGCGACCAACATTCTCATTATCAAACCAAATCTCATGTTATTTTAAAATCCAGTTTGATAAAGCTGAGATATTGTTAACATGATAGTGAAGTGCATTTAAATTTTAACTCGCATTTGGTTTTGAATTTCTAGTTTATGGAAAAAGTTATAAGCTTTTTTATTACAAATTAAATTCCATTTCATGTATTTGACTTAACTAACCTTAAGGCAGTCAGATTAGATTATTACTTTTGTACATTTGATTTCACCATTCTCGTTTTCCACCCAGTGGCCAAATTTAAACATCTTGCTGATTAAGCAGAACTGGAGATAGCTGCCAAAGTAAATTAATAAGCCAGCAGCTTTGTATGTTTAAAAAAAAACATATTTTAGTGATCTATGAAAGCACAGAACCAAATGGAAGCTAAAATCTGAGTGCACATATCTGTGAAGTGAACAATACCTTAACCAAAATATATCGACTAAATTTAGGATGAAATGAGAGTTTGGGAACATTGTCATTACATACAACCAAAAAAACAATAATATGGATTTGATGATGGCTTAAAATATCTCAAACACTAGGTTTAAAGTGAAAGGTGGAAAGTTTAAAGGAGATTTCTAAGGCATATTTTGTATTGAAACACAGAGCATGGTCGTTGCCTGGAATGTGCTCTGGAGGGAGGCAGGAGAAGCAGATATGATAACAATGTTAAAGAGGTATTTCGATAGACACGTGTAGGCAGGGAAGATGGGATTCGTTTAGATTTGGCATTGTGATCAACTCAAAAGGGCCTGTTCCAGCGCTGTACTGTTCTCTATGTTTTAGTTATGATTATTACAGGAGTGGAAAGAATGTGTTGATTTGTGAGGCTAGGTGTTCTTCAATTCTTTTCCCAAGAAGCATGTTTTTGGCAGTTAGTAACCAAGCAATAAGATGGGAATGGCATCTTTAAGCATCGATACATAACAAGGTGCTGGAACTGCAAGTTTAAAGCTGTGAATGTCTGCCCTAACTCCTCATTGAGAGAAACCCCTGTTCACCATGCAAGAGATCAGTAGAGGTGGAGAGTAAACATGAATTACATTAATAAGGAAACAGCCATAGTGTGGTAACAAATATAAAATTGAGAAAATGCAGAAAAAAATGCAGAGAGAAGCAAGCAATGAGTTATATGAGCCAAGGATAAAGGAGCAAGGACAAATAATTTTATGACATGTCTGGATTTCAATTTTTGAAGGAAGAACCAAGGGTTAATTGACGAGTTTAGAGTTTACAATGCACCTGTACTAGATCCCTCTACTCTACCCAGAACACTACCCAGAGGCCTACCATTTACTGTGTAGGTCCTGCTCTTGTTCGACATCCCAAAATGCAACACCTTACACTTCGCTGTATTAAATACCATCAACCATTCCTGGCCAATTGATCCAGATCCTGCTGCTATATTTCACAACCATCTTCACTATCTGCAAAAGCAAAACCACTCGCTTTTGTATCATCGGTAAACTTGCTAATCTTGCCCTGTATATTCTCATTCAAATCATTGATGTAGATGACAAACAGTAACGAGCCCACCACTGAAACATGAGGCACACCACTAGTCACAGGCCTCCAGTCTGAGAAGCAACCTTCCACCATCACCCTCTGCTTCCTTCCATGGAGCCAATTTGCTATCCATTCAGGTACCTCTCCTTGAATCCCATGTGATCAAACCTTCCAGAGCAGCCTACAATGCGGAACCTTGTTAAATACCTTACTGAAATCCATGTACACAACATCTACAGCTCTGGCCTCATCGTCCTTTTTGGTCACGTCTTGAAAAAAATCAATCAGATTTGAGAGACATGACCTCCAACGTACAAAACCATGCTGACTATCCCTAATCAGCCCTTGCCCATCCAAATACCTGTATAACCTATCCCTCAGAAAACTCTCCAGTAACTTTCTAACTACAGATGTTAAGCTCACCAGCCTATAGTTCCCAACATTTTCTCTGCAGCCCTTCTTGAAAAGAGGCACAACATTTGCTGCCCTCCAGTCTTCCGGCACCTCTCCTGTATTTAAGGACAACTCGTAAATTTCAACCAGGGCTCCCGCAATTTCCTCTCAAGTTTCCCGCAATGTCCTCGGATATATCCGATCAGGCCCTGGAGATTTGTCTACCTTCATACACGACAGTACCTTCAGTACTTCTTCGATGGTAACCCTGACTGCTCTCAAGAGACTTCCATTGACTGCCCCAAGTTCCTCCATCCTACTGTCTTTCTCCTTGGTAAATACAGAGGAGAAATACTCATCGAGGACCTTGTCCATCTCCTGTGGCTCCACACAGAGGTGACCGCTTTGATTCCTAAGAGGTCCCACGAGCTCTCTAGTTACCTGATCGCTGGTCGGCGCGGACTCGCTGGGTCTAAAGGCCTGTTTCCGTGCCGTATCTCTAAACTAAACTAAACTATACAAAATACAAATATATAATTCCAACAAGAAAGTCAGGAACAACTTAGTTGATAATATAGTTAAAATATGGAATCAATTGTGGGAAGTTGTTGAGAACTGAATTGATGAATTTAAGGCAATGCCAGAAAAACCACATAAAGGAAAAAGATTAAATGTATATGAAAATGAGATTGGATGTTAATGAGTGGAACATGTCTTTTGCATTAAAAAACAGCATGGCTTAGTGGACAAATTAGAACGTACTAATCAGGATCAGCAGCATATTGCCTGGATTAAAGGTATTAGCTGCTAGACTAAGTGAGACCTATTGGGCCCCTGTCAAAAAAGGAGGCTTGGTCCCCCAAGGCACTTGCCCATAGCCCCCAACTGCATAGCACACCTCATTTCCCCTCATCCCAAGCACTCTCTCTCCCTCCTCTTCAGCCTCCCTCTTCTTTCTCGTCACCTCCTCCCCTCCCCCTCCCTCCCTCACTTCTCTCTCACCCTCTCTTTCCCCCTACCCTGTCACTCCCTCCATAACTCCCCTCCTTTCCCTCTATCCCCCACCTCCGCCACTCCTCACCTCCCCCTATCCCCACCACTAATCCTCCTCACCTCCCCCACTGCCCTCCTCTCCCTTTATTCCCCCTCCTCCCCCACTCTCTCTCCTCACCTCCCTCTTCTTTTCCCTCTCCTCCTACACTCCCCCAATCCCTCCCTCACCTCTCCTTTCCCCTACCCTCAGTCACTCCCTCCCTCCCTCCATATCTCCTCTCCCACTCCCCTCCTCTCCCACTGCCCAGGATCTCGAGGTTGCCACTCTCCTTTCTTGCGTGCCCCGGAGGAGCATCAGCCGTCGGCGCCCATTTGGAGACCTCCGCTGGCCTCCCTAAGCGCAAGAAGTGGCGGACCGTCCGTGGAGTGACAGGAGAAGATACTAATCCGTGCGGCGCTGACTGGCAGGAGAGGAGAACGATCTGCGTATGCGCATTTTTTATGATTTTTAAACCTCGCTAACGTTTACATTATACTACCGATCGGAACGAAACTTGGTGCATTCGCAGCACAGGAGAACGGCGAGTGAGCTGGTGAAAAATCGTAGCGCTATTGCATACCATTTTTGCACAAATAGAAACACCGCGCACACCGGAAGAGCACAAGATCAGAGCTTTAGGGGCAAACTCAGGGCAAATGGGGGAGAGCTCTTGGAATTAACTCGTACCATGGGACAGGGCTTTAAATCTCTCCAGAAAGTGCAGCTGCCTCACAGCTCCATTCACTTGGGTCCAATCCTGAACTCTGGGGCTTTTCGTGCAGAGGTTGCAGGTTCTCACTGAGACCATTTGGTCCTTTGGTGCCCAATTTGCTTCCAAATCATAAGTACTGGTTAAATACTGCAAACACAGTAACTCCGAGTTCAGGTGGATAATAGGAAAAATCAGGTTGCCGTTATTGGACAAGTTAAAGAAAATAGATTACTGGGATATAGTTGGGAGAGTGGGATTGCTCTTAAAACTGGCATGGACACAATGGGAAAATGGCAACCTTTAATTGTGTGAGGATATACAAGAACAATTTCCATCTCACATACCTAAGAACTTTTGTGGATCCAATCCGAACCAATTTACCCCTGTGTTATACTCACAAACCACAGCCTAAAATGGCAAAAACAAGTCCTTATGGCTCATATAATTCAGTCCAGCAAATTCAAAAATGTCAATACTGTGGATAAGAAGCAATAACATTGTGCTATGATCGACTACAATTATGTAGCAACCAGAGACCAAACGAAAAAACTAGTGGAAGTGCTATGTGTTGATCTTTCATTTAGCATAATTCACTGGAGGGATCGTTAACTGCCATTTCTAAAAGTGGTGTATGTTTCATTGCAATATTGTTAGCAAGCCATTAGAAAATATCTTGTCTGCATGAGGGAGGAATTCGCTTTTCCTAGATTGATGAATGTGTTTATCAGTGATTCAGGAATCAATTAGATTGCACTGGCTTTGCAGACAGTTAGAGGTGGATTAAATGATACTTATTCTAGCAATTATCTTTCGATATAGAGCAACTATTTTTATTTGTAATCTTTATTTAGCAATAAAGATTAATTGTGTTTTCCTGTTAAATCAATAAAAATAATGTTTTGATGAGATTTTGCCTGTGGAACCGTCGACTGTGTATACCTGAATATCGGTCAATGCCTATTACATTACTTATACAGAAATGATATGGAGAACTTCAACAAATATTTCAGTCAGAGAACTACCAATTTATGGAGTTCCCCTGAGGACCATTAAAAACAGGAAGATTACCCTTCCTTAGGAAAAGCAGTCATCGTTCTTTCAAGCTAAAATCAAACTTATCTTACCTTGTGCTAGGCATAATATAGAGAAATGGGGAAATCATTATCTTAAGAAAACTCACATTTATACATATCACTATATCTTTTCCATTATATTACATAATTAGCCATTCCGGCCTAAGATCCTATCGATGGATATAGTCGACTAATAAATCCAGAAATATATATTTTTACCTTGGAGGCAATAAAAGTATCAAACTGAACATTCTGTTTCCTGTATTAAAAAGTTTTAACACATTGTTTTAATAAAATAACGGGATAACTGCACAGAACTACATTTCTTGTGGCTCTCTCTGAAAGCAGGGTATTTCAATCCTTTTGGACACCATACATATATTTATCATGGAGTGAACCTTCTGCAAAACATAAATCCACATTCCCATAAATGTGCATCTGTGGCAAAAAAACAAACGTTATTAAGGAATAACATGAATAAACATCAACTCTTTCACAGGAACAGTAGAAGAGAGAGGATAACGCACAAGCAGTTAAAGCTGCCTGATCTTCAAGGCTCAAAGGTAGGTAGTATCTGTCCAAATGGTGCACACAGATTTGTGTGCAAACTGATGTGAAGTTTTCAGCTTGCTCAATGCCTGTCTTCGAAATGGCATTGGTCTTGTGCCACTCACACTTAAATGAGTGTGGAACTTTTCCATTCATAGAGATTCAAAATAATAAATTTAACAAATGCAATGAATATTTCTATAGAGAAATGAAACCTCCAGCTAAATTTGGCTATATTATAAAATTGTAAAAATGCTTTGAAAATATAATATTAACTAAAATGTTCTCTTTCTGCCATATTTGGATATGGTGGAATATTACATTTTGAAAAGACAGATTCTAAGGAAGCTTAATGTATTCAAATGATATTGTTCCCCATGGCAATTTAGATGCAATTTTCCAAATTTCTGAAACATTAGCCGTATTTAATACGACAGAGATGGAATTTACCCGAAAATCCTCAATTTTCCATGTCTAATTTTAATCTTGGAGCTACAATATTTATCTATATTTATCTATAACGTTTTTGAGAATTGAACATGGAACAAATTATATTAATTAATTTTCTGACTTCTTTATCAGTGATTCAGATTTAGATTAGTTTGTCATATGCACCAAGATGCATTGGAATTCTTTGTTCACATGAAGCTCTGGATCATCTTGACAAAAGGAACACCTATCTAAGATGCTATTCATGAACTACAGCTCAGCCTTCAAAACGAAAATTCTGAATGAGCTCATCCCTAAACTTCTGGACCTTGGCCTTGGAGCCTCCAATTGTGTTTCTTCTGGATTTCTTGACCGGCAGATCTCAGTCAGTTAGAATTAGTCACAATATTTTCTCCTCCCTGACCATCAACACTGATGCACCTCCAGGTTGTGTGCTCAGCACCCTGGTCTACTTCTTGTACACCCATGACTGTGTGGCCACATACAACACCAACTCGATATTTAAGTTTATAGATGATACCACTGTTGTTGACCGGGTCAACAACAACAAGACGAAGTGTAGGAATGTGATTGAGAAGCTTGTGTCATGGTGTCAGGACAACCACTCAGTCCTTTATAAGCAGAAAGGAACTTCAGATGCCGGTTTACACCGAAGATAGACACAAAACATTGGAATAACTCAACGTGCCAGACAGCATCTCTGGAGAGAAGAAATGGGTGAAGTTTTGGGTCAAGACTGAAGAGTCTGAAGAAAGGTGTCGACCCAAAAAGTCACTCATTCCTTCTCTTCAGAGATGCTGCTGCCTGTCTGCTGAGTTACTCGAACATTTTGTGTTTAACTCAGTCCTTAATGTCTGCAAGACCAGAAATGTAATAGTTGACTTGAGGATGTGAGGGGGTGAAAATAACCCTGTCCTCATCAACAGAGCTGCTACAGAAATCATCCTTGTCATGGCTGGGGGGAGGGAAGATGAGAGGAGAAGATGAGAAGAGATGTGGGAAATGGAGCCGACGCTATTGATAGCCCTGTCACTTGTGGTAGAAGGAAGAAGGGGAAAAAAACCTCAGAACTACCCAAAACGTCTGATCATCAGAACAGTTACAACAGAGCTGGCGACGCTGAGAATAGAATGGAGGCCTTACTGGAAATAGGGTCAGAGAAGGTTAGTTCACAAGGGAAATTATTTTTGAGGACAAGAAACTGGGTTACTTTATAACATTTTGTGTGTTTTTAATTGAAGAATCTTGTTTTTGAAACCTGAATGGCCTTTAAAAGTTAGAAGAATGTTGAATGCTTATGTACAAATCCATCTACACATGAGAATTGGGACACAGTGCACCTCAAGCAGCATTGATTGTGTGAAGTTGCACAATTCCTGTAGGATTTGGCCCAATGGGATTGAATACCACAGAAGTTGAGATTTTGTATGAACCTTGTGTTTTGCTTATGGCTCAAACTGATTTTCATCAAAGCGGGTTTTGAACAAGCTATTTGACATAAACGGAGAAGAGCCCAGCCTTATTTGTTTCACTGCGATGAAATGAACTCCCAGATGAGTGTGACATTTGATTTAGTGAGGAAGTATTACACATGACTATACTTCATAGAATTCCTGTGATAGGAGGTAGACAGAAAGGTCACTGCAGATTGGTGCAGAACTATTGCCATTTTCCTACGACTTCAGTACCACACCACTATTTAGAAATGAATAATGTGTGTATGCAATGGTCTATCTATACCCAACTCTCTGCCTTGAAAGAGATCTTTCATATCCCTTTCTTGTCCAAGACTGCAGTATCCTTTAAAAAAAGCCTTTTTTGTTATTTTACCGATATTATAGTCCACAACACAGGCAATGTTAGAATAAACCATTCACAAGTGATATGATAAATGACTCTGTAGATAACAATTCTTGAAATTTGACTGCAGCTTTGGAAATATTTCTTCAAGTAGCTGAGATTAGGAGTTTGAGTGATGTAACATTGAGAACACCACCCAACATGCTTACGATTTACACAGAATATGAATAACAATAGAAAATTGACTAAAAAACATAAAAGGAGCTCAGCATCTGCCAACAGTGTCGCTGACATCAGAAATTTTATTTAAATGTTTTTTGAAGTAATGCATCCAAAGAAAAATATATTAACTTATTATTTTTTACCATACTATGATAATAATGGAATTCTGATGATAAGCGATTTTCTGGGGAAAGTGGTGGGTGGGCAGATGGTGAACTGCATGGTTAAATCAAATTGGTGCAGAGAATTCAGCCTACAAAAGATGTCGGCATCACATCCGTGTGGGAAATGAGAATAAATATGGCTCCAAATTAGTTAAAAAAATAGGGGGGCAAAAAAAAACTTATTAGTCCCTACATTAAGCTGTCCTGTCCAATCAAGGTTAATCTGATGAGCAATGATTTTGGCAGTGGAAAGAGCAGTGATTTTCAACCACTTAGCTAATCAAGGAATGCCAATTAAAGGTAAACATGACATTGATGTGTGAAATGATAGCTTTTATTCTTGGGAGCTGAAGATTAGTTGAAACCATAACAATAAACAGACAGAATCTGGGACTGCAGAGTGGTCTTTTTTGCAGGGATTTTCTACTAATCATTATCTGGCAGCTTTTGTGTCTTTCAATTATTTTAATTATCTTCAATGATTTAAATTATTTTTTAAAATGATAACAATTCTCAATGTTGGAAAATGAATTAAAAGTTCCTATTCTCCCTGTACGGTCATCTGTAAAGACAAATAACAAACAGTACAAATAGACCCAGTTTTATGTTTATTGAGGTTCAAGTAATTCTAGTTAAGCTCAGTCGAAAGGAAAGACAGTGCTATTAGCCAAGCCAGTAGCAATCATCATTTGCTGCAAATAAAATTATATCATTGGCAATGGATATCTCTAAGTGAATTACAAAGCAGTAATGCAATTGAGACTTCCTGTTGACGTTATAGATTATTAGATTGATGCCTGAATGATTCACCAACTCAGCTGAAATTAGTTTTCAAAATTAGCAATATTACCCACAGTGAACAGTAAAGTGAAGGGTATTTACTGAAAAAATGTATGATCGGATTAGTCTTCAAAAATCACCCAAATATGTTGCCAAATTACAATTTTGGAAGAAAAACCTGCCACTCAGAAATTCCACTATTAATTTTGAAATACAAAACTTCCAAAGTTGAGAAAAACATGCATCTATCAATTCACCTTCTGAGCTGAAGCATGTAATAATGTTAAGAACAGGGCAATCACTCTCAAAAAACATTGCCTGCCCTCTGAAGAAACGCATGCATGAAAATAAAAACATGGCAAAAGAAAATAACATGTTTTCCATTCATAATTTCAAGGCAAAATGTAGTTGGTTATCCTCATCATATATTTTAAATGTTTCATCACGTGTTCACATCAATTTTCCCCTTGGAAAAAGAACTCGCCAAAGATACTCGCAAGAAATTATAAATGTAGTCCACCTGTCCAGATAAACCATAAACATGCAATCAGTAGTTCATATTTTTTGATTCGCAGTATTAAAGCATTTTTATGGGAAAATGTAATAATAATAATAATAATAATACATTTTATTTACGAGCGCCTTTCAGGACTCTCAAGGACACCTTACAGATTAAAACAAGCAAATTACAAACATATAAACAAAATGTAGTAGGGGCATCAACAATACACAATTCAAAGAGAGAGCAGCGGCAGCTAATCGCGCCAGCGTTCACGCTCACCTCCGGCAGCCATCTTGGAAACAGAACAATCAAAACACATTTTAACATGAACATCCACCACAGTGACTCCTACACACTCCTCACTGTGGTGGAAGGCGAAATAAAGTTCAAGTCGTTCCCCTAGCTCTTCTTCGGTCGTGGGCCTCGAGCCCCCGTTGACAGGACGATCTTGACTCCCGGAGCCGGCGGCGTTCGGGCCCTCCGTGTCGAGGCTATCCGCTCCCGCATCGGGGGGGGGGGGAGGGGGTGTCAGCTCCCCCGCGCCGGGCAATCGAACCTCGCGTCGGGACTGGTCAAGCCTTCCGCGACATTGGAGCTCCCTGACTCGGCCTCACCTGAGACTGCGAGCCCTTGATGTTAAAGTCCACGATGGGAGCGATCCCAGGCAAGGGATCCGCTCCGATGTTAAGTCCACGCCCCGCGGTGGGGCTCACGACAGTCCGAGGAGGCTTCCAGCTCCATTGATGGTAGGCTGCAGAGCACGGAGAATGTGATCCGAAAAATAATCATATCTCCGGCAAGCTAAGAACCTGAAAAAAAAAGTTTCCCCCGATCCCCTCCCCCCACATAAAACAATCCGAAGAACATTAAAACAAACTTCTAACAAACTAAAAAATAACAAAAAGAGTGCAAAGACAAACAGACTGCCGGTAGGGCTGTCATCTTCCCGTGGCCACGCCCCCTATCTGTGTGTGTCAAATGTAATCTTCAGCCACTTGGCCGAGCCGACGGATGAAAACCACAACATTGCTGAGCAGTCTTGTATCTCACTTGGAAGATGTTGTGGGAGCAGACAATGAAGCTGGAGAGATGGTGCATTTGATATCCTTAAATATTTCCAGATAACAATATTGACAACAAGTGGTCCATCTAATAATTGATGATAAAACAGAGGGTCAAACAACATGTAAAACTGGCCCTTCAGCCCAACTTGTCCATATCAACCAAGATACCCCATCTACACTAGTCCGATCTTCCTGCGTTTGGCCCATCTCCCTCCAAACCTTTCCTGTCCATGCACATGCCCAAATTTCTTTCAAATGTTGGTTCCTGCCTCAACTACCATCCCCCTCACCCCCACCCCCACCCATAGAAGCCCGTTCTATATATCTACCCCTCTCTGTAAAATAAATGCCCCTCAGGTTCCTATTAAATATTTCCATTCTCTCCATAAACCTATGTCATCTGGTTCTTGATCTCCCCCCCCACTCTGGGCAAAAGACTCTGTGGATCTACCATATCTATTCCCTCGATCTTATACATTGCTATAAGATCATCTTCCTGTGCTCAAAGGAATTAAGTCCTAGCCTGCCCAGCTTCTCCCTATAGCTCAGCCTCACACGTACCAACTACATCCATGAAAATGTTGACTGCAGTGTGACATAGGGGAACTATTTTTTAAATAAAATTTCAGGTGCAAATTACAAAATTCCTATGAATTTCTTCCTGCCTATCTCTTTCCTTCATACTTTGACAGATAAACCAGTGTTAAAGTCGTCTGTTTTCTGTAAATCAGTATTTTGATGCAGTTGCGGTTTGACATACTATTTAATGGCTTCTCTGTAAACAATATATACATAGTTTACAATTGCAGTTTGAAAGACATGTGGTTTGAGGTGTCATTTTAGATTTGGGTAACATGAACCAATTAGGTGCTAATAATACAAAATGCAAAATCCACTATCTCAATGTCATCTCTTTTTTAAACACAAATATTTTCACTACATCAATAAATAAGAACGACCAAATCGCAAACTTATCAAGCCAAAATAAAACAGTTTCATTTTTCAGGAGGTTTTTTTAGCTTAGAGATACAACATGTGTCAGGTTTATTCACATCTGTTTTTTACTGGCATTCTTTAACAATTCTGTGGAACATATAGTCATGGAGGCCTCAGTTAACCTGTCAATAAACTATAGACAACAGACAATAGGTGCAGGAGTAGGCCATTCGGCTCTTCAAGCCAGCACCACCATTCAATATGATCATGGTTGATCATCCACAATCAGTACCCTGTTCCTGCCTTATTCCCCGACTGCTATCTTTAACTCTATCTAACTCTCTCTTGAAATCATCCAGAGAATTGACCTCCACTGCCTTCTGAGGCAGTGAATTCCACAGATTCACAACCCTCTGTGTGAAAAAGTTTTTCCTCGTCTCCGTTCTAAATAAGAACGATCCCCACATTCCAAAACAAGCAGCCTAAGTGCCATTACCTTATTTCACAATATGATGAAATTCAGTACTGTCTTTGCTTCGACTTTTATTTCTAGTTTTGCCTTTTGCACTATCTATTAATTTGCACTCACATTATGAATACAGTTTATTTCTATTATTTTTGCTTGAACATTCATTGTTACTTGCTTGAGAATACAGCTGGTCAAATTGATTCTATAACTATTGGGAAGTTGTAAAGAAATATCTGGATTATGGAAACATCAATTGTTGACATTTTCAGAATAGCAAGGATAAATTTCTGAAGTTCTGGGCACTCAATGTAACATTTTTAAGTCTAAAAGTTTAAAGGTTCAAATTAAACCATGCCATGAAGCCACGAAGGCTGCCCATTGAACCCTAATAGCCCCGTCCCACGCTACGAGTTCATTCCAAGAGCTCTCCTGAGTTTGCCCTGATTCGAACTCGGAGATTTACGGTAATGGCCACTCGTCGGTACTCGGGGGTCTCATGGATATTATTCAACATGTTGAAAAATCTTCACGAGTCTTCCCGTACTTACCTGCCGTTAGTGGGTCTTCCCGAGTACCTGCCATTAGCCTAACGAGCCGCTAAGAGACATCCCCGAGCTCCGACGTACCCGCTACGTTTATTCTCCGTGCTTACGACAAGTTTGATTTTTTTCTAACTCAGGAGAGCTCTTGGAATGAACTCGTACCGTGGGACAGGGCTTTAAAGTTGTAACAAAAATTATATTGATTTTTACTTGTGCTGTTTCCTTCATCTAGTTGATTACCAAAATAACTTAAATTTGTCTTCTTCAAAAAAAATAATTAACAGGCACCCTCAGGCCAAAAGGAAACATATATTGGCAGAAATATTTACATAAATCCTGCCCCTTAAACAGTTTATTTTCTCTCCCTCCAAGATCTGGTAAACATCTTCAACTTGAAACATTAACTCTGCTTCTCTTCCAACAGATGTGGGCTCACCTGCTGAATATTTCTATAGATGTTGCCTTACCGACTGAATGTTTTCAGCATTTTTCTACTTTCATTACAGAGTTCCAACAGTTTTTTTGTTTTTTTCGGTTGGCAATTAAAAGCCACTCAATAATTTCATCTAAACCAGAGATTACCAAGGATGGAGGAAAAAGGCAAGGATATAGAATTATATTATAGATCAAACATGAGCTCACTGAGCAACAGAATGGGTTTAATTTGGAAAACAGCCTTCTTCACCCCTTTCGACCCGAAAAGTTGCCTATTTCCTTCGCTGCATAGATGCTGCCTCACCCGCTGAGTTTCACCAGCATTTTTGTCTATTCACATTTCTGTGTTCTCTATCTACCACTTAACGGTTAGGATTAACCTATGTAAACAACAAACGATAATGTTACACGTAATTTGCACACAGCTTTTACAGGGTGTTTCAAATGTCGAAAGGGGTGGAAGATTGCAACCTTCACGTGGTCCGCCCTGTTTCGATTAATGCAATCAACCTGGCGTGCACAATCAAATAAGATCAAATAGAACAAGTTGTCCTACAACTTTAGGCTGTGCACGCCATACGCAAGAAGAAGAAGAAATGTCGAAAGAAATTGGGCATTGAGCATACATACACCTGCAATGAGAACCGCGTATGAGTTTGAAGTGGAAAACTAACTGCACTAATAGCGAGCTGGAATCGATCAAGTCAACAATCCAGGTAAATGCGTTAAGTTTTTCCCTGCAATTAGAGTCTATTGTTCCTGTAACAGTGAGACAAATTGCCTTAAAATTTCAATGCTGGTCAAAAATAAACACCAACACACTTGCATCTTTAACTGAAACACAAGTGAATGTGCACACACTGCATACCAAGCAGGACATTAATGAAGTCTAAAGCTTCAGACTGTGAATCAATGCCTCTCCGCGTGGCAAAGTATGCTGCAAATCAAGTAACAGATCTATTTTATATTCAAACAATCCTACCGCTGTCAAATACCTGACCTCTGTCTGATAATATCATTCTCTCTATTTTGCCTATTAAACCAACCAGTGATTCGTGCTTACTACAGTATTAAGTGCAGCTGGGACCACTATGAATAATCAAAAAATTAGATGTTTTGCATGAAAATGCTCCAATAATTAATTCACCACCACAATGTACTCTGACTTTAATGGCCCTTGGTTGAATATTCCCTCAATGAGAAAACTTACATAATCCGTGATGGAGACAATAAGCCATGCAGAGGAATTAAAACCGCTGCAGTCAGATTGGTTTGCAGCATTATTACATGTTCATACTTTATTAGGATTTTAGCACCTCTATTATCGTACAACCAATGTGCAGAGAAACATCAGGGTGTAAAAATATGTGCTCTGTCAGAGACACCAGTCTTTAAGGCATCATTTCCCTGCTTGAGGCCATTTTTAAAAGCCAACCACACCACTGGTGTAAGTTACTCTGCTGGGAGTAAACACCTCATTTATGTTATCTACCCAAGGAAGAGATAATTTGCATAATTTTTTTTTTGGTCTTATCTCTTGCATTCAATCAGTGCACTCAGCCTGTTCAAAACATTCTCCCAGGTGAGAGCCCATTGATGAGCATTTGTTGTCAGTAGAATTAATTGCAGCCCAGGCCAAATCTACGTGATTCCCACCTGGCTGTGTTTCTTCTTCTGGTGAGACAGAAGAACATGGTACTGGCAAAGAGGACTATGAAGAGTTGGTCAGGAAAGGCAGAGGTACAGTGGCTTGCAAAAGTTTTCATACCCCTTGAACTTTTCCACATTTTGTCACGTTACACCCACAAATGTAAATGTATTTTATTGGGATTTTATGTGATAGACCGACACAAAGTGATGCATAATTGTGAAGTGGAAGGAAAATGATACATGTTTTTCAAATTTTTTTACAAATAAAAACTGAAAAGTGTGGCATGCAAAAGTATTCAGCCCCCTTTACTCTGATACCCCTAAATAAAATCCAGTGTACCAATTGCCTTCAGAAGCCACCTAATTTGTAAATAGAGTCCACTTGTGTTTAATCTAATCTCAGTATAAATATAGCTGTTTTGTGAAGGCCTCAGAGGTTCGGTAGAGAACATTAGTGAACAAACAGCATCATGAAGCCCAAGGAACACACCAGACAGATCAGGGATAAAGTTGTGGAGAAGTTTAAAGCAGGGTTAGGTTATAAAAAAATATCCCAAGCTTTGAACATCTCACGGAGCACTGTTCAATCCATCATCCGAAAATGGAAAGAGTATGGCACAACTGCAAACCCACCAAGACATGGCCATCCATCTAAGCTGACAGGCCGGGCAAGGAGAGCATTGATCAGAGAAGCAGCCAAGAGGCCCATGGTAACTCTGGAGGAGCTGCAGAAATCCACAGCTCAGGTGGGAGAATCTGTCCACAGGACAACTATTAGTCATGCATTCCACAAATCGGGCCTTTATGGAAGAGTGTAAGAAGAAAGCCATTGTTGAAACAAAGCCATAAGAAGTCCCGTTTGCAGTTTGCCACAAACCATGTGGGGGACACAGCAAACATGTGGAGGAAGGTGCTCTGGTCTGATGAGACCAAAATGGAAGTTTTTGGCCTAAATGCAAAACGCTATGTGTGGCGGAAAACTAACACTGCACATCACCCTGAACACACCATCCCCACTGTGAAACATGGTGGTGGCAGCATCATGCTGTGGGGATGCTTTTCTTCAGCAGGGGCAGGGAAGCTGGTCAGAGTTGATGGGAAGATGGATGGAGCCAAATACAGGGCAATCTTGGAAGAAAACCTGTTAGAGTCTGCAAAAGACTTGAGACTGGGGAGGAGGTTCACCTTCCAGCAGGACAATAACCCTAAACATACAGCCATAGCTCTGGAATGGTTTAGATCAAAGCATATTCATGTGTTAGAATGGCCCAGTCAAAGTCCAGACCTAAATCCATTTGAGAATCTCTGGCAAGACTTGAAAATTGCTGTTCACAGACGCTCTCCATCCAATCTGATTGAGCTTGAGCTATTTTGCAAAGAAGAATGGGCAGAAATGTCAGTCTCTAGATGTGCAAAGCTGGTAGAGACATACCCCAAAAGACTTGTAGCTGTAATTGCAGCGAAAGGTGGTTCTACAAAGTATTGACTCGGGGGCAGAATACTTTTGCACGCCACACTGTTCAGTTTTTTATTTGTAATAAAATTTGGAAACCATGTATCATTTTCCTTCCACTTCACAATTATGCACCACTTTGTGTTGGTCTATCACATAAAATCCCAATAAAATACATTTATGTTTGTGGTTGTAACGTGACAAAATGTGGAAAAGTTTAAGGGTTATGAAAACTTTTGCAAGCCACTGTATATGCCTCTAGTCAGATCAGTTCAACAGCAGATGCTATTTCACTGGATCTGCACTCCACTCTGGACCATCTGGATAACAGGAACACATACGTCAGTTATGGGACTGCTACAAACTGTTGGAACTGGGCCTTGTTTAAGGATTTGTCAGTGGATCTGAATGAATATGCCGTAGTCATCAGCTGTGGCAGGTCTTATACGCAATTACTTCCAATGAGACAAAACTGGGCAATGCAAGTGGCAAAAATGCATCACTTCCAGATTAGGCTCTATGCATGCTTTGAAAGGAGGAGCAATGACACACCTGCACAAGCCCCCACTGCTCCTGACATCCCTATGATCTCAGTGTCTGAGGCCGATGTCAGAGGAGTAGCCATGATTGAATGGCGGAGTAGACTTCATGGGCCGAATGGGTTAATTCTGCTCCTATAACTTATAATTCCTTCATGAGGGTGAATCCTCGGCTGGCTCACACAGCATCCCTTCAATCGCTCATTTCTGTGGATTGAGATTCCACCTGCTTCGAAGGGACATCTGTTGTACAAGTACCCAAGACGAACATGGTGATCTGCCTCAGTGACTACCATCCCAGTGACTGTACATCCACCTTAAAGAAGTGCCTCAAGAGGTTGGTTACAGGATGAATCAACTCCTGCTTCAAAAAAATAACCTGGATCCATTTCAAACTGTCGATAGGTCAACAGCAGATGCTATTTCACTGGATATTCGTCTGCTCTGGACCACCTGGAGGACAGGAACACATACGCCAGCCTGCTGTTCAAGAACTACAGCTTGGCTTTCAACACAACCATCCCCTCCAAACATATCACCAAGATTCAAAATCTTGACCAGAACAGCACATCACATTTCACTTGGACAGCACACAACCCAATGGTATGAATAGTGATTTCTCCAACTTCAAGTGACCCTTGCATCCCCACACTCTCCGTCCCTGCCCCACCCTAGTCATCCAACTAGTTTCACTGTCATCCTGTTTTGTTTCACTATTTGTATCCACTTGTTATCAACTTCTCCACAGCCGCAATGGATCATTGTGGGCTCAACCATTCCTTGATCATCTGGCTCACTTTGATTTGTCCTTTTCATCCCTTTCATTCATTTGATCTTTGTACCTTTTCATAACTCTAGTTTCACTCTCCCCTGACTTTCAGTCCGAAGAAGGGTCTCGACCCAAAACGTCACCAATTCCTTTTCTCCAGAGATGCTGCCTGACCCGCTGAGTTATTCCAGCATTTTGCGACTATCTTCGGTGTAAATCAGCATCTGCTGTCCCTCTGTACCTCCCTTTGCCACTGGATCCTTGACTTCTTCATTTGTAGGCTTCATTCAGTGTGGATTGATATCCACATTTCCTCCTCACCTGACACAGGTGCACCATGCAGTGTGCTTGTCCCCCCCCCCCCCCCCTACTCTACTCTCTTTACTCCCATGATGTGGATAAATACAGCTCCATCCACAAGATGACATCACTGATGTTATGAAAGATGATTCAAGGCAAAAGTATTGGTGCAGAAGGCTTGACATAACTTTCATGTCACTGCTAAGAATTTCAAACGACAAACTAACTGTGGTATGAAATGCTGCATTTTGCCATATGCAATGGGTGGGAAACAAATACCACTTTTACACTCAAGGTAACTTCAGAAAACTAAATTTTATTGCCATTTGTCCAGAAAATAAAGGGTTTTAGTGTTGCAGATCAGCTACCTATTATTAGATATTGCTGACCAGAGGGCGCTTATTGGGAAGCATCACAAGACCCTAACATGACTTTTACAAAGAACACCACAAACCTTGAAGAAGCTGCAATGTGTAAATTAACTGAACCAATCCTTTACTAATTTGAATCACAAGAGTGAAGCTCACACAGTTTCTATTTTAAGCTGGAAAATTACTCAAATGTGAAGATTTTATCTTCCACTGAGGTCATTTATTCATTTAAAGATAGTTTCAAAGGGGGTTTGCAAAGTAATAAAAGATTCAAAAATATTGCGAACTCTGAACGATAGGAGAAACAATGTATCAACCAAATGGTGTGATACCATTAACATGGAACATTGAAATACTGTTTATATAGGGTAGGAAATAGGCAATAAAATAAAATTTTGCAACCAAACTACACGGTCTCCAAACGTTTATTCAATTACTGCAGGACTGAGTTACTCTTAGACTTGGATCTCCTCATCATCAAAACCAACAGATTATTCGTTCTTTACTTTCATTTCACAAGCAAGAGAGAAACGTATCCCTGAACTTATTTTTAGTTTAGTTTAGTTTCGAGATACAGTCCGGAAGCACTGAGTCCGTGCGACCTGTGATCCCTGCACACCAGCATTATCCTACACACACTGGCGACAATTTACAAATTTACAAAGCTAATTAATCTACAAACCTGCGTCTTTAGAGTTTAGTTTGGTTTAGTTTAGCGATAAAGTGTGGAAACAGGCCCTTCGGCCCACCGAGTCCGCGTCGACCAGCGATCCCGCACGCTAACATTATCCTACACACACTAGGGACATTTTACATTTATAGCAAGCCAATTAACCTAAAAACCTGTATGTCTTTGAAATGTGGGAGGAAACCGGAGATCCAGGAGAAAACCCACGCAGGTCATGGGGAGAACGAACAAACCACGTTCAGACAGCAACCGTAGTCAGGATTGAACCCATGTCTCTGGCATTGTAAAGCAGCAACTCTACTGCTGTGCCACTGTGCCTGGTTGGTAAACTTAAAAATCTAAATTCTCCTCATGATTCTTCGATCAAATTTATGACCTCAGTTCTCCACATTTCATTTGAGCTAGCACCTATTTGCCTCATCTATCTAAAGCTCTTTACAGACTCCATTTCTGGTTGGTAGGTGACCAAAGTAGTGGAGTTGTTCAATAATTGCCACTGTGCTGATCTTCTGATCGGCCAAGCTAGTTTCTTGTTGCTCAGCTGGGAACAAGGAATTTCCTGACATCAGCAAGTGATCTCCAATGCCTCCAATCTTGACATTGCCATGATTTTTCAGCATACCGAGATGTACCTCAGAAGTTTGTAGCTGAGTGAGAGAGCCCACAGGAGGAAACAGTGTGTGTCAAAAGATTTGGTGAGAGAAGGGTGAACTATAAAGTATACGGAGGATGATATTTTTAAGTTTAAAAATATTTTTTATTGTAATTATCACTTAGAGGAGAACTTCTATCACATTATTGAACAGATTATAAATGGAAACAATCTCATCAGGTTTGTCATGTTATGTTAAAAATGAAACCAGGCTAAAGGACTGTCCTTGTGCTGCACTGTTCTATGTTCCAAGACATGACATGCGGTGCCATCATGACATTAGGTGTACAAAGACCCATCATTTATTTATTTGCCTCTGTATACCACAATCTAAGATTTGCAATAGAAAATAAATCACATGTGGTTAAAGTGCACATTGTCAGATTTTATTAAAGGCCATTTTTATACATTTTAGTTTCACCATGTAGAAATTACAGCTGTGCATATACATAGGCCCCCCCATTTCAGGGCGCCATAATGTTTGGGACACATGGCTTTGCAGGCGTATGTAATTGCTCGGGTGTCTTTAATTGCCTCCTTAATGCAGGTAGAAGAGAGCTCTCAGCACCTAGTCTTTCCTCCAGTCTTTCCATCACCTTTGGAAACTTTTATTGCTGTTTCTGAACATGAGGCCCAAAGTTGTGCCAATGAAAGTCAAAGAAACATAGAAACATAGAAAATAGCTGCACCTACACCTGGTGCAGGTGTAGGCCATTCGGCCCTTCGAGCGTGCACCGCCATTCAATATGATCATGGCTGATCATTCAACTCAGTATCCCGTACCTGCCTTCTCTCCATACCCCCTGATCCCTTTAGCCACAAGGGCCACATCTAACTCCCTCTTAAATATAGCCAATCAACTGGCCTCAACTACCTTCTGTGGCAGAGAATTCCACAGATTCACCACTCTCTGTGTGAAAAAAGATTTTCTCATCTCGGTCCTAAAAGACTTCCCCCTTATCCTTAAACTGTGATCCCTTGTTCTGGAGTTCCCCAACATCGAGAACAATCTTCCTGCATCTAGCCTATCCAACCCCTTAAGAATTTTGTAAGTCTCTAAATTCCAGTAAGTACAAGCCGAGTCTATCCAGTCTTTCTTCATATGGAAGTCCTGCCATTCCAGGAATCAGTCTAGTGAACCTTCTCTGTACTCCCTCTATGGCAAGAATGTCTTTCCTCAGATTAGGAGACCAAAACTGTACGCAATACTCCAGGTGTGGCCTCACCAAGACCCTGTACAACTGCAGTAGAACCTCCCTGCTCTTGTACTCAAATCCTTTTGCTATGAATGCCAACATACCATTTGCTTTCTTCACAGCCTGCTGCACCTGCATGCCTACTTTCAATGACTGGTGTACCATGACACCCAGGTCTCATTGCATCTCCCCTTTTCCTAATCGGCCACCATTCAGATAATAGTCTACCCTCCTGTTTTTGCCAACAAAGTGGATAACTTCACATTTATCCACATTATACTGCATCTGCCATGCATTTGCCCACTCACGCAACCTATCCAAGTCACCTTGCAGCTTCCTAGCATCCTCCTCGCAGCTAACACGGCCCCCCAGCTTCGTGTCATCCGTAAACTTGGAGATGTTGCATTCAATTCCCTCATCCTGATCATTAATATATATTGTAAATAGCTGGGGTCCCAGCACTGAGCCTTGCGGTACCCCACTAGTCACTGCCTGCCATTCTGAAAATGACCCGTTTACTCCTACTCTTTGCTTCCTGTCTGCCAGCTAGTTCTCTATCCACATCAATACTGGACCCCCAATACCGTGTGCTTTACCGTGTAAAGAAGCCATTATGAGACTGAGAAACAAGAATGAAAATGTTAGAGACATCAGCCAAACCTTAGGCTTACCAAAATAAACTGTTTAGAACATCATTAAGAAGAAAGAGAGCACTGGTGAGCTTATCAATCGCAAAGGGACTGGCAGGCCAAGGAAGACCTTCACAGCTGATGACAGAAGAATTCTCTCTATAATAAAGAAAAAACCCCAAACACCTTTCCGACTGATCAGAAACACTCTTCAGGTGTGGATTTGTCACTGATCACTGTCCACAGAAGAACTGCCCAAGATCCAAAGAATACCACCTCATGTGTGAAACATGGTGGTGGGGGTGTTATGGCCTGGCATGTATGGCTGCTGAAGGTACTGGCTCACTTATCTTCATTGATGATACAACTGCTGAGTGTAGTAGCATAATGAATTCTGCAGTGTATAGACACATCCTATCTGCTCAAATTCAAACAAATGCCTCAAAACGCATTGGCCAGCGGTTCATTCTACAGCAAGACAATGATCCCAAAAATACTGCTAAAGCAACAAAGGAGTTTTTCAAAGCTAGAAAATGGTCAATTCCTGAGTGGCCAAGTCAATCACCCGATCTGAACACAATTGAGCATGCCTTTTATATGCTGAAGAGAAAACTGAAGGGAACTAGCCCCCAAAGCAAGCATAAGCTAAAGATGGCTGCAATACAGGCCTAGTGGAGCATCACCAGAGAAGACATCCAGCAACTGGTGATGTCCATGAATCACAGACTTCAAGTAGTCATTGCATGCAAAGGATATGCAACAAAATACTAAACATGACTACTTCCATTTAAATGGGGGGTCTATGTATAAACACTGCTGTAATTTATGCATGGTGAAACCAAAATGTATAAAAATGGCCTTTATTAAAATCTGACAATGTGCACTTTAACCACATGTGATTTGTTTTCTATTACACATCTCACATTGTGGGGTACAGAGGCAAATAAATGAATGTTGGGTCTATGCCCCAAACATTATGGAGGGCACTGTAAGTAAAATGCCTACTGTCAGTCAGGAGAATGTAATACTAGGATTTATTGTTGAAAAGATTATAAGTATGTGTTCATCCACTGCTTCAACAAAAGGTGTTAACTATTCAAAATAAATAAGTCAGTGCGAAGAAATGTTATCACCCAGATGGGAGTCGTTCTTTGAAATGCTCTACCCATGAGGGCTGTGCATACTCAGCCACTGTATATTAAAAACAATAGATTATTGAATATTAGAGAAATCAAGTTATATCGATTCAGTGCAAGGTAAATGCTCTGAGATATAGGATGTATATGATTGGGAGAGCAGGCACAATAGGATGAATAGAATACTCCTGCAACTGGTTAACATTTCCCTCCTACATTAAGCTTTCAGTCACGTATCTTCAAAATTCGAGGCATTGCAAGCTAGAGCATAAACATGGCCTTGCAATTATAGCACTGCACCAGTTTTCCCTAAAACCATTCTAAGTGAATCACTTTGAAGTGGAGAAATGTTCCGTATGCGGTCAACAAGTTTAAATTCCAAGAAATGAGGTATTCAAGAGAGCTCTAGATTAGAAAATTAGTCCAGGATAAACAAACGTTACTTCAATTCCATTTTAGTGCAGAAGTATTAACCTCCAAGTCATTTAATTAACTTGCTCATAATTGTCGTTACTCTTAAAATTTCAATGAACTGTATCTTCTGCCAGTTTCAACAAAATAAGACAGGATTAACTGATTTTAGGAAGGACCACTCAACTTCAAATTGATTAAAATGTTGAGTTGCCTTGAGTTATCCCTTTGTAACTTTGTACAGATTTCTCAAGATTCTGTAAAAATGTCCATCCCTTGATGCAGCTATCTACTGTGCAAGCAAGCTTCTGAAGCTGAAATTAAAAAGCTGACGGTTTAAACCAAAGCTGTATTCGCCTGTAATCTACAGTAACTGTCACTCTGCTGTCAAGACTTGAATTTAAGCCTAGAAGCATGTCAAAACTAAATCCTATTGTGCAAACTTGTTTCACACAATACTGAGTTTAACTTTGTTAGACAAGCTGACAAGGCTTCACTTCAAAGTTCTGACAAACCACACCTGAAAGGAGAAAAGCCATTCCAAATTGAAGAACAGTCACAATCACCCCAGACCATCACTACCCATAATATTGGTGCAGTGGCAATATGACAGTTTTTGTTTGCTGTTTAAAAGCAACCCGTCCAACATTTAGTCTCACCAACTCATGCTGTTGATACAAGATAAATATTGGTATTGCTTTGTTCAGTCAAATTGTAATTATACTGTTGTTTCACATGATATTCTGTTGATGTGCTTATTTTAAAATATAGCTTAGTCCTCAACATGACATCTCTTTGACATTAGTCCCAAAGTAAAAAGAAAAGGCCACCAAAATGTATTATATTTAAACATATAAATATCCAAAATATTAAATAACTTCAATATTGTTTGAATCATATTGTAGTAATGCTGTTGAGTCATAGGGCATGGAATTGCATGGAAACTTATCCATGTTTTATACCTGCTGTCTTATTTGTCTCTGTTTAGTCCGTCTATCTCTCAATGTTACCTATCCATCTAAATATATTTTACGTTATCATTGTATCCACCTCTACAGCTTCCCCTGGCTAGTTGCTCCATATATGCACCAATCTTTGAGTGAGGGACTTTATAAAGCACAAAAGGAAGATACAGGGTGCAGAATTCTCAGCATTGCAGTACATCAGTTCCTTAGACAAAGTCCAATATCCTCAATAGGGTAGAGGAGAACTGAACAGTACCCTCACTGATGGAAGGACTATTCAGAAGCTTTATGATGGAGGGGAATAAGCTATTCCTGAATCTAATGGTACAAGCTTTCAACCTTCTGTACCTTCTGCCATACGGGTGCAGGGAGAAGAAGGAATGACCGAGGTGGGACAAGTTTTTGATTATGTTGGCTGATTTTCCAGGGCAGTGTGAAGTGTAGATGGTCACCGTGCAACTACACTTTTGTTACATGTATTAAATCCTACAAATATGCTACTCTCCATGTTGTCAACTCAGGTCTTCCTGCAAATGATCATCCATTTAAATAAAGGCTGTTAAATATTTTTCTTCGTCGGTTTTTACAAAGTCAGACTTTCTTTGTGTTGAATAATTTTGTTTATCCAGCCTGTCACACTTAACCGTACAATTTTCCCCTTCATGACCTGTGCCATCGCTCTCTCACTTCCCTGTGTTGTGTTTTAAACACTTATTCTTGGAGCCTCCATCCCTAGTTTGTTTGAAGCACTGCCAGCAACCCTATTCACAAGCTTTGCCAGGACAAGACCAAGCACAGTTTGAGTGAAGCCCATCTCAATGCAAAGACTCTTCCTTCCCCAGTACTGGAGCCCACATCCCATAAATTGGAACGCATTCCTACCACGCACCCCACGTGTGCATCATGCATTTACCACTCTCATCCCTTTGCATGGTGCTCATACAATAATCAGGAGATGAACAGGCTTGTGCTTCAGCTTTTTAATTTTTCAGCTGACGCCTCATAATTTCTCATTTTACTTCGGAGTCACGTGAGTGACTACGTGAAGAAGCCCCGCCAGGCGCATGCTCGGCATTACGTCAACACATGTCGGTAAGGAAGGGCTGCAGCTCCACCAGTGGTGAGTAACAGGCCCGCAGGTAAGTGGGTTGAAAATTACTTCCTGGGAAGAAACTCCGTGACGCTGGCTGGAATAGCCAGGAGAAGTTTGGGAAGTTTTTTGAAAAATGGACACAGTGAATAAATTGGCACGGGGAAAGCGTGTGTCCCGGGTGGAAACACAATTAAGTTCGGGACCACAGATTAGTATGGAGCCGGTTCCGATACCGGTAGCAGTTGACCATGCCGTTGTTCTGCCTTTCGACGCTCCACAGCCACAGGCCACGGAGGGTTCTCCAGTGGAAAGGAAAAATAAGAAGTTTGCTAAACCTGTAATATCAGATGAATCTGATGAAGAAGAGGCAGGGCCAGGCAAACGAGCCTGTGCCTCAGGATGGACCAAATGGAGAAAATGCTTCAATAGGGAGGCAGTTGGAAGGGCATGCTATGTCAAAAATCCAAAAAGACATGTTGGCATTGTTTTGTAACTCTTAATTTGAGATTAATTGTATGTAAATCGCCATTTAGCCCATCCTGCACCCAAGATTTGCTGGTTTGTGTAAATCAAGCAATGTTCAAACTCCAGATTATTTATTCGGAGAAAACCTGCCTAAACAAGTTAAAGATATTGATGAGGAGGCAAAGACTACCAGCTTCATAACATTTTTATATTTGGTGAAAGTAGACAATCTGGCTGGATGAGAAGGGGGTTGATTCAGGAGCAGGAACAAGCAGAGGCAGAGGTATGGTGAGAAGGTATTATCACCCATCACAGCCCAATGTTAATCCATATATTGGGAGAAGGAGACCGTCACGGTCATTTGCTGAGGTATAAAAACTTTATTCTATCACAGAGGAAACTGTTGTAGACTTCCGGATGGTGGTAGATGGCAATTGTTTTATGATGAATGGTACTGTATAACATCTGATCGGTTTATATTATATACTGTGTCAGGTGCTATATTAGAATTTATGGAAGGGGTTGATCCACCTGTACAGGATAAACCTAATTGGGTTTGGTGTTTTCTGTACCTGAAAATTCTCAGGTAAAAGAAGAAGTAAAAAATGTATTTAAAAAAGGGGTAATTGAAAATACGGTGAATCATTCGCAACAATTTGTGTCAAATATTTTCCCCAGGAAAAAGAAAGATGGGGGTTGAGAGTCATTTTGGATCTCACAAAATTGAATTCATATTTCCAGTATAGACATTTCAAAATGGACACCTTCAACACTGCAAAGGAGTTGTTGTCCATAGGGTGTTACATGGCTACTATAGACTTAAAAGATGCGTATTATTCAGTGCCAATTCATCACCATTATCGTAGGTACTTGAAGTTTAATTGGATGGGTCAGCTGTGGCAATATAAAGCATTAACTAATGGGTTAAGTTCAGCTCCCAGGCCAATTCCCAGGATGTTAAATTCACAAAATTATTGAAACCAGCACTTGCATTGTTAAGGGCTCAAAATCACATTGTCATGGCTTATCTTGATGATATTTTAATTGTTAATGCCACTCAGGAATCAGCTGAAGATTCAGTTTCAGCAACTATAAGCCTGTTGGAAAGGCGAGGGTTTTGATCCATCCAACGAAATCTAAGCTACAGCCGTTGCAAACAATTGAGCACTTGGGATTTGTCATTGATTCAGTTGCTGCGTCAGTAACTTTACCAACAGATAAAGTTGTGGATATTACAAATGCGTATAGTTGCCTTGCTGACAAACCTTATCCCTCCATCTGAGAAGTAGCTAGGGTTATTGGTAAGATGGTAGCAGCATTCCCGCTGTTTAGTTTGGTCATTTGCATTATCAAAATCTTCAAAGGGCAAAAGCATAAGCACTAAAAGAATGTGCAGGTCATTTTGACAGACCCATGAAGTTGCCATCGGAAGCGTTGGGTGAATTACAGTGGCGGATTGGGAATGTTGCACAAGCTACTAAAAACATTGTTATTCAACAACCTACAGTGGTATTGCAAACCGATGTTAGTGCTCTCGGATGGGGGGGGGGGGGGGGGGGGGGGGGGGGCTACGGACAATATCACCAGCTGTGGTGGTAGATGGACTGTCCAAGAGGATTTAATTCTCCAAACATATGGTATTCATTATTTGAGTTATTGGGGGCATTTTTGGATTAAAAGCTTATTGTTCTACAATGGAGAACTTGCATGTTCAATTACAAGTAGACAATACCACAGATGTAGCATATATCAATCACATGGGTGGAGTAAAATCAGTATCATGTGATCATCTGGTCAACCTGATGTGGAATTGGTGTGTATCTAGGAATATCTGGCTTCAGCTATCTATATCCTAGGGAAAGACAATGTTGTGGCAGACAACAGATCACGGGAGTTTAAAGACAATACAGAATGGATGTTAAATCCACAAAATTTCCAAAAAATTGTCATTCGGTATGGTGTACCAGACATTGATCTATTTGCGTCCAGATTAAATCACCAATTGCCTAAATATGCGTCATGGGAGCCTGATCCAGGAGCTGTAGTGTTGGATGCATTTTCGCTACATTTTGGAAATATGTTCTATGCTTTTCCCCCATTTGCCTGATAAGGCAATATCTCAGTAAAATAGAGCAAGACTCTGGCACGGGTGTTTTGGTGGTTCCAAACTGGTCTACACAGCCATGGTTCCCATTGATGTTTAGAATGATAATTGAACCATTTATGACGATTCCCAGCTCCAGGGATTTGTTGGTACAATCAGTGACAGAACAAGTTCATCCATTGCATGATCATATGAATTTGTTAATCTGCAAGTTCTGACCAGACCATTACAAGGGCTTGGACTGTCGGATAGGACCATGAATGTTATAATGTCAGGTTGGAGAGATAGCACTAAGAAACAATATATGTCTCACATAAAGAAATGAGAAGTTTTTGTATTCAGTCAGATATATCTTATCATACTGCAAATATATCAGATGTATTGGAGTTCCTTGCTATGTTGCATTTTGATCAGCATCTTAGTTATAGTGCCATTAATAGTGCTCGTAGTGCTTTGTCTTCCTATATACGACAATTTTCAGAACATCTATCTATCGGGTCTCATCCATTAATATCCCGATTTATGAGAGGGATTTTAATAAAAATCCTCCCAAACCCAGATATACAGAAATTTGGGATGTTAGTATAATTCTCAAATTGCTCCAGCAATGGGCTCCAATTACGTCACTGTCTTTTCAGAAATTAACATTTAAAGTAGTAATGTTTATGGCATTAGTGTCAGCACAGAGAGTACAAACATTACAAATGTTACGTTTAGATTGTATGCACTTGTCTGCAGATAACATTACTTTTTATGTTTATGATCTAATCAAACAAAGCAGACCGGGGAAGTCTGGAACCAAGGTAATCTTTAGAGCATATCCTGTCGACCAAACATTGTGTATGGTTAAGCATCTGATTCAATATATTGAAGTAACCAAGAGTCTCCGAGGTTGTGAGACAACAATGCTTATTGCCCATAAGGAACCATACAAAAAAGTGTCACTGATGGTTAAAACAGGTTTTGGATTTAGCTGGAGTAGACACTGATGTGTTTAAATCTCACTCCACCAGGGCAGCGTCCACATCCGCAGCAATAGCACAGGACGTGCCGCTCGACCAAATTTTAGAGGCCGCAGGATGGTATAAAGAATAAACTTTTTCCATGCTTTACAATAAACCTATTATCACGGTGCCAGAGTTTGGACATGTAGTGTTGGGTTCTGTTTGATTATTTGCTTTCTTTTATGTAATGATTCATATCTTTTGTTGTAATTTCCCTTATGATAGAAGGGTATTACTTTTCTTTCTTTTATTATTATTAAAATACTTATTGCATTATTCAAGCAATGTTTAATAATATTATTACTCACTACTGTGTCAACTGAAGCAGTGTGTCGTATGGAATGAATCTACGGCATGAAAATCACAGAGCTTCAAAATCTTCACGCAGTCACTCACGTGACTTCGAAGTATAATAGTAAGATTAAACGAGAACTTGCCTGTTCAAAGTTTGATCTTTATTTTATGAGGAGTTACGATGAGGGATTACGTGCCCTCCGCTCCCGACCCTCATAATCTAAAAGATCATCTGGTAGTTCTAGTCTTGTGTGAGCCTTACTATCTTACTTCAGCTATTGGTTCTGTGGTTTTCACGCCGCTGCTATGAAGTATGCCGAGCATGCGCCCGGCAGGGCTTCTTCATGTAATCCCTCATCGTAACTCCTCATAAAATAAAGATCAAACTTTGAACAGGCAAGCTCTCGTTTAATCTTACTATTTTACCCATGTGGTTTCTGCTTCTGGGACCATGATAACAGGATCCTGCTCCTCCCATTCTAAGTTCTTCTGTTGCCAGAAGACATGTACTTAAAAACTGGCAGCAGGCAGTCAACACTTCCTCAGGACTCTCCGTTCTTGTGGCAGAGAACAGTTGTTGTTACCCTAGTTATGTTTTCTTCTCTGACTATTATCTTTGTTTTCTTCCCCAAAATGAATGGCTGCGTGTGCCATGGACAGATTGCACATCCTCCCTGCAGACGCCACCCTCATCCACACAGGGAGCGCAAGAACCTTATACATGTTGAACAGGGGTAATGACTGAGTATCTGATGGAACTATCTTCCAGATCGTTCCTCCTGCCTCTTCTGTTGTAACAATGTACTTTCCTTGAATACAACTACATTCCCTTAGGAGAAAGAGAAATGTAAAAGGAAAATTATTGCATGTCTGCTTTTTAATAATTAGTTTTACCTTAATATTATTGATCTGGAGCAGTATTCCCACTACGCAGGTTATGTGAAGCAATGTATTTAAAAGGCACCCTTTGCAAAAGTCTTCATGAAGATTTTTTTTTAATGAATCATGGGTATTTATTAAAATTCTAATTATCTTGTTAGCTGTATGGTTAAGATAATTAACTTACAGAAAGCTTTTCCATTTAAAAAAATCTTGCTTTGAATCCAACAAATCAAATGGATAATAAGGCATGCTTTGAATCCATCCAGTAATAAAGGTATCTGAAGCCAGAAAAATTTCAGGGTTAAGAAAGTGAAGCAATATCTCAGTACAGCCTAAAAGACACGTTGGCTTAATCAATTTCCAAAGGATTTCACATTTTCGGACTGTCAAATGTATTGCTGACACGGAGAATTAAGTATTTCTCAACTTTTGAGGATTTTGTGAAAGATAGAAAAAAGACCATGAGAATCTAACTGTAGGAAGGAATTGCAGATGCTGGTTTAAACCGAAGAAATACACAAAATGCTGGAGTAACTCAGCGGGTCAGAGAGCACCTCTGGAGAAAAAGAAAAGGAATAGGTGACGTTTCGGGTGTTGCATTTGAATGTTGCATTTGGCAGTGATACCAATATTCCACCTGTGAATTAAAAAGGGAGCAGGCAATTCTGGATTTAGTGTTGATCCGGATTTGATAATGAAACTCAAGGTAAAGTAATCATTGGGAGGCAGTGACCATAATATGATGTTTTAATCTGCAATTTGAGAGGGAGAAGGTAAAATCAGAAGTGCCAGTGTTGCAGTTGAACAAATGGAACTATGGAGGCATGAGGGCGGAGGAACTGGCCATAGTTGACTGGAAAGGGATTTTAGCAGGGATGACGGTGGAACAGCAATGGCAGGTATTTCTGGGAATAACCCAGAAGCTGCAGGATAATTTCATTCCAAAGAGGAAGAAAGATTCTAAGGGGAGTAAGAGGCGACCGTGGCTAACAAGGGAAGTCAAGGGCAGTATAAAAATAAAAGTGAAGACGTATAACATAGCAAAGATGAGCGGGAAACCACAGGATTGGGTAACCTTTAAAGAACAACAGAAGGTAGAAGGTAACTAAAAAGGCACTACGGGGTGAAAAGAGGAAGTACGAAGGTAAGCTGGCCAGGAATATAAAGGAGGATAGTAAAAGCTTCTTTAGGTATGTGAAGTGGAAAAAAATTAGTTAAGACAATTGTGGGTCCCTTTAGACAGAAACAGGGGAATTTATTATGGGAAACAAGGAAATGGCAAACGAGTTGAACAGATACTTTGGTTCTGTCTTCACTAAGGAAGACACAAACAATCTCCCAGATGTACTTGGGACAGAGGACAATAAACAATATGACCTAGGATGATGAAGGAACTGAAGGAAGTTCACATTAATCAGGAAATGGTGTTGGACAGATTGATGGGACTGAAGGCTGATAAATCCCCAGGGCCTGATGGCCTGCACCCCAGGGTACTCAAGGAGGTGGCTCTAGAAATCATGGACGCATTGGAGATCATTTTCCAATGTTCTATATATTCTGTATCAGTTCCTGTGGATTGGAGGGTAGCTAATGTTATCCCACTTTTCAAAAAAGGAGGCAGAGAGAAAACTGGGACCAGTTAGCCTGACATCAGTGGTGGGGAAGATGCTGGAGTTGATTATCAAAGATGTAATAGCGGCGCATTTGGATAGCAATAACAGGATCGGATGAAGGGGATTTTTGAAGGGGAAATCATGCTTGACAAATGTCCTGGAATTTTTTGAGGATGTGGATGTAATGTACCTGGACTTTCAGAAAGCCTTTGATAATGTCCCACACAGATTAGTGGGCAAGATTAGAGCACATGGTATTGGGGATAGGGTTTTGACATGGATAGAAAATTGGTTGGCAGACAGGAAACAAAGAGTAGGGATTAGCAGGTCCCTTTCACAATGGCAGGCAGTGACTTGTGGGGTGCCACAAGGCTCGGTGCTGGGACCGCAGCTATTTACAATATACATTAATGATTTAGATGAAGGAATTAAAAGTAACATTAGCAAATTTGCAGATGACACAAAGCTGGGTGAAAGTGTGAACTGTGAACAGGATGTTATGAGGATACAGGGTGATTTGGACAGGTTGGGCGAGTGGGCAGATGCATGGCAGATACAGTATAATGTGGATAAATGTGAGGTTATCCACTTTGGTGGCAAGGAGAGGAAGGCAGATTATGATCTGCATGGTGTTGGATTAGGAAAGGGGGAGGTACAATGAGACCTGGGTGTCCTTGTACATCAATCACTGAAAGTAGGTACGGGAGGTACGGGATACTGAGTTGGATGATCAGCCATGATCACATTGAATGGCGGTGCAGGCTCGAAGGGCCGAATGGCCTACTCCTGCACCTATTTTCTATGTTTCTATGTAAGTAAGCATGCAGGTACAGCAGGTAGTGAAGAAAGCAAATGGCATGCTGGCCAAGAGGAGCAAAGAGGTCCTTCTGCTGTTGTACAGGGCCCTGGTGAGACCACACCTGGGGTAATGTGTGCAGTTTTGGTCTCCTAATTTGAGGAAGGACATTCTTGCCTTTTGAGGGAATGCAGCCTGGGTTCACAAGGTTATTTCCCAGGATGGCGGGACTGTCATATGATGAAAGAATGGAGCGACTGGGTTTGTATTCACTGGAACTTAGATGAGAAGGGATATTATAGGAACATATAAAATTATTAAGGGATTGAACACGCTAGCTGCAGTTAACATGTTCCCGATCCTGGGGGAGTCCAGAACCAGGGACCACAAGTTTAAGAATAATGGGTAGGCAATTTAGAACTGAGATGAGAAAAATCGTTTTCACACAGAGAGTTGTGAATTTGTGGAATTCTCTGCCGCAGAAGGCAGTGGAGGCCGATTCACTGGATGCATTCAAAAGAGAGTTAGATAGAGCTCTTAGGGTATGGGGAGAAGGCAGAAATGGGGTGCTAATTGTGGATGATCAGCTATGATCACATTGAATGGCAGTGCTGGCTCGAAGGGTCGAATGGTCTACTCTTGCACCTATTGTCTATGTATCTATGTATCAAAGCACTGTTCATGTGTGAAACATTATCATATTTAGATGACCTCTGCACCAAGATCTTCACAATTCTGCCCATAAAATTAAAATAATCTTAAAACTCTTTGCAGCATCAAATTCCCCAAAATGTGATACTGAAGCACAACAGGAGGGATCTTGTCAGGTGATAGTAAGCATGGTCATAGTCATAAAGGCGTACAGAACTGAGACAAGCCGTTTGACACAATTTGTTCCTGCCGACCACAATCATGTCTAACAGTTGGATGCTTCAAAGTTACTTTGCATTGTGGCAAGTTAATTTTAGAATCACTGGTTTTATTTGAATTTGCATATAACAAATACATTCACTGTTATTTTGGGATCAGAGTAGGAAGTGTAAAAAATCATTTTAATCACAGCCGAATCAATTTTTAAAGATACTGAAATGGAGCAATTTATTTTGCAAAATGTGTTCAAATTTATTTTAGGTTGGATAGGCAAAGATCGGGATTACAGATGTGGTTACAATTGGATGTCAAGGAAGTTAAACAACACTATGACTAATCGAACTGGGAGGTGGAGGAGATTGAGGGGCCAAGAGGATGCTTAACATGCTTTGAGGATTTCACAGGCATGGACAGAGTTGGAATAAACTGGTCCATTTTGCAAGGAATTGGCCAGATATAATCAAGTGTACCGAGATACAGAGAGAAACGTTTGGATGAAAAAGAGCAAGGTGGGAATGTGAACTGTGTAGAACATGCAGAATCTGGCAAGGGGAGTAAACGGCTTCATTGAATGGGCAAGAATACAATGAAGTATAATGTATTTTAAATGTGAAAAACTATATCTTTCTTCACAAGAATTAAAATAAAATCTGCTTGAAACAGCTGTGGAGTTCAGTTGGTACATTCATTCAAAACTGAGGTTGGTAGATTTATGGGTATAAATGCAATCAAGGGATAAGGGGATAACACCAGTAAATAGAGTTGAGGCAAAAGGTCAGGCATGATCCAGATGAAAGAGAGCAGTTTGAGGGGTGTGGGGGCAGGGGGGGTGTGTGGGCGGGGGAAGGTGTGGGGTTAGCTTGGAGAAAAGATGGGGGAAGAGCCATGGGGGAGAGGGGGGTATCACGGGGGAGGGAGGCAGGAGCCAGCGATGTGGACCAGAGGGGAAGGGGCTGGAACTGCGCAGCGTTACGTGGCGGTGCGTTTGGGACTTACAGCGGGGGCTGGACGCTCTCCTCTGCCGGGATCGGACTCTCCCCTTTCCGTTTGGTGACATCTGCAGGCTGGGCCGCTTCTAGTCCCTTCGAAAATTATGTCCGGTTGGAGACATCCGCCGGCCTCCCTCAGCTCCAGTAAAGACATGATGGCACAGGAAGGGGCGGGCCGTTCCGGGGAGTGACAGGAGAGGAGACCAATCTGCGCGGCGTTGACTTGCACGAGAGGAGATAGATCTGCGCAGTGGAGTCTTTACGATTTTTAAACCTCAATAACTTTTACATTATACTACCAATCGGAACTTGGTGCACTCGCAGCACAGGAGAATGGCGAGTGAGCTGACGAAAGACCGTAGCTCTATCGCGTACCGTTTTTGCGCAAATAGAAAAAACGCACAAACCGGAAGAGCACAAGATCAGAGTTTTAGTTATGTAAAGATGAACCTACGATACAAGTTTAGTCATGAAATTAATAGATGCTCAAGGGCCACATGGCCTATCCATTTTCTTATTTCATGGGATCTTAGTATTCCCTTGCCAACTGTAAACAAAAAAGCAAAATCAGATTAAGTGAATGATAGGGTTTGCATGAATGAATATATTAACGTATTCTGTTGTGTTGCAAGTATAAATTTCATTGTTCTATCTGGGACATATGACAATAAAACACTTTTGACTAAAGGGTATACAGCACAGAAAAGGCCCTTTGGCCCAAATCGTCCAACTGATAATCTCTTTCCTTACTGTGGCTTATGAGTCATTTCTCCAAGTAAATTGGTTGCCACATTTCTTTTTAGAATAAAATCCACATATATTAAAAATCAAATTTATTCCAAACATGTGATTTAGGTTAGTTTAGTTTAGAGATACAGAGCGAACCGACCATCGATCCCCGCACAATAACACTACCCTACACACACGAGGCACAATTTTACATTCTTATACCAAGCCAATCCTGTACGTCTTTGGAGTGCTGGAGGAAGCTGAAGGTCACAGAGAAAATCCACGTAGGTCACGGCGAGAACGTACAAACTTCGTACAAACACCCATAGTCAGGATCGAATGGGGTCTTTGGCGCAGTAAGGCAGTAGCTCTACCACTATGCCACCATGCCGGTTACATCTCATCTTATGTCTTCCACAGATGTGATGATGTACTCAGAATCAGCATTACAAAGACAAAGAACTAACATTAGTCACTCAACTTGGATGTGTAATATTTTCTGTTTATAATGTGCTATCAAACCTGAAAATTTGTAAATGTCACTCGCTCACACTGTAGATTGAAAATTTTTAGATTGTTATTCCACAAGCAAGACAAATTTTACAGCATCCTTTTTTCTGATTTTGTGCTAGAATTTTCATGTGACAAAGGGCACAACAGCATAGAATTTTGCAATATTAAATTCTACAACATGACATTATGAAATGCAAATGAGAAAAGTAACATGGTCCTCTGTGATCATTTGAGCTTCTGCAATCAAAACTCTGATCACCTCACAGAGAGCAGCCCGGAAGTCTCTGCATGAAACTCCCTATCCACCCTCAGAATTTACTCTGCATATGAAAATCAGCTTAACTAGGATATATTGTGAAATATTGTGCCTATTTTGTATGTCTTCGTGCTATTTTCAGGTGTAAAATTCTCCTAACATCATCAACAAAAGACAATGCACACTATTATTTTCCAGTGCAACTCACTGGTATAAAAAACGGTAATTAAATACGTTTCAGTAGTCCCTCTTTCTCTGAAACAATGTTATTTTATAGGACAACATTCATATTGTATTTCAAAAGGGAAAAAAAAACAGCAAATGTTTGAAATCTGAAGTAAATAGGGAAATCATTGGGCGATGAATGGTGATAGAACAGAGAGAACTTTTCAGGATGACAATAAAGTATTATCACTAAGAAACACTGATTCCGATTTTCTCTCTGCAGATGCTACCTGAATATTTCCAGCACGCTCTGTATGTAATCAGCACTGTATTCTTTGCCCTCACTGAGATCTCTAATCTCCTTGAGCCTCGAATGCACATTCACACAGTGCCTTGTTTGTTTTTCCTGTGCATGTCAAGGTCATTGCCACTCTCAGTTTTTGCTAATCTCAGAATCATTTTAAGGTGCTGCTCTGCCCATTTCTATCACATTTCTGGAACAGTTAATAACACATCTTTACACTTTTGCATGTGGAACAAACCCAACTCCATTAACATTAGTTAAAAGTACATTTTAAAACATTGCCACAATTTCATTGGTGAAAATAATTTCGGATCTGATTTGACAATGCATCTATATAGATGAAGAAGGGTCTGAAGAAGGGTCTTGACCCGAAATGTCACCTATTCCTTTTCTCCAGAGATGCTGTCTGACCCACTGGGTTACTCCAGATTTTTGTTTCTACTGGAAGTTATTGGTGGTATTATAACAAAACAATTGCATGAAACAACTGGACAAGTCCCTGGTATTCACTGTTGTGCATGGAGTCAGAGAAAGGGTAACAATTATGGAATAGTTTCTCATTTTCAACATATTTATTTAGACAAATACTGGCAGCGCAACCTCTGCAAAAGAAATCAATGCTATTCCAAAATCTGTAAGACTCTTACTTGCTTCTGTACTTCTCTTTCCTCCTGCACACAAACACAAACATAGAAACATAGAAAATAGGTGCAGGAGTAGGCCATTCGGCCCTTCGAGCCTGCACCGCCATTCAATGTGATCATGGCTGATCATCCAACTCAGTATCCCGTACCTGCCTTCTCTCCATACCCCCTGATCCCTTTAGCCACAAGTGCCACATCTAACGCCCTCTTAAATATAGCCAATGAACTGGCCTCAACTACCTTCTGTGGCAGAGAATTCCAGAGACTCACCACTCTCACCAGAGACAAGGAATATAGCGCAGCCAAGAATGCCAAATGACAGGTGAGCTCCTTATTCCTCTAGGGTGCTGTGTGTGTGCAAATGAAACATTACTGTATAACAAAGACTCCATTTCCAATGTAATCAATTGCCAGTCCTGAGATTCTCAATAGTTAATGCAGTTAATTTTAATTTAAAAACAATGTAAATTACTTTTTACTGACCTCGCCCAAAAGCGCAAAGTCACTTTGTCACTGACAAAGGCAGCATTTATTACCATCCCTCTTTTCCTTTAAGATGGTGCAACTGAAGTTTCACTCAAACTACTAAATGTCTCTAGCATCCACCTACAATTCCAGAAATTTGACATTGTGGCAATGACACAATGGCAATATACTTCCAGGTTAAGATAAGATGCAACTTGGAGGAAACCGTGCTTTTACATGTTTTTCTTTCACTCACCACAATAGAATTCCATTGGGACTCCACCTTTTATTGGCTTTGTCCTGACTCACACAGGGCAATGAGGGAGCAATGTTGGGAATTCACAACATAATATAATTCTGTGAGTATGACTGTCAGGCTGCTGTTTAATAATCTGTTGCAAACATCTGACATTCTGAACTGAGCTGGGGATATTTTCTGTGTCTGTTGCATGGGTCAGTTTATGTTATTGTTTTGTAGCAGTTTGATAGAACTGAGCAGCTTATTAGACCATTTCAGAGGGCAGTTTAAAGTCAACTGAGCTGTGGATCTGAAGTCACATATGGCAGAATTGCTTAACTAGCATACATTTGGGAACCAGATGAGTTTCATGATCCCATTACTGATACTGGTCTTTTATTCTAGATTTACTTTTTTACTGAATTAAATCCTCCCTTTGCCCTAGTAGATTGTGAAATCACGTCTCAGGATCATTAAATTACTTGTCTGGTAACCATCGCTATGCTATTGCACCCACAAGAAATGAGCAAATGATTATTAAACCTCTAGTGTTTTTCAATTGAAGCACACTGGTTGATTCAACATTGATACCTTTAGAAGCCTGTCAGGCCAGCAGTAACAAGGAGAAAAACAGATTAAAAATGTATCTGTGTGCATGGAATAAAGTCCTGGGAAAATATTATCCTTTCGCTTTCCACTCTGCATTCCCAGCCACAATTGACAGGCACTAATGTGATTAATTGTAACTTAATGTAAATTTAGAGGCATATTTGCTTTCCAGTGCATAATTAATCATAAACTCCAGATACAATGGATTGAAAACTAAAATGAATTAACTTAAATTCAAGCAGGTGCAGGTAGGCAGGTCGATGGTGATATGAACACTGATTAAAACGCATCAATTGTATTGGGCTAAAGCTTCTCAGTATGGCACAACATTTGCACAAGAAAATGAAATCAGCTTTTTCTTGACAGTTTTATTCACTAATGTAAAATGATCAGGCAGGAGCCCAGTGATCAACGTGGTGCCAATGCCACAAAGATTGACAGGAGCAGATGGTCTGAGGTTCAAACTGCATGACGTGCTCAAGTCCCTGAAGCAAAACACAATTAAAAAGATTCGGTTAAAGCTGATGCCACCAAGGTTGCAAGATATTCTCATCAATTGGAAGATTTTCAACAAACTAGTGCTGGGGTAGACTGGCTACAAAATATTTCCACTGCTTTTTATTCTGTGGCAATATCACGTTTAAGCGTTTTGTAGTTACAGTGAGCTTTCCAGACACTTGTAGCACAAACGAGATGAAATAATGGTGCACAAAATAATTAACCAGGCTAGCAATATAATTATTTTCCCTGACAAGCCACATAAGTAATGTCTACATCATTAGCTTACACAAGTCTTCACACTATCAAAATGAGACTAATAAACTATGTGAAAACAGGATGAAGGCTAATCTTTTATGCCTCATGATAAGGTATCACCAATGAATAGAACAAAGACCAAAACAGAATAAAGATGCTGAGGTTCCAACAAATCACAGAATATTGCGAGTGCCAGAAATGAAGGATGCGCCTCTGATTTTCTACGTGAAGAGTTCTGCAGATTCTTGCATTTGCAGAATCATTGATAATCAGTTGTCAGACTTATCAGAATGAAGAGGAACAGGAACAAACCCTGGCCTATCCACAACGTCAAGGTTAAAAATTGCAATGGCAAGTATCTGGAAACTTTTATCTTGTGCACTGTTTTAATTGCAGTAATGGGACTAAACAATAGACCTGAATTGCAAATCAAAATAGTTTCTATTGTCAATAGATCACGCACAATACTGATTAGGAAATCCAATATTCTAATTAGACTTTAGAGTTTAGAGATACAGCGCGGAAACAGGATCTTTGGCCTACCGAGTCTGCGCCAACCAGCCACCAACTTTTCTGCACACTAGGGGGCAATTTACAATTTTTAACCCAAGCCAATTAACCTACAAACCTGTACGTCTTTGGAGTGAGAGAGAAAACCAGAGCACCTGGGGAAAACCCACAGTCACAGAGAGAACATACAAACTCTGTACGACAGCGCCCACAATTAGGATCGAACCAAGCTATTCACAAAATCTGCAAACATGGAATTCTACATGTACAGTACTTCCTTCATGTTAAATATATATATATATTTACGAATATTAATTTACAACGTGCCCTTGAAAAATCAGTAATTAGACATTTCCAAAGATGAAAAATATAGGGATTCAGACAGATAGGGTGATGAATAACTGGTAGGATACACACCAAATGGTGTAGTAACTCAGCGGGTCCGGCAGCCTCTATGGAGAGAAGGAATAGGTGATGTTTCGGCTTCATAAGACTTCCAAACAGGTAGGAGTTTAGGATGCCAAAAAAATCCCTTAACCCACCAGCATTGCAGCAATGTGATGTGGATAACTATTCCCTACCAGCCATAACCTCGTCATTCACACAGGGCTATTACATCATTCATTACTTCACTCAGATGGGAAAGAAAGTTGAAATGGATTTTGAAACTCCATTGTCTAAAAAAGTGGAACACATGTAAACAATAATTCAAGCATGATGCAGAGAGTCATTTATTTTAATCCATCAGCACAACAATTTAGCCTTCACGAAACGCCCCATGAAAGACTTGTCTGTCCTTGTCAGAGGGCAGTAATGTGCAAGTCCAGCAGAAATGTACGGAGAGTGCAATCCTGATTTCCAGTCCAGATCTGGATTTATAATGGAAATAAGACACTTGCAAGATATTGCCACTATACTACCCAATACAGGAATTGGTGGCCTTTAATCTTCAATGATAGATAATACAAGGTATTGAGTTCATGATTTGAATAAACAAATGCCTTAATTTCATTCTAAATGTGCAAAACAGATTTCTTCAAATAATAACCTTCGGAAGCAGTATTTTCCAACTGAAGTATCCAATAAAAAAGACTGGGACTTTGTTGGATGAACAACAAGGCAGGTTGATAGGACAACATTAATTTGGGGATTATGAATTAAAATTAAATATTAGAAGTTCAAGGAGGTAATTGTAATACATTATTTTGTTTTACAAAGGCTTGTTAAGTGTGAAAACAGAATATAAGGAGGACACAAAGAGACTGTAAACACTATTTGAACGGTTAAATGGCGGAGTAAATCTAAAGTGTGAATTTAACACTTTGGTAGAAAAAAGAAAAAGTAATATATTTTTAAAGGAAACACTGACATACAAAGGGATCTGGGCAATAATTGAAGCCAGAGAGAATTAGCTCTCCAAATTTCATCAGTAAATGGCAACATTTAATTTTGATAAATATTATTTTATTTTATGAACTGCTGCAAGAGCAATACCTGAATTTGTATCTATGATAGTCAACGTCGGAAAATACTGCCCCTAAATTTTTTAATTAGTAATCTAAATTTCTGTTTGATAATTTGAAAAGGTTATTTTCACATAATTTTCTGGTATATCTATGTATACAGTTTTACATAAGCAAATACATTTTTAATTTTTTTTTAAAAGTAAAATGAAATATTCATGTTGAAGACTTGGCATTTAAAGTGAGACTAACTTGGTTTGTTGTGTGCAAATATGCCAAATATCAGTTAACTTTAAGCAGTGAATGTTAACATTTTGAAATGTACTTCTGTATCTAACAATGTACAAACGTACTATTGTATCTAAAAAACACCTGAAAGAAAATATGTTGAGAACTTCTCAGTATCCCGATTAAAACAATGTGTCTCCAGTTAGAGTTAGGAGCAAAGGGCAGAACGTTTTGAAGTAATTGCAAAAACAGAGAAGAAAGGAATAGGAGACACAAACAAAAATGCAGATGCTGGAATCCTGAGCAAAACACAAAGTGCTGGAGGAGCCCAGTGGATCAGGGAACATTTGTGGAAGAAAAGTTCAAACAATGTTTTGGGGAGGGACCCTTCTTTGGACTCTCTTGAAACAAACACGAGTGTGTCTTTTGGCTCTTTGGGCCTTCTCCATCATAAAACACGACCATGATCATCCGCGTTGGTACCTGCTGTTGCCTTTCTCTAATATGCCTCGACCCCTCTGACACTAACATAAAGATATCTAGGTCCTTTTTGTGTATTGTTGCAAGTTGTCAGATTGCAGGTTGGCATGATTTAGCACCAACTCAGAATCCATAGTGAAGTGAAGAATCAGTTTATTCTTAGAGACTGGAGAATCTTAAGTGGTTGGTAACAATGCAAGATAAATGTGTAGACAAAATGTCCTGTGAGAATAGATCAGATTTTCCAAAGAAAGTTGTGCCTTCGAGCTACACTATGAAACTTTAGCACTCAACGCAGCTGACAATTTAGTACAGTACAATGGGAAACTCCAACTCATTAATATTTCAAATTACTGAAGATGTGAATAGTAACAATGCCATTTGAATGCAACCCAATCATTTGGACTACTCCCAGTCACTGAAACTGATTTTATGCACACCATTTTTGTATAACAGTACTCCACTCCCGGGATCTTTTCCAGAGGTTTATCCTGCTTTCATTAGGAGACAGTGACATTGTTTCTGAAAGGATATATTTCCTCCACTCTTTAAATAGACTTTATATTGTACATAATTAGTGACAATGAACACCGGGCATATTTATCCTGAAAACGCCATCTCATTGTTTGACACAGTGTTATACAAATTATTAAAATACATGCAAGCCTATTCAGAGCCAAATTATCTCAAATACAATACACGCCTTCCTCAGGTTACAAATGCCTGACTTACATGTGATGAACTTCCATATGTTGTTAGATTCTAAATTCCAAAACATGCCCTATGAACGGCAGCATTAATTTCCTTTTCTCTCTCTACTTACAGTAATTGTTCTTTCTTAGCAGTCTTATTTGCTTTAGATGCCATCTCTATAATTATAAAATTCTGATCTTGGATGTGTGTGCGTGGGTGTGTGTGCGTGTGCGTGTGTGTATATAATCACATCTTCTCGATAAAACGACCCGCTAACGGTAAATGTTTTACATATTCCGGTAGAGATTTATCCCGTGGATTCCGAAATCATCTTATCTGAAAAATTCATGCATTATTTCTCGAGTTATCAATCAAAATGTTCACAAATCTGAAATAACTTTGAATCTAAACGAGAAGGTCTCGCTGATGATGTCACAATTGATCTGCTGCGCACGGCCTGCGCTGTGTTTCAAGCTCATAAGTTTATATGTTCTGTTCATCTCTGCATATGGACCACATTTCATTTTGTATCAAGGAGAAAAGATCTAATTCATTTACTTTACCTTGTAGCTCTCCACTCTTGCTGTACAATTCACGTCTCTGTTCACGCAAGTAGGCACTCATACTGATAGCATGTGAAGACGATTCAAATCTGTAAAAGGATAAACCTTATTGAAAAACGCATCATTTTTTGGACAACATGGATGTGACGTTTCAGCTCGGACAGGTGCTACATCTCTTGCGGTTGCTGGGGAAATTTACCTGGGGAGGGGGTTTTTTGGGTGGGAAAGGATGAATGAACCAAGGAGTTGTGGAGGAAGTAGTCTCTGCAGAAGGCGAAAAGATGTGGGATGGGAAGAAATGACTGGTGTGGTGGGATCACATTATAGATGATGGAAATGTCAGAAGACACAGAGGAGACGCGAGTGAGGGACCCATCTATGACAACAGAGGGGAAACTACGTTTACTGAAGAAAGAGGACTTCTTGGATGTCCCAGAAGGAAAAGCCTCATCTTGGGAGTGAATGCAGTGGAGAAAATTAAGATTAGGGGATAGCATCTTGCAAGAGGCAGGGTGGGGGATGTGTATTCCAGATAATCGTGGTGGTCGGTAGGTTTATAGTAGATGTCAGTCGATGTTCTGTCCCCTGTGATAGAGACAGAGATATCAAGAAAGTTTGGAATGGACGAGGTGTGAGGAACTTCCATCACATGCACTTCCAATGCCAGTGTGAGGCCACACGCACCAATTGGAGAAACAACACCTCATATTCCGCTGGGATACCTTACAACCCAAAGGTATCAGCAATGAATTCTCTAATTTTACGAAACTACAACACTCTCCTCTCTTCTTCCCCCCCCCCCCCCCCCCCACTTCCCCTGTGCCCAACCTGGACTTGCAGCTATTTTTCCTGTCCCCTCCCCTCCATTCCCCTTCCATCTCCTTTCCTTCCTTGAGCTTCACAATTTGCAACACCTGCTGTCTTTTCTTATTGGACCTTTGTTCTCTTTTTTTCCTTGCCTCTCCTCTCTTCCTGCTTTCTTCCCCCCCCCCCCCCCCCACCTCTCCCCCCCACCACAATCAATCTGAAGAAGGGCCCCAATCCAAAATATCGGGTATCCATGATCTCCAACTATGCTTCCTGACCGACTGAGTTACTCCAGCATTGTGGCATTTTTTTGTAAACCAGCATCTGCAGTTCCTTGATTCTACACATGTCACTTATTTATCTGCGATTTCCCTTCAAGGTGTTTACTTTACAAAACTTGAATACATTTGTACAGTGGCAAGTTAGGCACATTTTAGAAAAGAAATACTCCTTATTTAATGTGAGCATTGTGCTTTGTAACATTTATACATTAAGTTCCTTTAATGACTGCAAACATTGCATACATTTATATTTTCCATGCTAGCCCTGATTTTTTCTCCTTGAAAAATGTCTTTCTGGTATTGATCCTGGCTACATGGTAATTCTGTTTCTCTCTCCTCAAATGCCACTTCAGCTGCAATGTATTTCCAACCTGTTATGTTATTACATTGTTTACAGCAGCTGGAGTATTTCACGATTTTGTACATTGTTCGTCCATCTTTTTGTATATTAACATGATGGTTATGCCTTCCCAACATTTCTAGTGTTCATTTTAAATGACCGCACTTTGAAGGATTATAATTAAAATGATTATGTCACACTTCAAATAAGTACAGCATAAAGATGAGAGAAGTAGATTTTAAGCATCTCTAAAAGGTTGAATGCATTCTTGCTAATTTCTGAAAATTGTCACAATGCTCGTATTGACAGGGTCATAATGTGATTCTAGTTTGATGGATCATGTGGAAGTGACAAAAATAAAATTTTCATTACACACAAGCTCTCAGAAGTTTTCAAGCTTATTTTACGCATCAATTTAATAATACTCTGAGGTTATAACCCAAGTGACCTATCAGCATTTTTTTAATGCTTTGTTCCCCTGTTATAATACTCATTAGTTTCAACGTGCAACCTTTATTCCTCCCTGACAGAAAATTAATCCATAACACGAGTGCTGCATCAAGCTTCTAATACAATGCCCTCCATAATGTTTGGGGCAGACCCATCATTTATTTATTTGCCTCTGTACTCCACAATTTGAGATCAGTAATAGAGAAAAAAAAATCACATGTGGTTAAAGTGCACATTGTCAGAATTATTAAAGGGTATTTTTATACATTTTGGTTTCACCATGTAAAAATTACAACAGTGTTTATACATAGTCCCCCCTTTTCAGGGCACCATTATGTTTGGGACACAGCAATGTAATGTAAATGAAAGTAGTCTTGTTTAGTATTTTGTTGCATATCCTTTGCATGCAATGACTGCTTGAAGTCTGCGATTCATGGACATCACCAGTTGCTGGGTGTCTTTTCGAGTGATGCTCTGCCAGGCCTGTAGTGCAGCCATGTTTAGCTTATGCTTGCTTTGGGGGCTAGTCCCCTTCAGTTTTCTCTTCAGCATATAAAAGGCAAGCTCAATTGGGCTCAGATCGGGTGACTGACTTGGCCACTCAAGAATTGACCATTTTTAGCTTTGAAAAACTCCTTTGTTGCTTTAGCAGTATGTTTGGGATCATTGTCTTGTTGTAGAATGAACCACCGGCCAATGAGTTTTGAGGCATTTGTTTGAACGAGCAGATAGGATATGTCTATACACTTCAGAATTCATTATGCTACTACCATCAGCAGTTGTATCACCAATGAAAATAAGTGAGCCAGTGCCTTCAGCAGCCATACATGCCAGGCCCCACCACCGTGTTTCACAGATAAGGTGGTATACTTTGGATCTTGGGCAGTTCGTTCTCTCCTCCATACTTTGCTCTTGCTATCACTGATATGTTAATCTTTGTCTCATCTATCCACAAGACCTTTTTTCCAGAACTGTGGTTGCTCTTTTAAGTACTTCTTGGCAAACTGTAACCCGCCCATCCTATTTTTGCAGCTAACTAATGGTTTGCAACTTGCAGTGCAACCTCTGTATTTCTGTTCATGAAGTCTTCTGCGGACAGTGGTCATTGACAAATCCACACCTGAAGTGTTTCTGATCTGTTGGACAGGTGTTTCTGGGGTTTTTATTATAGAGAGAATTCTGTCATCAGCTGTGGAGATCTTCCTTGGCCTGCCAGTCCCTTTGCGATTGGTAAGCTCACCAGTGCACTCTTTCTTCTTAATGATGTTCCAAACAGTTGATTTTGGTAAGCCTAAGGTTTGGCTGATGTCTCTAACAGTTGTATTCTTGTTTCTCAGTCTCATAATAGCTTCTTTGACTTTCATTGGCATAACATTGGTCCTCATGTTGATAAACAGCAATAAAAGTTTCCACAGGTGATGTAAAGACTGGAGGAATGAATAGATGCTGAGAGCTCTCTAATACCTGCATTAAGGAGGCATTGGGGTGGGAGATTGCAACCTTCACGTGGTCCACCCTGTTTCGACTAATGCAATCAACCGGACGTGCACAGACAAATAGAACACGTTGACCTACAAATTTAGGCTGTGCACGCCATATGCAAGAAGAAGAAGGAGGCAATTAAACACACCTGAGCAATTACAAACACCTGTGATGCCATGTGTCCCAAACATTATGGTGCCCTGAACTGAGGGGACTATGTATAAACACAGCTGTAATTTCTACATGGTGAAACCAAAATGTATAAAAATGGCCTTTAATAAAATCTGACAATGTGCACTTCAACCACATTGTCAGATTTTGTGGAGTACAGAGGCAAATAAATAAATGATGGGTCTTTGTCTCAAACATTATGGAGGAAACTGTAATTGTGCATCAATCCCAACTAAATTTACTGTGCGAAAGACATTCAACAACTTATTTGACTCATTCAAAATAAAGGCCAAATATTTTTACTCCTCTGCCATCAATTTAAATCTGCTCGTCTTGGATTTGGGAATTTTCACAATGCATTTTGGAATCTACTCCAATGTGCACTTGCTTCATAATAAAGATATGAAACTTTGAAATGTATTCTGCTTATCATTTCTCCAGTTCACAAGGATATTTGATAAAAAATATACTGGATTGACTGGAATGCTTTTTGATGCGAAAAGTTAGTTATGTGAATGTAGAAGCTGGAATCATCCTCCACGGAGGGAATACCTCAAATTATCTCTATACATTGCCTCTCCCTTATTCTACTAGCATTTATGAATAAACAAAATGTATTTTTCAAATAGTCCTCAAGATCAAGCATTAACACATTAAAGAGGTCTTATGTGAAGCTCAGATGCTTTACTGCTCATGAATACATAATTAGAAAAGGAAATCAGTGATCACTCCCATTTGTTTAACAAAATCAGTTCATTGCCTCCCCATGTAAAAGGCATAATTGAGTTTAAAATGAAAGGCTAAAATTCAATATGCAAATCATTACTGTCATGGCCATACTAATATCCCTGAATTGTTTGGCTTGGATGAAGATGATATATTATTCATTCCACAGTACAGGGGGAACAAAGAACTGCTGATGCAAAAAAAAACACAACCAGTTTGAAGAAGGGCCCCAACTCAAAACGTGTCCAAGACATAGTAACATAGAAAAATAGGTGCAGGAGTGGGCTATTCAGCCCTTAGCCCTGGCTTCAGACGGAGCCAGCACCGTCATTCGATATGGCCCAGGAGCCGTTGGAGCAAGAGGAGGATTACCCAACTCTGTAACGTTCCACACAAGTGCCTGGTGGAAGCCGCTGATTGGTGGAAGCGGACTGGAGGAAGCAGCTGATTGGGTGCAACCCCTGGTTTGCATTAAATGCACAGTGAGCAAAGGGTTCAGTGAGCAAAGGGTTCAGTGAGCTAAGGGTTCAGTGAGCTAAGGGTTCAGTGAGCTAAGGGTTCAGTGAGCTAAGGGTTCAGTGAGCTAAGGGTTCAGTGAGCTAAGGGTTCAGTGAGCTAAGGGTTCAGTGAGCTAAGGGTTCAGTGGGCAAAGGGTTCAGTGAGCAAAGGGTTCAGTGAGCTAAGGGTTCAGTGAGCTAAGGGTTCAGTGAGCTAAGGGTTCAGTGAGCTAAGGGTTCAGTGAGCTAAGGGTTCAGTGAGCTAAGGGTTCAGTGAGCTAAGGGTTCAGTGAGCTAAGGGTTCAGTGAGCTAAGGGTTCAGTGAGCTAAGGGTTCAGTGAGCTAAGGGTTCAGTGAGCTAAGGGTTCAGTGAGCTAAGGGTTCAGTGAGCTAAGGGTTCAGTGAGCTAAGGGTTCAGTGAGCTAAAGGGTTCAGTGAGCTAAGGGTTCAGTGTTTTTTTGTAAATGTTAATTTAAAGGATTAAGATTTTTATAGTGTGAGTTGATTTAATTTGGGGGCAAGCCATGTCATTTGAGATTGGCCCCATGGTTTGCTCATCCTGCAACATGTGAGAGATCAGGGATATGGTCGGTATCCCTGGTGACTACGTTTGCAGGAAGTGTGTCCAGCGGCAGCTCCTGACAGACCGCATTGAACGATTGGAGCTGCAATTGGAATCATACTAGAGCATCCACAATGCTGAGAAACTCGTGAATAGCACATACAGCGAGTTGGTCACATCGCAGGTAAAAGTTAAGCGGACAGAAAGGGAACGGGTGGCCATTAGCCAGTGTAGCAGCAGGCAGGTAGTGCAGGAGTCCCCTGCGGTCATCTCCCTCCGAAACAGATATACCATTTTGGATACTGTTGGGGGAGATGGCTCATCAGGGGAAGGTAGCAGCAGCCAAATTCATGGCACCATGGGTGGCTCTGCGGCACAGGAGGGGAGAAAAAAAGAGTGGAAAGGCTATAGTAATAGGGGATTCAATAGTAAGGGGAATAGATAGGCGTTTCTGCGGCCGCAAACGAGACTCCAGGATGGTATGTTGCCTCCCTGGTGCAAGGGTCAGGGATGTCACTGAACGGCTGCAGAACATTCGGGAGGGGGAGGGTGAACAGCGAGCTGTTGTGGTGCACATTGGCACCAACGATATAGGTAAAAAACGGGATGAGGTCCTACAAGACGAATTTAGGGAGCTCGGAGATAAACTTAAAAGTAGGACCTCAAAGGTAATAATCTCTGGACTACTACCAGTGCCACATGCTAGTCAGAGGAGAAATAGGAGGATATTGCAGATGAATACGTGGATTGAAAAATGGTGCAAGGGGGAGGGATTCAAATTTCGCGGGCATTGGAACCAGTTCTGGGGGAGGTGGGACCAGTACAAACAGGACATTCTGCACCTGGGCTGGAAGGGAACCAATGTCCTTGGGGGAGCGTTTGCTAATGTTGTCAGGGAGGATTTAAACTGATGTGGCAGGGGGATGGGAGCATGAGCAGAGAGACGGAGGGATGTAAAATGAGGGTAGAAACAATAGGTGGCAAGGTGAAAAGTAAAAGTGGCAGGCAGAAAAATCCAGGGCAAAAATCAAAAAGGGCCACTTCTCAACATAATTGTATAAGGGGTAAGAGTGTTGTGAAAACAAGCCTGAATGCTTTGTGTCTCAATGCAAGGAGCATTCATAATAAGGTGGATGAGTTGAATGTGCAGATAGTTATTAATGAACATGATATAGTTGGGATCACGGAGACATGGCTCCAGCGTGACCAAGGCTGGGAGCTGAACATCCAGGGATATTCAATATTCAGGAGGGATAGACAGAAAGGAAAAGGAGGTGGAGTAGCGTTGCTGGTTAGAGAGGAGATTAACGCAATAGAAAGGAAGGACATTAGCTTGGAGGATGTGGAATCGATATGGGTAGAGCTGCTAAACACTAAGGGGCAGAAAACGTTAGTGGGAGTTGTATACAGGCCACCTAACAATAGTTAGGTGGAGTTGGGGATGGCATCAAACATGAAATTAGAAATGCGTGCAACAAAGATAAAACAGTTATAATGGGTGACTTCAATCTACATGTAGATTGGGTGAATCAAATTGGCACGGGTGCTGAGGAAGAGGATTTCTTGGAATGTATGCGGGATAGTTTTCTAAACCAACATGTAGAGGAACCAACGAGAGAACAGGCTATTCTAGACTGGGTATTGAGTAATGAGGAAGGGTTAGTTAGCAGTCTTGTTGTGCGGGGCCCCTTGGGCAAGAGAGACCATAACATGGTTGAGTTCCCCATTAGGATGGAGAGTGACATTGTTAATTCAGAAACGAGTGTTCTGAATATAAAGAAATGTAACTTTGAGGGTATGAGACGTAAATTGGCAAAGATAGACTGGCAAGTGATTCTTAAAGGGTTGACGGTGGACATGCAATGGAAGGCATTTAAAGACTGCATGGATGTACTACAACAATTGTTCATCCCAGTTTGGCAAAAGAATAAATCAGGGAAGGTAGTGCATCCGTGGATAACAAGGGAAATCAAAACTAAAGATGAAGCATACAAATTAGCCAGAAAAAGCAGCCTACCAGAGGACTGGGAGAAATTCAGAGTCCAGCAGAGGAGGACAAAAGGGCTTAATTAGGAAAGGGAAAATAGATTATGAAAGAAAACTGGCAGGGAACATAAAAACTGACTGCAAAAGTTTTTATAGATATGTGAAGAGAAAAAGATTAGTTAAAACAAATGTAGGTCCCTTGCAGTCAGAAACTGGTGAATTGATCCTGGGGAACAAGGACATGGCAGACCAATTGAATAACTGCTTTGATTCTGTCTTCACTAAGGAAGACATAAATAATCTGCCGGAAATAGCAGGGGACCGGGGGTCAAATGAGATGGAGGAACTGAGTGAAATCCAGATTAGCTGGGAAGTGGTGTTAGGTAAATTGAATGGATTAAAGGCCGATAAATCTCCAGGGCCAGATAGGCTGCATCCCAGTATACTTAAGGAAGTCGCCCCAGAAATAGTGGATGCATTAATGCTAATTTTTCAAAACTCTTTAGATTCTGGAGTAGTTCCTGAGGATTGGAGGGTATCTAATGTAACCCCACTTTTTAAAAAGGGAGGGAGAGAGAAAACGGGGAATTACCGACCAGTTCGTCTAACATCGGTAGTGGGGAAAATGCTAGAGTCAGTTATTAAAGATTTGGAAAGTGGTGAAATCATTGGACAAAGTCAGCATGGATTTATGAAAGGTAAATTTTTCGAGGATGTGACTAGTAGAGTGGATAAGGTAGAACCTGTGGATGTGTTATATCTAGACTTTCAGAAGGCTTTCGACAAGGTCCCACATGAGTGATTAGTATACAAACTTAAAGCACACGGTATTGGGGGTTCAGTATTAATGTGGATAGAGAACTGGCTGGCAGACAGAAAGCAAAGAGTTGGAGTAAACGGGTCATTGTCAGAATGGCAGGCAGTGACTAGTGGGGTACCGCAAGGCTCAGTGCTGGAACCTCAGCTATTTACAATATATATTAATGATCTGGATGAGAGAATTGAATGCAACATCTCCAAGTTTGCGGATGACATGAACCTGGGGAGCAGTGTTAGCTGTGAGGAGGATGCTAGGAGGCTGCAAGGTGACTTGGATAGGTTGCGTGAGTGGGCAAATGCATGGCAGATGCAGTATAATGTGGATAAATGTGGATAGAGAGGGTACAAGAGGCGATTTACTAGAATGTTGCCTGGGTTTCAACAGCTAAGTTACAGAGATAGGTTGAATAAGTTAGGTCTTTATTCTCTGGAGCGCAGAAGGTTAAGGGGGGACTTGATAGAGGTCTTTAAAATGATGAGAGGGATAGACAGAGTTAATGTGGACAAGCTTTTCCCTTTGAGAATAGGGAAGATTCAAACAAGAGGACATGACTTTAGAATTAAGGGACAGAGGTTTAGGGGTAACATGAGGGGGAACTTCTTTACTCAGAGAGTGGTAGCGGTGTGGAATGAGCTTCCAGTGGAAGTGGTGGCGGCAGGTTCGTTGGTATCATTTAAAAATAAATTGGATAGGCATATGGATGAGAAGGGTATGGAGGGTTATGGTATGAGTGCAGGCAGGTGGGACTAAGGGAAAAAAGTTGTTCGGCACGGACTTGAAGGACTTGAAGGGCCGAGATGGCCTGTTTCCGTGCTGTAAGTGTTCCGTGCTGTATGGTTATATGGTTATATGGTTAAATGTGAGGTTATCCACTTTGGTGGCAAAAACAGGAGGGTGGACTATTATCTGAATGGTGGCCGATTAGGAAAAGGGGAGATGCAACGAGACCTGGGTGTCATGGTATACCAGTCATTGTAAGTAGGCATGCAGGTGCAGCAGGCTGTGAAGAAAGCAAATGGTATGTTGGCATTCATAGCAAAAGGATTTGCGTACAAGAGCAGGGAGGTTCTACTGCAGTTGTGCAGGGTCTTGGTGAGGCCACACCTGGAGTATTGCGTAGTTTTGGTCTCCTAATCTGAGGAAATATATTCTTGCCATAGAGGGAGTACAGAGAAGGTTCACCAGACTGATTCCTGGGATGGCAGGACTTCCATATGAAGAAAGACTGGATAGGCTCGGCTTGTGCGCGCTGGAATTTAGAAGATTGAGGTGGGATCTTATAGAGACTTACAAAATTCTTAAGGGGTTGGGCAGGCTAGATGCAGGAAGATTGTTCCCGATGTTGGGGAACTCCAGAACAAGGGGTCACAGTTTTTAAGGATAAGGGGGACCCTTCATAAAGGGTCTTTTAGGACCGAGATGAGAAAATCTTTTTTCACACAGAGTGATGAATCTGTGGAATTCTCTGCCACAGAAGGTAGTTGAGGCCAGTTCATTGGCTATATTTAAGAGGGAGTTAGATGTGGCCCTCGTGGCTAAAGGGATCAGGGGGTATGGAGAGAAGGCAGGTACAGGATACTGAGTTGGATGATCAGCCATGATCATATTGAATGGTAGTGCAGGCTCGAAGGGCCGAAAGGCCTATTCCTGCACCTATTTTCTATGTTTCTATGATATGATCATGGCTGATCATCTAAAAACAGTAACCTGCTCCTGCTTTTTCTCCCCAAATCCATTGATTCCTTTAGCCCTAAGAGTTAAATCTAACTCTCTTAAAAACATCGAGTGAATTGGCCTCCACTGCCTTCTGTGGCAGAGAATTCCAAAGATTGATAATCTCTGGGTGTAGAAGTTTTTCCTTATCTCAGTCCTAAATGGCCTACTCCTTATTTTTAAATAACCATGTTATCCAGAGATGCTGCCTGACCAACTGAGTTACTCCAGCAGGATATAGTTTTAGGTTTATTATTGTCACGTGTACTGAGGTATAGTGAAAAGCTTTGTTTTGTTTGGTATCCACTCTATATATAGGCAACATGGCTTTGTCAGTGGGAAATTGTGTTTTGACAAATTTAACTTTGAAGAGGTAATCAAGAGGATTAATGAGGGCACGGTTGTAGATGCTATCCATATGGATTTTAGAAAGTTTTTTGACAACGTCCCACATGCTCGAGTGGTCCAGAAGGTGAGACTAAACGAAGGATGCAAAATAATCTGGAGACTGCTGGAGAAACTCAGCTGGTCAAGCAGCATCTGTGGGGTGGGGTGAAATTAAATGTCAACATTTTGGGTTGAAACACTGCGTCAGAACTGCCAATGTTTCGGATTGAGACACTGCATGAGGACTTAGTTCATATTACATCGGATCACCGAAGCGAGTCAATTGGATATAGAATTGACTTGGTGGATGGAGTCATAGAAACATAGAACATAGAAATTAGGTGCAGGAGTAGGCCATTCGGCCCTTCGAGCCTGCACCGCCATTCAATATGAGCATGGCTGATCATCCAACTCAGTATCCCGTACCTGCCTTCTCTCCATACCCTCTGATCCCCTTTGCCACAAGGGCCACATCTAACTCCCTCTTAAATATAGCCAATGAACTGGCCTCAACTACCCTCTGTGGCAGAGAGTTCCAGAGACCTACCACTCTCCGTGAGAAAAAAGTTCTTCTCATCTCGGTCCTAAAGGATTTCCCCCTTATCCTTAAGCTGTGACCCCTTGTCCTGGACCTCCCCAACATCGGGAACAATCTTCCTGCATCAAGCCTGTCAAAGGATGGTAGCGCAGGGTTGCTTTTTAGATTGGAGGCCTGTGATAAATGGTGTGCCATAGTTTAGTTTATTATTGCCAAGGATACCGAGGAACAGTGAAAAGTTTTTGTTTGCATGCTATCCTGCTAAAGAAAAGACTATACATGAATACAATCAAGCCCTCCACAGTGCACAGATAAAGGATAAAGGACTCAACATTTAGTGCAAGATCGAGGCTGGGGTTTGTTAACGATTTTGATGCGAATATATGTGACATGATTGGTAAGTTTTCAAATGACATGAAATTTGATGAAGTGGTGAAAATTGAAGAAGGTTATCTATAGATCCAACAGCATCTACTGTAGATCAACCAAGTGTGCTGAAGTAGTACAGCAAGCTTGCCTTGATCAGACGGGACATTGTGTATAAGCAAGAGTTGGGACATTATGTACAGCTGTATTGGACAATTGTGCACCGAGAATATTGTGTATAGTCCTGCTTGCTGTACCATATGAGGGTGTGATTAAGCGAGAGTGGATGCAGGAAAGATTCACGAAGATGTGGCCAGGACTGGAGGGCTTAGAAGAGACTGGTTAGAGTGGGACTGTTTTGAATGAGGGGAGGGATGACCTTATAGAAGTTTATTAAAAGTGGTGGAAAGCATAGGTTTAGGGTTAGTAGGGAAAGATTTAAAGGGTAACTGATTTAAAAGGAAACTTTTTCAAGCAGAGGGTGATGGAATAAGCCACTAGAGGATGTAGTAGAGGTGGGGTGAATTACAGTAGTGAGAAGACGTTTAGACAGGTGTATGGCTAGGAATGGTTTTGTGGGATATGGGTCAAATGGGACTAACTCAGCAAGGCATGTTCGTTGGCATGAACAAGTTGGGCCAAATGGCCTGTCTCCATGTTGCATAACTTTGAGGTCTCAGTATCTTGGTCAAAAAGGTAATTTAACCGAGGGAAAATTTGTTCTAAATTTCCAGTTGTGCAGCCAAATAAATATTTGCATAATGTTGGCAACAACACTGAACTGTGTTTCTTAATCTTTGCCTGGTGTTTTGAAACCAAAAAAAAGTGTTTCCCTTTTCTTCTTACTTTCTATGCACTATATACACATCAACTAATCCCCTTGCAGTGCTTAGATTTTTAAATAATTATTTCCCAGTAATAATATGCAAGCATGAAGTGAGCATCATGACAGCCGAAGTGATGAATTTGAAAATGTTCCAATCCTTGATTAGGTCACTGTCAAAACAACGTTATAAATGTGCACGTTTATGATGCAGGATTACATGAATCACATTTTAATTTCTTTCTTCCTGCAAACCCACAACACTTACATTGCATTTTCCAACATGCTTTTCAGTAATTAGGAGGTATATTATGGCTTGTCGGCTACTCTGCGGTTTTCAGTGACACTGATCCCATCTTTGCCAAATGGAAGACAGCTCTCAGGGACCTGTTTACTGTGACTAGTGCGTGCAGAAATAGGAGAAACCAAGGGATATAAGGATGAGATAATTAAGATTGTGAATCAACTTATTCATTGCCAGAGGAGTGATAAAATAGTTTTTCATTTGAAATTGAAACAGTATTAAGGCAACAATCAATTACTTCCAAATTACATAGTAAAAATGAGCGAATGATTCTTACTTAAAAAGAGGGATTTTAGGTCTCTGAGGCCTCTTTTTGGCAAAGAATGCTGCAAAGTCGCTCCCGGAGCTGGCGTAGCTGAGCTGTGAAGAAGGTTCAGAGGCAGTTCGAGTGTTTTTCACATCCAAGTATTCTGTCAATAGTACCTGTAATGATTATACAGTTATATTATGTGAACCTTACAATACATATTTGTCATCAGTTCTCATGTCTATCAATGATGGTTTCATTCCCTTACCATGAAACGCAGGCACTTCAACCAGATGTAAAGACATGAATAAACCCAAGCATACAAACCTGTTTGGTTTGTATTGACAGGTAAGATTGTATGCCAGAGTTTAAAAAAAATGAAGTTACATCTGTTCTATCAATACATTGAGGAACACATGGAGATAAAGGCAGACAAATTAGCAAAACCCAATGGACTGCACGCCAGGGTTATGAAAGAAAGAGAAAAACATAAAATGCTGGAGGAACTCAGCACTTGGGGGTGGGAATGGATGGGCGATATCTCGTGTCGGAATCCTTTTTCAGATAGAATGGAGTAGGGTGGAGAAAGCTGGAAAGGAGAAGGAGGCAAAGCCTGGCAAGTGATAGGTTGATACAGGTGAGGGGGGTTTGATTGGCAGAAGGATGGAATAAGTAATAAAGGCTGGAGCTGGAAATGAAACAAAAGGTGTCAGATCAGGAGAGGAGAGTGAAAGGTAAAGCTGGAGAGAAGGATGTTGGTGGAATGGAATCTGGGGAGAGGAAAGTGGAGGAATAAAGGGAAAAGGCGGACCCAGGAATGAGGGATGAGTGTAAAAAGGGGAAAGGAGCAGGGTGACCGGGACATGGCGAAAGGAATGCTAGTGCACGGGCATAAGGGAGGGGACACGGAAATTAAAGGAGTGGTGGAGGTTACTACTTGAAGGTGGCAAATTCAATGTTTATCCCAATTTGAAGAAGGATCCCAACCTTAAATGTCTCCTGTCCATGTCTCCAGAGACGCTGCCTGACCCACTGAGTTACTCCAGCACTTTGTGTTCTGTGCATGATTCCAGCATCTGCAGTTCCTTGTGTCTTAATGCTTACCCCATTGGACTACAAACTACCAAAGCGGAATATGAGGTTTTGTTCCTCCAGTTTGTGTGTGATCTCACTCTGAGAATGGAGGAGGCCAAAGTCAAAAAGATAATTAGTAACTGAGAGATCCCGCTTGCCTTGGTGGACAGAGACCAAGCGTTTGGAAAGGACGTGACCCGAAACACCACCAGCCCCTCCCAGATGCTGCCTGACCTGCTGAGGTCCTCCAGTACGTTTCATTTTGTTCAAGGTTCCAGCCGTCCCTGGTGTCTCCATTCCAAAGGAAATGGTTGAGATTTTTCCATTACTTACAAAACTCTGGGAGGTTAACAGAAGATTGATAACAGCTAAATTGATTCCCTTGTTTAAAAAAGTCAGGGGGCTGAAGGCTAGTTAATTTAACTAAGTGTTGATAGAGGGTTACCTGTAAATGTTGTACATTAAGATTATCTGATCAAAGAGAGCAAAGTTTGAGCCTGTATTCCTTGAAGTTTAGATGAATGAGGGATGACCTTATTGAAAATAAAAGATGCCAAAGGAGCTTAACAGGTTATATGTTTGGATGATTTCACTAGTGGAATAATCGTGACTGAAGGGATATAGTTATAAGAGGGGACATAGTTCTAGGTCATTTAAACTGATGTAGGAATTTCTTCTGATGTAGAAATTCTCTGTCTCAACAGATAGTGAAAGTTGGTTCATGAATTATATTTAAAGAGGAGACAACTAAATACCTGATAGACTGAGAAACCTCTGTATGGAGAAATGGCACCGAATAATTGAGGGCAGAATCAATTAAATGACGGGGTGGGCATGAAGGGCTCGATAGCCAACTCTGCTCCAATTTACTTGTGTTCTTGTGTTTGTGATGGTTCAATGCTGATCTGTTCTTACGTTTTTGCTAATTATAAACTGACTCATGCATGAAATTACTCAGACACAAATTCTGTAAAGGGAAAGGCGTACGACAACATAGTTGCAAATATTCTCAACAAAGTTGTGACAAAGTTCATGATCTAGTTTTCTAACAAACATTATTTTATTTTATTTTTTATGAGGTACAGTTCAAAATAAGATCTTGTTTTAAGACCACAATCAAACAATAAACTTGCATCATTGAATACACCAGAGAATGATGAAACAATGATGCATTCAAGTTCTATCATGCCGCCTGGACAGCTGTTCTCCAACCCTTCAGGATTGCTTTAGTTTTGGTTAAAATTAATCCTTTCCCTATTAAGTGCAGACAAAATCAAGTGTTGCACGAGTTTTTCCTTTCAAACACATCAAACAATTCCCTCGTTCAGCTTCATGGTGCAAAATCAAAGCCAAAGCAACTTTTTTCAGCCACAAGGGTCAACATTGTGGCAGTTAAATATAGATGATAATTCTTCTTACATTACTTGATATGTAACTTTTGCAACCATTTTATGGTGGCACCGGCGGTAGAGCAGCTGCCTTACAGCGCCAAGACCGGGGTTCAATCCTGACCTCAGTTCTGTTTGTGTGGAGTTTACACATTTTTCCTGTAGCTGCAGGCGTTCACGTTTCCTCCCACAACCCAAAGATGTGTGGGTTTGCAGGTTAATTAGCATCTGTAAAATGCTATACGTGTGTAGGCAGTGAATGCAAAAAGTGGGACAACAAAGAACTGATGTGAATGCATAATCGATGGACAGCGTCGTCTCGGTGGGTCAAAGGGCCCGTTTCCATGCTTTATCTTTCAATTGATCAAAAAAAAACAATTAGTATTGTGAAATGTAATCCTGTTGGTATGCAATCTGCATCTAAAACAAATTGAAATGCAATGCAGATGACAGGAATATTTAAGCAATTCATTGGTTTGACTTCATTACATTGTAATGCATCGTAAATTAATAACACAAGGCATAGTTTTGATATGCAGATATGCTTACAAATTGAAGATAACAATCAGATAGCTCGAGGACAACATGCTCGCAAGTAAATTTAAGCTTCATTCTGGCATGCTCGCTCCTCCATCATACAAATGCATTTAGTTCTAAGTTTGAAGTCTCAGTTATAAACATGAGTCAAGCTACAAGTATGCTACAAAATTAATAAATGATTTGTACTTCCTCTGTGCCAACTAAAATGCAAATTTAATTTTTATCTTTTGTTATTCATAGTTGTGACTGATCTTGCTGCTTATAGTGTGTAATTTGGTCTGGTATCAAACTTGGGCGTTGACAACAAAATGAAACCAGATATTTATATCCTCCTATGAAAATGTCAGCTCTCTTCCAAAGAAACACTCAGGGCATAGTTTCATGGTTCTTGGTAACTCTCTGATACCTCGCTTGACTTAAATGAATTGTTTTTAATTCATCAACACGAGCAGTTCACAGTGAACATATTGTTGACTATGCTCAATGGTGCCAAAAATCTTGTGCTTTTTCGGAAGGGGCATGGATGAGGAAAAGGTGACGTTGGCACTTAGTTATGCTCCATTAATTGTCTCCTGAGATCAACCAACTATTTGAAATAAAATCGAACACCTTTTTCAATATCAAACCAAACTGTTCAATTACGCAGTAGAATGTCAATGCAACCTTCCCCATTAGTCCTTGCAGTTACAAGATCTGCTTTATTACAAATCAATATTTTATATCAACTCAAATGGGAGTGGACCTAAACTAAAGAACTGTATAGAAAAGCTCATACAAAAGACAATTGCCTGGGGTGATAAGCATTTCACATCTTGCTTATTTATTTTGCAATCAGAATGAAGATGCTTCAAAAAATTCTAAAATGAAATGTATGCCAAGGCAGCATTAAAGCCTGTCCTTAACTGCTCTTGAGAAGGTTTTGATCAGCCAAAGTCTTGAACCTTTGCAGTCCAAATGTTGAATGTACTTTCAATGAAATTCCAGGATTTGGACCTAACAATGCAGTCCCACAATACTTATTGGACATATCCATTTTTCAGGTTATTTGTTCAACAGGATAAGAATCATAGAGTCTTACAGCACAAATTCATCCATGTTGACCAAGATGCCTTTCTCAGTTAGTGCCATCTGCCTGCATTTAGCCCATATCCTCTAAACCATGGGAGGTTTAATCCATAAACAAGTCCCAATGTCTTTTAAATGTTAAATACCCTATATCAATCATGTCATGTCAGCCTTCTCCTTCACATAAACAGGAGCATGCTGTCCCTGAACTCTCCCCATCTCACATTTATAAGCCACTCACTTGCATATGTCCCTTTACCTATAAAGAAACTCTCCCAACCAATCTTTGCAACTTCTTGTCCAGTGCCTTCAACATTTGCTTTGCCCCAATTTAGAATTTTACTTTCTGGACCAGTCTTATCTTTTGCCATGAATATTTAAACACCAATAGAATTGTGGCCATTGGTTTTGAAGTGCTCCCCTGCTGACAGTTCAGCCACTTGGCAAGCTTCATGTTCCAATATGTGGTCCAATGTTGCCGTCTCTCCAGTTGGGCCATCTATTTATTGTTTGCAAAAGATTTCCTGCACACCTTTAACAAATTCTGTCCCATATAAGCGCTCTGTTCGATGGCAATCCCAGTCAATATTAGGGAATTAGAAATCACAATTAGCTATATTCTTACAGCTAACTGCAATCACCAGCCATACTTGTTCCTCTAATTCTTATAAACTACTGAAGGGCCAAGAATAAAACCTCATCCAAGCAACCATTGTCTTCTTATTTCCAAGTTCCACACACAAGGAATTGCAGATGCCAGTTTACAGGTGGTTTTGTCTCCTTTTCATTTCTTCCCTTTGTCCACTCATCTACCAATAAAACTCCCCCATCACATGCCAGGCTTTGCCCCATTCTCACCTATTTTCCACCTTTCTCTTCCCTCATACAATCATCCTCAATACATATCCCAACCCTATCCCTGTCCTCTGGTGATGCTGCCTGACCTACTGAGTTGCTCAAGCACTTTTTTTTTCTACCCACACATGGAGCCTCACAGGATGATTCCCCAAGGATGTCCTCTTTCAGTACCGATCTCCCTAATCAAAGATTTGATTTGATTTTATTACTTGTCATTCGAACCTCAGAGAGGCTCGAACGAAACTCCGTTTCGACAAGCCATACAAACAGAACAATTCATAAAAAAACACAACAATTTTCGCAACTTCTCACCTCACTTACCTCCATCTCCTTCATGGCAATAGACAATAGGTGCACCAGTAGGCCATTCCGCCCTTCAAGCCAGCACCGCCATTCAATATGATCACGGCTGATCATCCACAATCAATACCCTGTTCTTGCCTTCTCGCCATATGCCCCCACTCTGCTATCTTTAGGAGCTCTATCTAACCCTTGAAAGCATCCAGAGAATTGGCCTCCACTGCCTTCCGAGTCAGGTAATTCTACAGATTCACAACACTCTGTGTGAAAAAGTTTTTCCTCATCTCCGTTCTAAATGGCTTACCCCTTATTCTTGAACTGTGGCCCCTGGTTCTGGACTCGTTCAACATCGGGAACATGTTTCCTGCCTCTAGCAAGTCCAAACCCTTAATAATCTTATATGTTTCAATAAGCTCATCTCTCATCCTTCTAAATTCCAGAGTTTACAAGCCCAGCCGCCCCATTCTATCAACATATGACAGTCCTGTCATCCCAGGAATTAACCTCGTGAACCTCCGCTGCACTCGCTCAATAGCAAGAATGTCCTTCCTCACATTTGGAGACCAAAACTGCACACAATACTCCAGGTGTGGTCTCACTCAGGCACTGTACAACTGCAGTACAACTTTGCTCCTGTACTCAACTCCTCATGCTTACCTTCAGTGACTGGTGAACAAGGACCCCCCAGATCTCGTTGTACTTCCCCTTTCCCCAACTTGACACCATTCAGATAATAATCTGCCTTCCTGTTTTTGCCACTAAAGTGGATGACCTCACATTTATCCACATTAAACTGCATCTGCCATGCATCTGCCCACCGTCCAAGTCACCCTGCATCCTCATAGCTGCAACATCCATACCTGGAACATTGAGCAGCCAGTCCTGCCCTTCCCCAAACCAGGTTTATATAAAAGCTATAATATCTCAGTCGCATGTAACATCCATTCCCTCGGTGCATCTGCCTTACCTGTCTGGCTCTTTACATTAACATAAATGCAGTTTATTCAACCTTCCTTATTCTATACCCTGTTCTGCCCTTGCTTGTTCTAACACTTATATTTATATCAACATGTTCATTTGCTGGATGGCTGCTCTGGTTTAAACCTCGGCTAAGTTGGTTTAAACCTTACCGAGTAACACCAGTAAGTCTCCCCACCAGGAGTTTGGTTCACCTTCAGTTCAGGAGCAACCCATCACTCTTGTACAGGTGACCTCTGCCTCAGAAAAGATCCCAATGGTACAATAACCAGAATCTTTCCCTCGTGAACCAGCCCCTCAGTCACACATTCATATGCCCTATCTTCCCATTCCTACCCCTCATTAGCATATGGCATCAGAAGTGATCTAAACATTACAGCACGTAAGGTCCTATTTTTAACCTTTTGATAATCTCCACACATTCTGCAGGATCTCATCTATTTTTCTACCTGCGTTGTTGGCAAGGTATACAATGACTTCTTGCTATTTAAACTCCACCTTGAGAATGTTCTGCAACTACTCCCTGGTGCCCAAGAGGCAACAAACCACCCTGGAGTCTCCCTTGTAGCCACAGAATCATCTGACTGCCCCCTACCATTATCTCTACAGGTCTGCTCACCTTCATACTCCCCTGCTGTGCTTCAAAGCCAATTGTTCTGCCATATATCGGGTGCAGTTGGTCTCCTCAGAAAGGCCATCCCCATAAAAATATCCAAGATGGTTTACTTGTTAGTGAGGGGAATGGCCACAGGTGAATCCTGCACCCTCTGCCTACGCCCTCTACCTTTCCTGATGGTCACCCTATTACCCACTGCCTACATCTGGGGAATGGCTCCATCATGGATGCTCCCGAGCGAGTCGAGCTGCAGCTTTAGCCACTCAATTGTGGTCAGTGAAAAGCTGCAGTTGGACGCACTTCCCACATGTCGAGTCACCAAGGACATTGGCGGCTTTCCTCATCTCCCACTACAGCAGGAATGTGTGCAACTGCTCTAAATGTAATCTCTAAGACACTAAGACTACAGAGGAAAGGAAATGATATTGTCATACCTTACCACTGCTCAGCCTCCTCACCAAAGCTTCTCGAGACAAAGCCCTTACACTTCAAACATAGCATTTCAAACTCACAACACCACTTTCACCGTTTCAACAATCACAAGATGAGATAGAGCACAGGATAAAGAGTAAATGAAAGAGTTGGAAACAAATCCAAGAGTCTGCAAAAACCTTAACAGTATTTCACTTAAAATCATGAGACATAAAGTATTACACGTAATTTTAAGGGAATTTGAAATTAATAATAATAGTCAAGGCCTATGGTTGTTAAAGATCTTAATAACTGAATTAAAGAGAAAGTCTTTTAAAAAATATATATAATTATAGCGATAGCATCCTTGGAAAAGGATGAGAACACACAAACATTGTTAATAAATGCATGATTTATTAACGAATAAACGAGTTCTTCATTAGGATGGAGAGTGACATAATTAAGTCAGAAACAAGGGTTCAGAACTTAAACAAAGGTAACTTTGAAGGTATGAGACGTGAATTGGCCAAGATAGACTGGCAAGTGATTTTTAAAGGGTTGACAGTGGACGTGCAATGGAAGGTATTTAAAGTCTGCATGGATGAACTACAACAATTGTTCATCCCAGTTTGGCAAAAGAATAAATCAGGGAATCCATGGATAACAAGGGAAATCAAGAATAGTATAAAAACAAAAGATGAAGCATACAAATTAGCCAGAAAAAGCAGCCTACCAGAGGACTGGGAGAAATTCAGAGTCCAGCAGAGGAGGTCAAAGGGCTTAATTAGGAAAGGGAAAATAGATTATGAAAGAAAACTGGCAGGGAACATAAAAACTGACTGCAAAAGTTTTTATAGATATGTGAAGAGAAAGAGATTAGTTAAAATAAATGTAGGTCCCTTGCTGTCAGAAACAGGTGAATTGATCATGGGGAACAAGGACATGGCAGACCAATTGAATAACTACTTTGGTTCTGTCTTCACTAAGGAAGACAAATAATCTGCCGGAAATAGCAGGGGACCGGGGGTCAAATAAGATGGAGGAACTGCGTGAAATCCAGGTTAGCCGGGAAGTGGTGTTGGGTAAATTGAACGGATTAAAGGCCGATAAATCTCCAGGGCCAGATAGTCTGCATCCCAGAGTACTCAAGGAAGTAGCCACAGAAATAGTGGATGCATTAGTGATAATTTTTCAAAACTCCTTAGATTCTGGAGTAGTTCCTGAGGATTGGAGGGTAGCTAATGTAACACCACTTTTTAAAAAGGGAGGGAGAGAGAAAACGGGGAATTACAGACCAGTTAGTCTAACATCGGTAGTGGGGAAAATGCTAGTCAGTTATTAAAGATTGGATAGCAGCACATATGGAAAGTGGTGAAATCATTGGACAAAGTCAGCATGGATTTATGAAAGGTAAATCATGTCTGACGAATCTTATAGAATTTTTTGAGGATGTAACTAGTAGAGTGGATAAGGGAGAACCTGTGGATGTGTTATATCTGGACTTTCAGAAGGCTTTCGACAAGGTCCCACATAAGAGATTACTATACAGACTTAAAGCACACGGTATTGGGGGTTCAGTATTAATGTGGATAGAGAACTGGCTGGCAAACAGGAAGCAAAGAGTAGGAGTAAACGGGTCCTTTTCAGAATGACAGGCAGTGACTAGTGGGGTACCGCAAGGCTCAGTGCTGGGACCCCAGCTATTTACAATATATATTAATGATTTGGACGAGGGAATTGAATGCAACATCTCCAGGTTTGCAGATGACACTAAGCTGGGGGGTAGTGTTAGGTGTGAGGAGGATGCTAGGAGGCTGCAAGATGACGGATAGGCTGGGTGAGTGGGCAAATGCATGGCAGATGCAGTATAATGTGGATAAATGTGAGGTTATCCACTTTGGTGGCAAAAACAGGAGGGTAGACTATTATCTGAATGGTGGCAGATTAGGAAAAGGGGAGATGCAACGAGACCTGGGTGTCATGGTACACCAGTCATTGAAAGTGGGCATGCAGGTGCAGCAGGCAGTGAAGAAAGCAAATGGTATGTTAGCGTTCATAGCGAAATGATTTGAGTATAGGAGCAGGGAGGTTCTACTGCAGTTGTACAGGGTTTTGGTGAGACCACACCTGGAGTATTGCGTACAGTTTTGGTCTCCAAGGAAAGACATTCTTGCCATAGAGGAGGTAAAGAGAAGGTTCACTAGACGGATTCCTGGGATGCCAGGACTTTCATATGAGGAAAGACTGGGTGGACTCGGCTTAAACTCGCTGGAATTTAGAAGATTGAGTGGGGATCTTATAGAAACTTACAAAATTCTTAAGGGGTTGGACAGGCTAGATGCAGGAAGATTGTTCCCGGTGTTGGGGAGGTCCAGAATAAGGGGTCACAGTCTAAGGATAAGGGGGAATTCCATTAGGACCGAGATGAGGAAAACATTTTACACACAGAGAGTGGTGAGTCTCTGGAATTCTCTGCCACAGAAGGTAGTTGAAGCCAGTTCATTGGCTATATTTAAGAGGGAGTTAGATGTGGCCCTTGTGGCTAAAGGGATCAGGGGGTATGGAGAGAAGGCAGGTACAGGATACCGAGTTGGATGATCAGCCATGATCACATTGAATGGCGGTGTAGGCTCGAAGGGCCGAATGGCCTACTCCTGCACCTATTTTCTATGTTTCTATGATTTGCATGGTTTGAGCATATGATGTGACCAGCAAAATAAAAGGCAATTTGACACTGATGTCTTTGTTTATCACTGTTCCTAATTGACTTATCTGCAAAACAATCTATTGGATTGCTTTGCCGAATGAAACATTTTTGATTACAAGCATACCGTCACAGACGAAAGTAAGCCCGAAAACTAGTATTTTTTTATAGATAGCAAAACTGTCAGCATTTCTAGCTACTGCAACAAACTGACAGTAACTTTGGGCACCCTCATATATATAGTTCACGATGGAAGCAAGAACCTATGTCAATAATTCTCTACTCCTCCACATGTTGCATTGCTTCACAATCTTTTCTGTGATCTCAGTCATAGAGTGCTACAACGTGGAAACTTGCCCTTTGACCCAACTTGCCCACACCGGACAAAATGTCCTAGTTACACTAGTCCCACCAGCCCACGTTTGGCCTGTATCCCTCCATAATTGTCCTATCCATGTAACTGCCGAACTACTACTTAAACCAGGGTCGGCAACCTACGGCCCATGGGTCAGATCCGGCCAATAACCCGAAATCATCCGGTCCGCAGGCTTAACACAAAACACACACAACACTTATCCGAGAGTAGTTTTCTCAGACACAGACACAGCCAATTCCACATCACTACACCTGACTCCCTCTCTCTCTCCGTCCCTACCCTCCCACCCCCTCTTCCATCCCCCAGACCACCCGGATTGAAAGTGCCCCCCCACCCCGGTGTCACGACATGTGTGAAATTGAAGCGGGCTGAGGAAGGCTTCAGCGAGGAGGTGCTGGAGCGATTTCCTCGGGAGCCCAGCAGCGGGCGGGCTGGAGGAATGCGAAGCATCAGCGCAGTCGGTGAGGAATTCCGCTTCGGTCAGAGTGTTGTACTTTAGTTGTAGTTTGTCGCGAGGGTAATTGTCTTTTTGTTACATTTTTGTTGCGATTTGTAAAAACTATAATTAATTATTAACTATGGCGATAGATGTGGCCCGCCATCCGCTCACAGACAAGGGTCCTGGCTCCTACGCGGAACAAGGTCGCCGAACCCCGACTTAAACGTTATCCTTTTTTTTCTCTTATGTGAAAGGGAAACCACTTTTTCCCATTTAATTATGACTGCTCTTCCTTCACCAAAGACTGGACCAAAAATCTAATATGGAATTGAAATCTGTTACTTCTCATGGAATACAGCCACATCTTTTAATTATAATTATTTTTTTAACAATGCAGACTGTTTGTTGATACCCTTTTAAAAATAAATATATATGCTTTATTTGTGGTAATATATGCAGAGAACACAATTGGCAATAGTCGTTCTCAACATTATAACCATTAAATCAATATGTTTATCTTAGATTTGTCAGTGACATTCTGTACTCAAATAATATACCCATGAGTGTTTAACACAGGGTACAGTCCCTCTTTGTCCACAAGAAAAAGGATAATTATTCTGAACAGCTTACTCCAACAATCATTATTTAAATTTTGTTTATTGCTGATCTATAATCACAGAACATTTTACAAGGGAAAGAGATCAAGTAGAAAGTAAAGAAGGAATGAGCTGGTTGTTTGAAAAACTGTTGCAGAACTTTTTTGTGCTTGTGCCTTCAATTTGCTGGGCTGAATTTTGCTACTATGATTAGTGTACCAATGTCTGCAAAGAGGAATATGTTGTATTGAAATATGTTGATGAATTTCACCCAGACTCTTCGATTTATGAAAGTTTGCTCAACAAAGTCTTTTCGAGGACAGCATTTATTTTACAAATGCATTATTTACTGTATTTTATCAGTTTAATTTGTGAAGCATTCAGTAAAACATCTGCTCGAGTGTCTCAAATTACTCTTCCACTTGCTCGTCCAAAATGACATAGTTAATTAACTCATCAAGCAAAAAGGACTTGGTATCTAATTGTGATTGGAAGTCACAAAATTAACTATTTGGCATTTCTGCTGCAACACGGGCAATGAGCAGTTAAGATCATAATTCTCTTTAAAAAAACACAACATTTTGTGCAACAAACTTTTTGTCATACTTGTCACAACTCTTAAACCAAAAGGTAAGATCGATCATTGATGAGATACCCAAAAAATATATAACAGTGACATTAAGGCGCATGTTTATTGAGATTCAGCACAGTTCATTTTGAAGGACTGGAAAATTCCCTCGTGAGCAAATCATTTATTTGAAGAAGCCACTTTGGTTCCAACACCAAGTTCCAAAAGCAGTTATGCCTCCTTTTAATTTGAGAACAATGATTGTCGTTATGATCAACATCTGGTATCAAGGTCTATTTTTCTGCATATTTTGCAAAACAAAAATATCTTTGCACAAAACAGGTGCTAGAGATAGGAAGGTCATGCTGAAACTCTGTAAGACAGTAGTTTTACAGAGAGTTATATCCATGAGTTCTGATGCAGGGTCTCGATCCCATATGTGGACCGTCCCTTTGCTTGACCTGGTTCATCCAGTAGTTTGCTTTTGCTCTATAATTCACTTAGGTCACAGTTAAAGTACAGTGCACAATTTTGATCATTACTTGATAGATCTGAAAGCACAAAAGAGGTTGCATCAATTTATGAGGGTAGATATCAGGGTCAGAGGATTCTTGTGCTTTGTGAAGAAAGGTTTGCTATCTTTGGAATTCTTGCATTCTTTGGAATAGAGGACATGGAGGGGAGATTTAATTATCATTATAAATGAAGGGAAAACAAGCTATGAATACCCTATTTTCCTCAGCAGAGGTCTGTAACAAGGGGGGTATATATTTACAATGATTTGAGGATGGACTAAAAAAAAGATGCTTAAATCTTCTTTACCATATTGTGAGTTCTCCAAGTGACTGTGTTAAAGAAGAGCAGAAGAACTCCTTATCAAAGTTAGAAGTACTTGAATGGGCACGTTAGATACAGTAAACTACAAGGTTGGCATCAAGAGTTGAGTAATGCTGAATTAAATTATTTTTGTTCAAAAGAAATGGTGTTTCAATATATTGTTCTAATTCGCACACAAAGGAGAAACTTTAGCCAATACTTTAAACATTTTTAATACATCATAGTAACTCAGGAACAGCAAATTACTTGCTGGAGGAACTCAGTGAGATGAGCAGCTTGAAAGCCAGGAGATCCAGATTTAAGATCAGCTTCTTTCTCACTGCTATCGGACACCTGAACCAATTCCCCTTTCACCCCCAATTCCTGGAAGTGCCTTCACATATTCTCAATGTGCATGGCTTTGGAGCTACCAAATGAAGGGGAAGCCTGGCAGCTTTGCTTAGCACGTTTTGCAACTAAAAACTCTCTCAAGCCAACAATTACAAAAGTTATTGCATAGCCAACAAATAACAACACAACAAATGGCCATATCATTTGGTTGAGTTGTTAGCTGAGGGTTAAATGTTAGTCAGGACATCAGAACAGGAACCCTGCTCCAGTGGCACATAATAGTTTAATCCCGTTAGATAAAAAATGAGCTTATATCAGGCAAACCATTCAAGGGCGGAAGAAATCACTCCTTTAAAAGTAGGCAACAAAGGGAAATAGATAGGTTAAGTGAATGGGTAACGATCTGGTAATTGGAATTATAGGAGGATATAATTGAAATGGTGAGAGATTACATGATTTGATTTATTTTATTCAGTATTTGAGAAAGCAGACAGAATAGTATTTTTTTCGTAAAGGGAGATGAATACTATATTTGCGAGGTTATGCTTCAGTTATGTCAGGCATTGGTGCGACCACATCTGGAATATTGTGGACAGTGTTGATTGCTTTATTTAAGGGAAGATGTAAACAATATAGAAGACATTCAGAGAAAGACTACAGGACCAATACTTGGAAATGTTGATTTGTTTTAATGAGCAAAGATTAGACTAAGCTGAGCTTGGAACTGTCGGGAGTTTAGAAAAAGGAAAGACAACTTGATTGAAACATACATGATCCTGATGGATGTTGTCAGAGTAAATGTGGAGAGTCATAAAGTCATGCATCCTGAAAACAGCCCCATTGACCCGTGTCATTCAAGATGTCCATATACCAGTCACGTGCCGTCAGGGTAGACAAGGTAGGCACTGCCTACCCTGACTAAAATAATAAAATGGTAATTATTAAATATAAATAGTAAAGGCATGGGAGAATAATGCCTACCTAAGAGATGAATCTCTTAGGTAGGCAGAATTCTCTGTGCCTTTCATCCGCAGTACATGTAACACGCGAAGGTCTGTGCAGCTGACGTGCCATTGACGCTGCTTCAAGCCGTCAATTTCCAGGGGACTGAAGGCTGCTGAAATTCTGCCTTTGCAGTACTGCGCATGCGCAGCGCAAGTTCCTTGGCGGGTTTTTCAAACATGGATTACCATTATCTTAAGTGTATCTTACGAAACAAAGAGAGATGAATGGAGTTTGTGTACAAATGATGTGGTAAGTAAATTTCTTGGTGCTATAACTTTTTAAATACCGTATTTCCCAGAAATTAAGACGCTATATTTTACCCAAAAATAAGGCACGAAAATTTACATGCGTCTTGGAAGTCGAAGTTGGAAGGTTGTTAGCCACGAAAGATAGACTTGTTGTTGTACTGAGGAATAGCCAAATCTATCCCTCATTGCTGGCAGCTGATGGGAAGTGGCTGTAAAAGGACAGCGCCGCTGAGGAGGGGAGACTTCCGTTCACAGCGTGTGGGGAGTCTGGCCTGGGATAAAGTTGCGGGGAGGGCAGGAGCGTTGAGAGGGAGGGGGTCAGGGATCATGCCAGCAACTCACTTGCCACGACGCTCCGGTCGCGGAGCCACCGCATTGTGGCTGGGGGGGGGGGGGAGAAGTAGCTCGGGTGGCTGCAAGCGGCCGCCAGGACCGGTCAGCGGAACCGGCCACCACCTCAGCGCCTTCTGCCGGCCCCCGCTCACCTCTGGCAGTGCTCTCCATCTGAAAACCTCTCTCCTGCCGCTCACCGGCCTCACTCGTGACAGCCGCTTCCCGCAAATCCTTAAATTCTGATAGCGCGATCAAGGGACCAATTAAGGTTACTCGGCTGTCTGAATTTAAGTAGAGCAGCTGGAGGAAGTGAGTGAGTCAGGCAGCATCTACAGAGTGAATGGACGGTCGACAATTTGCATTGAGGCCCTTCATCGTGACTCTTACCTTTTTGCTACATCTGCAGCCTCTAGTGCCTTCACCTTTAGTCCGATGCTCATTCCCACATTCTGTAACATTTATTGACTATAAACATGGACAGATGGGACTAGCACAGATGGAGTATCTTGTTCGGCATGGACAAGTTGGGCTGAGGCGCCTGTTTCTACTCTGCATGACTCTATGAATGAGTGAACGCCTTAATATCACATGTGACAAGTAACAGTGAAATGTTTTGTTTTGCGTACCCAAGGTATGCAAAGAGCCGACATAGGTACATAAAGTGCGCCGACAAAGGTACAAAGTATCCCACTCCAGGTCCTCCTTTGTTCTCCCCACCTGCCTTACGAAGTTCCCCCATGCCAGGTCCTCCTATGTTCTTTGGCCCACGTCACGGTGGTCCACCCACGCTGCGCCCTTCTTTGGTCTCAGGCTCCCACGTGTCCCGTCCTCGGCTGACTGCACCCTCCACGACTGTGGATCTCGACGACCACTGCACCGGCCTCTTCATCAATCCCCACACCGACCTCCTCGATGACCACTGCCAAGTCCATTTCTGATGCCGCCGCTCCGTCGTCATAGCCCTAGACCAATGACAGCCCGTTGACCCGTCCTATGACATTATTATCCCGTGCTTTCCTTTTCCCATCAAAAATATTTATTATTTCACAATTTTCTGCATTAATTAACCTTCCTGGTAGTTTCATAATTATTTTGTACCCTTCTTAATTATTTTCCAATTCCCAAAAAGAGCATGCTTTCTGATAATCTCTATACTTATAAAACTCTGATCATGGTTTGTGCGTGTGCATGCACGCGTGTGTGTGTGATCACATCTTCTCGAGAAAAAAAACGCGGTAACGATTAAATTATTACTTAAATGTTCAAAAATCTGAAAAAACATCACAATGGGTCTGCTCCGTGCGCCCTTCTTCCACGAGCTGCGAGTGACATCACCCCCCCCCCCCCGGTTATTCAAAAGACGCAGAAAGAACAAACAAGTACTCGCCCTGGGTTGGTGCATGGACCTGGGCAGAAGCAGAGGCTGGAGCCAGGGAGTATTGCGTTCAGGAACCAGCCCTCTCCTGTGATGCCGCGCACCCCCTCCCCCAACCCCTCAAACTCTACCCCCCTCCCTCTCTGCCCCGCTCCGCCCCCGGCTCCCTCTCTACCTCCCCCTGTCCCCTTTGCCTCAGTCTCTGCCCCCGTCCCCTACCCCCTCCCTCGCTCTCCGTCTGCCACCGCCCTCCCTCTGCCCCTGCCCTCCTCCCTCCGCCCTCGGCTCTCTGCCCCTGCCTGCCTCTGCACTCGTGCTCTATACGTCCCTCCCTCTCCCTCTCTAGCCACGCCTGCGAGTTGGGGGCTATTCGTGAGTGGATAGGGCGGGGGTGGGGAAAAAGGAGCAAATTAATAATATTAATATAATATCAAGGGGGATGGTTAGTGTGTGTTTGTGTGGGGGGGGTGGTTAATGTTTGTGTGTGTGTGTGGGTGATGGTTAGTGTGTGTGATGCTGCAGGACGCCCCTCCCCCCCCACAACCGGGCGTTGAGTGGGCGGGACCCAACGGGTCTCACTTAGCCTGGTATATAATAAAGTTGTACCAATTTATAACCTTTTTAAATTGATTTGCCTGCAAGACAATATGGTTTATAGTTACTAGGGATATGCATTTGTCTGGAGAGCTCCGAACACCATATAAATGTTTCCTTGTAATTGTCAGGCTTCATGAGACCCGTCTTTCAAATCAGCCGGCCTTGCTTATCAGTATTCCATATAACCATATAACCATATAACACTTACAGCACGGAAACAGGCCATCTCGGCCCTTCAAGTCCGTGCCGAACAACTTTTTTCTCTTAGTCCCACCTGCCTGCACTCATACCATAACCCTCCATACCCTTCTCATCCATATGCCTATCCAATTTATTTTTAAATGATACCAACGAACCTGCCGCCACCACTTCCACTGGAAGCTCATTCCACACCGCTACCACTCTCTGAGTAAAGAAGTTCCCCCTCATGTTACCCCTAAACCTCTGTCCCTTAATTCTAAAGTCATGTCCTCGTGTTTGAATCTTCCCTATTCTCAAAGGGAAAAGCTTGCCACATTAACTCTGTCTATCCCTCTCATCATTTTAAAGACCTCTATCAAGTCCCCCCTTAACCTTCTGCGCTCCAGAGAATAAAGACCTAACTTATTTAACCTATCTCTGTAACTTAGCTGTTGAAACCCAGGCAACATTCTAGTAAATCTCCTCTGTACCCTCTCTATTTTGTTGACATCCTTCCTATAATTGGGTGACCAAAACTGCACACCATACTCCAGATTTGGTCTCACCAAATCCTTGTACAATTTTAACATTACATCCCAGCTTCTATACTCAATGCTCTGATTTATAAAGGCTAGCATACCAAAAGCTTTCTTTACCACCCTATCTATATGAGATTCCACCTTCAAGGAACTATGCACGGTTATTCCCAGATCCCTCTGTTCAACTGTATTCTTCAATTCCCTACCGTTTACCATGTACGTCCTATTTTGAGTTGTCCTGCCAAGGTGTAGCACCTCACATTTATCAGCATTAAACTCCATCTGCCATCTTTCAGCCCATTTTTCCAAATGGCCTAAATCACTCTGTAGACTTTGGAAATCCTCTTCATTATCCACAACACCCCCTATCTTGGTATCATCTGCATACTTACTAATCCAATTTACCACCCCTTCATCCAGATCATTGATGTACATGACAAACAACAAAGGACCCAACACAGATCCCTGAGGCACCCCACTAGTCACCTGCCTCCAACCCGACAAACAGCCATCCACCATTACTCTCTGGCTTCTCCCATTCAGCCACTGTTGAATCCATCTTGCTATTCCTGCATTTATACCCAACAGTTGAACCTTCTTAACAAACCTTCCATGAGGAACCTTGTCAAAGGCCTTACTGAAGTCCATATAGACAACATCCACTGCTTTACCCTCGTCAATTTCCCTAGTAACCTCTTCAAAAAATTCAAGAAGATTAGTCAAACATGACCTTCCAGGCATAAATCCATGTTGACTGTTCCTAATTAGACCCTCTTTATCCAGATACTTATATATATTATCTCTAAGTATCTTTTCCATTAATTTGCCCACCACTGAAGTCAAACTAACCGGTCTATAATTGCTAGGTTTACTTTTAGAGCCCTTTTTAAACAATGGAACAACATGCGCAGTACGCCAATCCTCGGGGACTATTCCCGTTTCTAATGACATTTGAAATATTTCTGTCATAGCCCCGGCTATTTCTACACTAACTTCCCTCAATGTCCTAGGGAATATCCTGTCAGGACCTGGAGACTTCTCCACTTTTATATTTTTTCAAAAGTGCCAGTACTTCTTTTACTTTGAAACTCATAGTATCCATAGCTACTCTACTAGTTTCCCTTACCTCACATAATTCAATATCCTTCTCCTTGGTGAATACCGAAGAAAAGAAATTGTTCAATATCTCCCCCATCTCTTTTGGCTCTGCAGATAGCTGTCCACTCCAATGGACCAATGGACCAATTTTATCCCTTGTTATCCTTTTGCTATTAATATAGCTATAGAAACCCTTTGGATTTACTTTCACCTTACTTGCCAAAGCAACCTCATATCTTCTTTTAGCTTTTCTAATTTCTTTCTTAAGATTCTTTTTACATTCCTTATACTCCTCAAGCACCTCATTTGCTTCATGCTGCTTATAATTATTGTAGATCTCCCTCTTTTTCCGAACAAGATGTCCAATTTCCCTTGAAAACCAGGGCTCTTTCCAATTTTTACTGGTTCCTTTCAACCGAACAGGAACATAAAGATTTTGTACTCTTAAAATTTCCCCTTTAAATGTCCTCCATTTCTCCTCTACATCTTTCCCATAAAACAAAATGTCCCAGTTCACTCCTTTTAAATCATCTCGCATCTCGTTAAAGTTAGCCTTTCTCCAATCAAAAATCTCAACCCTAGGCCCAGTTCTGTCCTTCTCCATAATTATATTGAAACTAATGGTATTGTGATCACTGGACCCGAAGTGCTCCCCTACGCATACCTCCGCCACCTGTCCCGTCTCATTTCCTAACAGGAGGTCCAGCACTGCCCCTCCTCTAGTAGGCACCTCTATGTATTGCTGCAAAAAACTATCCTGCACACATTTTACAAACTCCAAACCATCCAGCCCATTTACAGAATGTGTTTCCCAGTCTATGTGTGGAAAGTTGAAATCTCCCACAATCACTACCTTGTGCTTACTACTAATATCTGCTATCTCTTTACATATTTGCTCTTCCAATTCTCGTTCCCCATTTGGCGGTCTATAATATACCCCTATAAGTGTTGCTACACCTTTCCCACTTCTAAGTTCCACCCAAATAGCCTCCCTAGATGAGCCCTCCAATCTATCCTGCCAAAGCACTGCTGTAATATCTTCCCTGACTAGCAATGCAACACCTCCACCTCTTGCCCCTCCAATTCTATCACACCTGAAGCAACGAAATCCTGGAATATTTATTTTCCAATCACAGCCCTCCTGCAACCATGTTTCACTGATCGCCACAACATCATACTTCCAGGTGTCTATCCAGACTCTAAGCTCATCCACCTTTCTGACAATGCTCCTAGCATTAAAATATGCACATTTAAGAAACGCCCCCATCTCTTGTTCTCTGTTTATTTCCTTTTTTTTCTTTCTCCTCTTGTGTCCGAGTGCTTCCCTTTTCTGCTTCCTGCCTCCCATTCTGTCTACTAGCTTTTGCTATTTGCATCCCTCGCCCCAACCATTCTAGTTTAAAGTCTCCCCAGTGGCCTTTGCAAATTTCCCCGCCAGGATATTGGTCCCCCTCGGGTTCAAGTGCAACCCATCCTTTCTGTACAGGTCCCACCTACCCCAAAAGAAGTCCCAATGATCCAGAAACTTGAATCCCTGCCCTCTGCACCAGTCTTTCAGCCAAGCATTTATCCTCCACCTTGCTCCATTTCTACTCTCACTGTCACGTGGCACAGGCAGTAATCCTGAGATTGTTACCTTTTTGGTCCTTTTCCTCAACTCTCCTCCCAAGTCCTTAAATCCTCCCTTCAGGACCTCTTCCCTTTTTTTACCTATGTCATTGGTACCTATATGTACCACGACCTCAGGCTCCTCTCCCTCTGATTTGAGGATATCTTGGACACGTTTAGACACGTCCAAGACCTTGGCACCAGGGAGGCAGACCACCATCCTGGTCTCCCGACTGCGTCCACAGAATTGCCTATCCGACCCCCTAACAATAGAGTCCCCAATTACTATTGCCCTCCTCTTTTTTCCCCTACCTTTCGGAGCAACAGGGCCGGTCTCTGTGCTGAAGGCCCGTCCGCTGTCGCTACCCTCAGGTAGGCTGTCACCCCCATCCGTACTCAAACAGGAGTACTTATTTGCCAGGTGTACTGACATTGGAGTACTCACTCGTTCATGCCTCTGCCCCTTGCCCTTCCTTAGCATGACCCACATGTCTCTCTCCTGTGGTTTTGGAGTGACCACCTCCCTATAACTCTCCTCTATCACCTTTTCACTCTCCCTGACCAGGCAGAGGTCATCGAGCTGCTGCTCCAGCTTTGGTTCAGCTTTGGTTTTATACCTTGCAAAATCTTCTGAGAGATAATTCTGAGTTACCATTTCTGTGAACAGGTCCAGTAAATATATTTGTGACTATCTATTTTCTTCTGACATCAAAGTAGCAAATACTTTGCAGGCTAACAAATGAGTTGAATTATCTTCTCTCTTTATTCCATCACACATGCAGGCAGAAGTAGCACTTCACATTTCATCAAATAAAATTACTAGATGCATTTATATGGGGAACGTTATTTGAAAAATTGAGACTTGAAGGAGAAATTATTGGGAAAATATGTTCTTGTATTGGATCTGAGGTATCAATCATTGGATTTGCTGTTTATAACCCAAATCATAGTCAATTCTTAGAATGATATTCTTAGAATGTACTTTGATGAATCAGCTAGGGCATGCTGCATGAAAACATCTTTGTATTTAAGCCACAGTGCACATAGAATATTGGGGCTTGTCTGCAGGAGCTACCGCTATTTCTTTTTGCAATGAGAAGGAGGAGGGAGCACCTAATCAATGTAATTTCAACACCATCTAATCATTGCAAACAAAACATGTTGACGATTTACTCTTAAAATCTGAAATACAGGGATCTCAGATATGTTTAACAGTTCTGAGAAACAAAGATTTTCTTTTCTGAAGAAAATTGGGCCATTTACAAAAAAACATCCAGAACAATAAGTGTCACATTTGTACTTTTGAGACACGAGAGGGACATTCCAATGAAGCCTTTTTCAACTTGCAGTTCACAAGAATGCACTCAGAGGCTTTACCTCTGCCTTTGATTCGATGTAATCCAATGGATATCTGAGTGATTAGAAGTCATTGATATATTCAAGGGAAGAGTGGCTTTCTAACAAATGCTTACGAATTTAAGCTGCAAGAACTTGGTAGTGTTTATACTGGTTGTTCTCAACACGATGTCTGCATTAACAAAATTTAGCTTAGAGCTAAAGGGCCTGTCACACTGATGCGACCTTTCAGCAATTGTCTTCGACCTTCAAGCTCGAGGGCACATGCCTGAAAAACCTCGAGCTGGATCGACCGTCAGCGATGAAACCGCGAGCCGGATCGACCGACTGCACACACAAACACATCGCAACGGCGGGGGCCAGGGAAGTTTAGCGGGCATTTAACCTACTGGTCGGTTTTCCTTGGTCCTGAAAACTCCAATGAGCCAATTAAAATGCCCGGTCAGCGAAGGAGATTGCCTACGGCTGCCCTCGACTGCCTGTAACAACTTAGCAACCCCACTCCACTGCACAACGAGTTCAAAAGAACCATGCTGACCAATTTTTACTCACGGAAATCTTTTCAAAATGCTGAAAAATTTTCCTCGACCAAACTGAGGATGCGAGTATGCGGGAACTTCCCTCGAGCACGAAGGAGAGTTCCAGTGACCTCATAGGACCTCCTAGGACCATGTGTCGACCATGCTCCAAGTTTGAGTCGAGGGCAACCTCTTCTAAACTCGCAGATTACGTCGCCGCAGTGGGCCAGTCCCTTCCGGGAGTCAAGGGATATAGGGAAAAAGCCGGAACGGGGTACTGATTTTGGATGGCTGTGCCGGCTCGAAGGACCGAATGGCCTACTCCTGCACCAATTTTCTATGTTTCTATGTCAATCTACATCGACTTTTTTATCCTCTGTAACGTGGATGCTAGAAGCGTCAAAATGAAAAATAAACTTTGTTCCAATGTGTTAAAACCTTCGTCCACACCACATCCTCAGACCCATCCAGTCATATTAGCTGAATAGCTAGGTGCATGTTGCTTGCTGTATCAGTTACGTAAAACACATTAATCAATCTATAATTGATTGATTATAGATAATTACAAGACAAGACAATTATTATTTTGTGCAATTATTCAAATTGCAAACCTTGCAAACCACATCTTCAACATAATCCTCAAAATAGATATTGTGCATGGTGGATGCGATCTGCATGATGTTATTGAGACATACTGCATGGAAATATGCCCTTCAGCCCATCTCATCCATCTCGACCAAGCTGCCGAATCTAAACTAGCCCTATTTACCTGCATTTGGTCCATATCCCTCTAAACCTTTGCTCTCCGTGCACATGTCCAAACATTTTTAAAATCTTGCTATTGTACATGTCTCATCAAACTCATCTGGCAGCTCATTTCCACCACCCAGGAATGTTAGCAACAATTCATGCTGCAAGAAAATTGATATGTCAAAGGTCATTTGTTTCCCCTTTCCAAAATATACCATTGTGTATTTTCTTCACAACATGGGAAAGATCTATAGCTGGTCAATAGCTCAGTACTAGAAGTATATAAAATCTGTACGAAATATATTATTTAAAATTACAAAGGAGACATCCTTCTGTGTCACAAAAGGCATAAAATATCTGGTCCAAAATAAAAAAGACAAAAAAGCAAAAAACACAAAAGATGCACAAACTCAAGTGTTTCTATTCAAAGGTTTCAAAGGTCTTTTATTGTCATGTGTACCAATTAAGGTACAGTGATTGACACAAAATGCTGGAGTAACTGAGCGGGTGAGGCAGCATCCCTGGAGAGAAGGAATGGGCGACGTTTCGGGTTGAGACCCTCAGTGATATGCCCACAATCTAAATTGCATACATCTGCTTATCATTCCTTGAAGGTTTGTGAAAAGAGATGTGATAGGAAGAAAAAATACTGGTTTCCAGAAATATACTTGAACAGAACAGATAATTTTTGCAAGTGGTTTTGTGTTAGTCCCAAGGGTCCTTATTAAATACTCGCATAATATAATCCAAATTTGACATCAATTTGCTGTCTCCAAATGTTTAACAAGTGGGAAAAATATCTGCATGTAAAAATAAGGGACATAACGGTAATTGCAACACATTAGGTTAAATAGTGACTCAATAGCTTGATTGTCTTTGGCTTACCTGAAGCACATTCTGTATCCTGGCCCACACTTCTGCCATGTCATAGAGTTTGATTTCACTCACATTCAAACCAGAAGGTGACACAACCATTTGGTGAAGATAACCAAGAACAATTTTATGAGCAGCAGCCACTGCGTAGAATTTTTCAAATAATAATTCCAGAAGCTCCAGTAATAACCTGTAAACAAATTCAAATGAAAATCAGTCTGCTTAAATGGTCAGTAATGGACTTCCTACAAATAACACCCCACTCTTTAAATCCACATCTCAACTTTCCCAAAGCCCACTAATGACACCAAAATTTACCACCCAACCAAGTCAATGTCAAAACAGTGAAAAACGTGTTAATCAAATCCTTCATGAACTGATTCTGAAAACAAGCATAACTCCAATTTTCAGACACATGATGAACATGCTTCCAATAATTTTGGGCTCATCTGGTTAATCAGAGAAAAGCTGGTAACTGAAAACCTTTCAATTCATTATCAGAAATGTCCGAATCAAAACATCTACAGCAGTGCAATAAAACTCTGCATGTTCAATCAAAGGTTTCTTGTGTCCATGCACTTGGTAAATCAAGTTTGCACTATTAAATAAGCAATGCCAATTTCTCAACACTAATCAAGTTGTTGACATATATAAAATCATGAATGCCATAGATAAAGTTAACACTCAGTCTTTTCCTCAGGGTAGATGAATCTAAAGGAAGAGGGCAGAGACTTAAGATGAGAGAGGGGTTTTAAGAGAGAGCTAGGGGGCAATTTTTCACTCAGAGAATAGTCTATATCTGGAACAAGCTGCCAAAAGAAGTCATATAGTGGATGCAATCAGAACTTTCAAAAGTCAAGATATATGGATAGGAAGGGTACAAAGGGATATGGGACAAATACAGGCAAATGGGACTAACCCAGATTAGCATGGTCAAGTTAGGCCGAAGAACCTTAGATATGACTACATTATATCACATTAGAACAACAGTGAACATGCCACACAAATACATGGCCTTAAAACCTGTGGAGGTCTCGACCTGGCATTTGGAAAATAGATTTCTTCCTACAGTGATGAATTTAGAAAATTACATTTGAACAATTTGCTTTGTAAAAAGGTAATATCTTCTTTTCCAGCAAAACTCTTATTTGATTCCAAATGTCATTATCCAATTGAGCTACACTGGAAACAGTTGCTTGACGATCACACATAAATGGTACTTGCTATATAAACATAAATGCATAAACACTTTTAGTCATTAATTACGGTGATGCACCATCCAAAATCCTGAACCAGCTACCTCTCTACCAACAGGCTGCCAGGATAGTTTAGTATATATATATATTCCCAAAAATAAATAAATTGTAGTTCAATTTCTAGAGTGCATTAAGCTTTCTTTTCAAAGGACAGTTAGCCATAAGACAACAATAGTTTTTGATTCTCTCTTTACTATCACTACTTGTGAAGACTGCTGACAATTAGTTTATTTCCACTTACATCTTCACAAATCATGATCTATTGATTCCTGGAAAACAAGGCTATCAAGACAATTTATCCAGGAATGGCTATTCCTTACAGCAATGTAGCCTTTCAATATATCCCCTTTTCTGAGCAATCAAGTAAGCTTTCTGAGAAAAAATGTGGCACATTGAAAACACTGACGAATGCAGCTAGATAAATGCCATGCAAAAAGCAGAATATCTGACATTACAAACAAGTCAAAGTACTTAATTATACTGCATGCTGTGAAGCAACTCATTTTCCATCAGTTTACTCTGGCTGCATTACGTAGAAATGTAGGCCGCACTTAGAATAGTGTATTCAGTTTTGGTCAGCCTGCCATAGGAAGGAGGTCGTTATGGTGGAAAGAGTGCAGAGAATCTACAAGTAAAACACAAAGTGGTGGAGGAACTTGGCGGGCTAGGCAGTATTTATGGATGGATGGACAAATGACTGAAGTCTGAAGAAAGGTCCCTACCGGAAATGTTGCTTGATATTCCTGATTTAGATGCTGCCTGACCCATTGCAGTTCTCTAGCACTTTGTTTTAAAGATTAGAATGGAATTAGGTATGAATGCCCACATGCTGTGTAGAGGCATTGGAGGAGGGTGGTTAGGGCAACAATGACAAAGGGTGCAGAATGTTAAAGATTGATAAGAAGGGGATGATCATCCTTCGCACAGTTGCAGTGATTAGAGAGTTTCAAATGCAGTTCAGTGCCCCATCCAACAGTTCCTTCCTTATTGGTGGCTTGATTTTAAGTATCGCTAGATAGGATAAATCAATTCTCAATGTCCACACTTGTACAGGCAATCCGTGGTTTACAAAAGCCTCGACTTGCGCATTTTCAACTTTGCAAACATTTTCGGATTAATTTTTAAACCATTTTTTGAAACAAGTTAACCATGGCTAACATTATGGCAAAGCTTCACAGGTGAGTCTGTGCAGCAATTCAAGTGATTCAGAGTTAGCCAGTATGGTCTGAGGTGTGCATCTGTATGCTGCTGAAGTGGAGGCAATGTCTTTGGCAGGAATTGATGGTTTGAGTCGCCGTTCAGAGATCTACATGGGGATGTATTTGCCGGCTGCTGTGGGGACACAGGCAGTCGTTTTTAGGATTGAACGAGATATTTCCCCAGGCTTTTGGGAGACCAGTGGAATGGATGGGGCTGTAAGCATCTTCAGCTGAGTGGGAATGGGACATATGTGTGCCCATTCTCACCACTCACCCACCTCTCATGAAGCCCCACAATTGGGAGCAGGCTTGGGCCAAGCAAAGCTAGGGTCTGAGAGTAGACAAGCCTTCTCACCCACTTGCGGAGTCATTGAGGTTGGTTGGCAGCCAATCTCCCTGTGCTTGCTTGCTCTCTTGTCATAGCTGTTTCTGTGATCCTGTTCACTACTGGAGACTGCATGCACTTTCTAGCGTGATCACCGAGAACAAGATTTGTGACAGTATTCCTATTCGTTCGGAGGAGGATGGAACAAGTTTAATTCTCATAAATCTTTGGGAACTCACTGGGAAGACCTAATTTCCAAAAATGCTTGGAAGTTTAGAGCCCTATCTTCAAAATGTGGAACATAAGCAGAAGAGCCCAAGAGAACAGAAGAGCCAATGTGAACCCTTCAAGATTTAGAACACTTGAAGAATCCAAAGAATGATTGATTTTAAAGAAGAGATTGAGATGTGGATTCAACTCTTTCAAAATGGTGTTAAGCCAAAAAATTAATCAGAGACACCAAAATGTTAATTAACAATCCTGAAGTATAAAATCAACAGAAAATAAACCCTCCAACCAATACCAGATATCAAACTACAGGAAGGAACTGCAGATGCTGGTTTAAACCAAGGATGGACACAAAATGCTGTCTCAGCAAAGTAACTCAGCGGGAAACTCAGTGAAACTCAGTGGGACATTCAATAAGTAAAGGCAGTATTCAAATCCATCTCAGGCTCAAAAGTGCACTGAATACCAAAGCTCACAGGGTTTTTCGCATACGAGGGCAGAGCTTCAAAATATGGAAATTTGGAGTAAAAATCTCAAAAATATTCTGTTAAAGATTGATTTGTGATTGCGACCTTTAAATTATAACATTCCATTTTGAGATGCTAATTAACACAGGCACTTTCCTTATCGCTCATGAAATACAACAAACTACCTTGGTTGATTTTCCTGTGACACAATTTCACCTCGCTGATAAGCATGATCTGCAATCTGGGTCGTGGACCGTTTCACAATCTGTTCCAGTTCTTGATTGAAACGCTCTTTAGTTGCTTTGACCGTCTCCGGAATCTTTTTCAGTTTCGCCAGAGCTTTTATCAAAATTCCCATGAAAAGTATGCTGTTCTCCTCTGGATCACACTCCGGGTCCTCCTTAATGTCCTGTAGGTTTATCTCCTTCACTGTGAAAATAAACAAAAGTTAATCATGCAAAACTACACACAACTCGGCTAATATTTATCTGTCTTTATTAAATTCTCCAGTGCAATCAAGTTTTCAGCAGAAAATCGTGGACAGCATTGTTCTCTGAGTGCTACTATTTGGTACTGAGTGCTCCAAACTAACCAGAAGATCCACATATCAATTACAATTATGAGAAAGGTATGAGATTTTGCGGAGAATTAAAAGTCAACAGTCCAACAATTGCCATTCTTATAGAGGATCTGCTAAATAGACTTCTATGTATTTTATCTCATCACTTTCACCTCAAGGACTCGTTTTCCAAAAGTACGCAATTAAGACTCTCATCCACTGAAAGCGCAATACTGACAGAAATGCTATGCTGTAAAGTGCCCACAGGAAACTGCAATAAGCTTATTTTTCACATTTTTAAACTTCAGTTACCGTGCACCATCAGGTCAAAATAGTGTACTGGCACAGAAGATATAATTAAGTGGGAGCCAAGCAGGAAATTAAAAAGCAAAACAGCAAAAAAGATGATTTTGAAATATGTGTATTTTGACAGGATAAAATAATATCCATGCTTAATTAATGTAGCCATTAACAAAACATAGAACATCCAAGCAGCTTAGAACAATAAGGTTGATCAATCATATCATCTCATTGTGGCCATATTATTCGAAGTTGAGTCTTCCTGGAACCGCAATATACACTGAAAAAGGGTCTCGACCCGAAACGTCGCCTATCTGCTTCGCTCCTTAGATGCTGCTGCACCCGCTGAGTTTCTCCAGCTTTTTGTGTAAACCGCAATATACAAGCTTAGATGAAGTACAGCTACAAATTTAGAATGCAAGTAGAATTTTCTATCAGAGCAAACGCTCAGAAAGTGATAGCACACTCTGCTTCTTCAGGTTGAAATCATTAATCTTTTTAAGAGGAGAGCTTCACAGATATATCTGAATGTCAAACTGAACAGATCATATCAATTGTCTGTAGACGTCCAAAACTCCCCCAGATATAAACATTTACTGGGAAACCAAAGCAATCCAAAACTGAAAAAAGGGCATTAAAAATTTTTCTCAAACAAATGCTAATATTTTTTATATTTCCAAGAAGCAGAACTTTGGAAACTATTAGTTAATTTTCAGTCATGCTTAAATGCACACAATTTTACAGGGTCATGGTGAGTACCGGTTAGTGCCTTATTAAATGGATCAAGCCCAGCAGTCTCAATTTTCATACAATATCCCTGAAAAATCTGAATTATTTCTCACCTGTTTGGATATGGTTACATTTTCTGAAAAGCAATCAATTACTGTTTTTTCACGCACAATCGTGTCATTGGTATGGATCCTTGCGTAAACTATAACATCCATTGAAACAAAGAAAAATAAGTGCATGAGTAGGCCATTCGGCCCTTTGAGCCAGCACCGCCATTCAATATGATCATGGCTGATCATCTAAAATCAGTACCCCGTTCCTGTTTTTTCCCCCATATACCTTGATTCCTTTACTTAAAAGCTAAATCTAACTTGTAAAAAAATCCAGTGAATTGGCCTCCACTGCCTTCTGTGGCAGAGAATTCCACAGATTCACAACTCTCTGGCTGAAATTGTTTTTCCTCATCTCAGTCCCAAATGGCCAGCCCCTTACTCATAAACTGTGACCACTTGTTCTGGACTCCCCCAACATTGGGAACATTTTACCTGCATCTAGCCTGTCCAATCCTTCAGGAATTTGGAAAAGATCCCCTCATCCTTCTAAATTCCAATGAATACAAGTCCAGTCGACCGATTCTTTCATCATATGTCAGTCACGTCATCCCGGCAATTAACCTGGTGAACCTATGCTGCACCACCTCAATAGCAATAATGTCCTTCCTCAAATTAGGAGACCAAAATTGAACACACAATACTCCAAGTGCAGTCTCACCAAGGCCCTGTACAACTGCAGTTGGACCTCCTTGCTCCTAAACTCAAATCCTCTCCCAATGAAGGCCAAAATGCCATTTGTTTTCTTCACTACCTGCTGTACTTGCATGCGTACTTTCAGGTCACATTGCACCTCCCCTTTTCCTAATCTGACACCATTCTGATAATAATCTGCCTGCCTGTTCTTGCCACCAAAGGAGATAACTTCACATTTATCCACATTATACTGCATCTGCCATGCACCTGCCCACACACCCAACCTATCCAAGTCACCCTGCATCCTCATAGCATCCTCATCGCAGCTCACACTGCCACCCAACTTTGTGGCATCCACATTTAATTTCCTCGTCTAAATCGTTTATATATTGTAAATAACTGGCACCCCACGACTCACTGCCAGCCATTCTGAAAAGGACCCTACTCTTTGCTTCCTGTCTAACAACCAGTTCTCTATCCATGTCAATACCCTACCCCCAATACCATGTGCTCTAACTTTGCACACGATCCACAAGTGATCCCAACATAAATGGGTCACCATTCTGTCTGAAGTCATCATCAGTCTGACGAAGGGTCTCGAGCCGAAACATCACCCACTCCTTCTATCCAGAGATGCTGCCTGTCCTGCTGAGTTATTCCAGCATCTTGTGCCTATCTTGGGTCATCATAAAGTTGTATAAGCATGCCAAGTGTTCCAGTTTTTCAGGAGAGCACCACAAGGTTCAGAAGTTTAAGAGGTTTAAGATTATGCAGTCAGTATATGTGAGGGCAGAGTGTGCTGCAAAGGCACTATGTGCAAACTGGCCACAACATAACTTTAAAAGCATTTGTTTCTGAAGTGAAGTAGCAATCAAAGTGTAAAGTGAAACAACCAAAATCTAAAATGAAGCAATATAATCAGTCGACATAATAAAAATAAATTGTTAAATCGTCTCTGCATTTGTAAATATCACAGTGAATGGCGGGGTTGTGAGGAGTATGGCAAAGCAGAGCAATGTGGGAGGGCAGGTACATAGTTCCTTGAAAGTGGCATCACAGGTAGGGTGGTCAAGAAGCATTTTGGCACATTGGCATTCATCGATCAAAGTATTGAGTATAGAAGATGGGAGGTCATATTACAGTTGTACAACATTGGTGAGGCCATATTTACAGTACTGTGTTCAATTTCAGTCACCCTTATATAGGAAAGATGTTGTGAAGCTGTGCAGAGAAGATTTACGTGATGTTGCCAGGACTTGAGGGCTTGAGCTAAAAGGAGGTGGCTGAATAAGTGAACAAGTTGCTGAGCAAGTGGTCTCTGTGGAAAGCAGAAAGGGGTGGGGACTGGAAGATATGACTGTTTATGAAATCACATTGAAGATGGTGGTGATGCGAGCAAAATGCAAGATGAAGTACGAAGGTAAGCTGGCCAAGAATATAAAGGAGGATAGTAAAAGCTTTTTCAGGAACGTTAAGAGATAAAGATGAGTAAAGACAAATGTGGGTCCCTTGAAGCAGAAACAGGTGAAATTATTATGGGGAACAATGAAATGGCAGAAGAGTTGAACAGGTACTTTGGTTCTGCCTTCACCAAGGAAGACACAAGCAATCTCCCAGATATACTAGAGGACAGAGGATCTAGAGAGACAGAGGAACTGAAAGAAATTTACATTAGGCGAGAAATAGTATTGGGTAGACCGAGGCTGATAAATCCCCAGGGCCTGATAGTCCGCATCCCAGAATACTCAAGGAGGTGGCTGTACAAATCGTGGACACATTGGTGATCATTTTCTAATGTTCTGTAGATTCAGGATCAGTTCCTGTGGATTGGAAAGTAGCTAATGTTATCCCATTTTTCAAGAAAGGAGCGAGTGAGAAAATGGCAAATTATAAACCAGTTAGCCTGATATCGGTGGTGGGGTAGATGCTGGTCAATTATTAAAGAAGTGTTAACGGCGGATTGGATAGCAGTAAAAGGATTGGTCCAAGTCAGCATGGATTTATGAAGGGGAAATCTTGCTTGACTAATCTTCTGGAAATTTTTTGAGAATGTGACAAGTAAATGGGATGAAGGATAACCAGTAGATGTAGTGTATCTGGACTTTCAGAAAGCCTTTGATAAGGTCCCACACAGGAGATGAGTAGGCAAAATTAGAGCACATGGTTTTGGAGGTAGGGTATTGACATGGATAGAGAAGTGGTTGGCAGACAGGAAGCAAAGAGTAGGAATAACCGGGTCCCTGTCCGAATGCAGGCAGTGGCGAGTGGAGTGCTGCAAGGCTTGGTGCTGGGGCCGCAACTATTTACAGTATATATTAATGATTTAGGTGATGGAATTAAAAGTAACACTAGCAAATTTGCAGATGACACAAAGTTAGGTGGCAATGTGAACTGCGATGCTTGGAGGTTGCAGGGTGACTTGGACAGGTTGAGTGTGTGGGCAGATGCACGGCAGATGAAGTATAATGTAGATAAATGTGAGCAAGGAGGTCCTACTGCATTTGTACATGGTCCTGGTGAGACCACACTTGGAGTATTGTGTGCAGTTTTGGTCTCCTAATTTGAGGAAAGACATCCTTGCTATTGAAGGAGTGCAGCGTAGGTTCACAAGGTTAATCCCCAGGTTGGCGGGACTGTCATATGAGGAAAGATTGGAAAGACTGGGCTTGTATTCACTGGAGTTTAGAAGGATGAGAGGGGATCTTATAGAAACATATAAAATTATAAAAGGACTGGACAAGCTTGATGCAGAAAAAATGTTCCCAATGTTGTGGGAGTCCAAAACCAGGGGCCACAGTCTAAGAATAAAGGTAAGGCCATTTAAAACTGAGATGAAAAAAAATATTTTCACCCAGAGAGTTGTGAATTTGTGGAATTCTCTGCTACAGAAGGTAGTAGAGGCCAATTCACTGGATGAATTTAAAAGAGAGTTAGATAGAGCTCTTGGGGCTAGCGGAATCAAGGGGGTATGGGGAGAAGACAGGCACGGGTCACTGATTGTGGATGATCAGCCATCACAATGAATGGCGGTGCTGGCTCGTAGGGCCGAATAGCCTCCTCATTCACCTATTTTCTATGTTTCTATGTGTTGGATGCAGAGGCTGCTGGGGAGAAAGGTGAGACAAGGTTGGAAGAGATGTACTTGAACATCTGTCTCACCTAGTGGTGGGGTGACGCGGTGAAAGCATTTTCACGTATCTGATACTCAGTTCAAGTATCTGCTACTAAAATCAATGAAATCCACTTCATAAAAGCCTTTTGTCATCCTGTTGATAAGTTTCATTGGCGAACACCAATAAAAGTAGTAAATTTATTTTAAATATCTCTGGATCACCAGGTCCATGTATTTACAAAGGAATGGTTGGACGGCAAGGTTAGATGGGACTAGGGGAAAATGAATGGTCGGCACGGACTGGAAGGGCCGAGAAGGCCTGTTTCCGTGCTGTAATTGTTATATGTTATATGGGTGTGAATAAGGGAAGGTTTTTCTTAAATTATTTGTTTATCTCTAATATTAGTAATTATCTAAAAATGTTACCCAACACTTATAGTTGATATAATTATTTTTCTAATCTGTATCTTTTAAAAACCTTTAAATTGCTCATTGTGTTTTTATCAGATTTTAAATGTTCTGAATTTGAAGGATAATGAGAAGCTTTAAAAAACCTTAACAGCTTTGACAGATGGGTAATGTTTAAGGGGAATTTGCTGTTTGTCACATTGTATCTGAGAGGTTTTTCTGCCCACCAACATGGACTAATTACATTGCTTGAGATTCTGCTGCCACTCCACCCTAGGGCCGTCTCCCACAAAAAGATGGGATTAATAGATACGGAGTAGGTTCAGTTTGAGCACTCAGAAAAATCCAGATCACACCAACTTCAGATAGCTTTCATTTTAGAGTTCAAAAATATATTCAATTTTTTGTGCATTGTCGCCTCCAAGGGCAGTATAAAATTGTTTGCATTGCACTGCAATTGTAAGATGACGTTTAACGTCACAATAAACTCACCCCAAAATCTAATCATTTCAATGATATCATTTTCACCAGATTATTTGCTGCCTGCCACTATCTAAGAGATTAATGTTGAAAGTGAAAAAATAAAATATTTAACAAAATAAAGATTGATTATGTTATTTTAAATATTTATCATTAAACTGACAATACACACAATTTAGAGTCGGAAGGGTTGTTAATCAACAATTATGGTTCAATGTAATGTTAAAGACTAAGCGACATGACATGGAACTATGCACAATTTTTCAGATATTTGATAGAATACTTTGTGAACATTTTAAGTACTCATCAGTTCATGTTTCCTGCAGATTATACTGTAGAGGCTCTGTGGAAAAGCAGAGAATCATCGACAGTTTCTGGATTTATGTGTTTAATGTGCACATGTATGCTCCAGAAGTTGTTTTTCTGATTTGTGGTGATCGCATGAATTAAGGTTTCTCAGCATAAACTCAAGTGTCCTGTTGTACCACAGCAATTTATTCTATCTTTATTACTTTGGTGTTCACATTTAATTCAAGTACAAAACTAGTTGCTATTTCTTTACAATTTTGCAATCAGGACAGATTTGTTAAGGTTTTGTCCATTTTACCCACTCAATATTCATTAATCTTACACAAGTGTTCAACATTAGCTCACCAATGAATGTGATGTCCACCATGAGAAGTTCCCACCCCTTCACAATTATTAACATAATCTAAAACAATAAATATATTTTGGTCTGACCTTTTTTATTCAGATTCCAGTAACCATGCACCTTTCAGCTGATTCAAGAGAGTTTACCAAGTCAAGAGAATTTATTGTCATGTGTTCCAGATAGGACAATGAAATTCTTGCTTGCTGCAGCACAACAGAATATTGTAGGCATAAATACAGAACAGATCAGTGTGTCCATATACCATAGAATATATATATATATATACACATAAATAAACAGATAAAGTGCAATAGGCTGTTATAATTCAGAGTTTGTTTGAAGTTGTGTTTAATAGTCTGATGGCTGTGGGGAAGAAGCTGTTCCTTAACCTGGATGTTACAGATTTCAGGCTCCTGTACCTTCTACCTGATGGCAGCAGAAAGATGAATATGTGGCCAGAATGGTGTTGCTCCTTGATGATGTTGGCAACCTTTTTGAGGCAGCAACTGCGATAGATCCCCTCAATGGTAGGGAGGTCAGAGCCAATGATGGACTGGGCAGTGTTTACAACTTTTTGCAGCCTTTTCCGCTCCTGGACGCTCAAGTTGTCGAACCAAGCCACGTTGCAACCGGTCAGCATGCTCTCTACTGTGCACCTGTAGAAGTTCGAGAGAGTCCTCCGTGACATACCGGAGTGGAGAGCCAGTGAGATCACCATGATGTGATTAAATCGGGTTCCGTCCACCATACAAAAGGCTGCATATATGGCATTGTTCATGTGTTGGTGTACTTTTATTTATCTTCAAGATTTAATAATCTGGTAATACCACAAAGAAAGCACCGACATTTTATATATGGATTGAAGCAACTGAGGTACTTCAATACCATTGCTACTATGCCAATAAATTTATTATATTTCATTGACACTGGAATACATTAGAATGTGGAAGAATGTCTTTTTTTTCTCAGATCAGAACATGTGAATACAATTCTATAACATATCTACAAAGTTTGTCCTTTATTTTTCCACGACAGAGGTCCACCACGATATAGACTGAGCTTACCCAAGACTTGACATTTAATCAATTGATATAAATCACTTAGAAGGTTATTAACTTAAAGATATGTCAAACCTGACTAAACCACGACAGATTACACAAAGTAATGGGAAACTGAAGCTGTTCTTATCTCAAGTAATTGTGTGCTATTTCAATCTATTTAACACCTTGGTTCCTGAATTTAGTTTGTATTTCCAGTGCATTATCACTTACTGTTAATGTGTACATTTTATTCCACTGCAACTTAAGTTTGAAGTATTGTTGGATAGCCATAATCAACTTTCACACTCATTTATCCTTGGTGAATGTAACAACAAATTATCTCTCATTAATAAGCTTGGAAAAGAATATTGATCATGGAATAGATAGGGTAAATGCACAGAGTTATTTGCACAAAGAATCAAGAACCAAAGGACATAGGTTTTTGGTGATGGGGAAAATATTTGATAGGAGCATGAAGGGCAACTTATTCACCATGAGAGTAGTGAGAAAATGGAACAAGATGTCAGAGGGAGTAATTGAGGCAGGTATATAACAACATTTAAAATACATTTGGACAGGTAAGTCGATAGGAGGATAGGAGAGGTTTAGACAAAAGTGGGCAGGTGAAACTAGTGTAGATTGTGCACCTTGGTTCGGCATGGGCAAGTTGGGCCAAAGAGCCTGTTTCTATTGCAGTATGTCTCCAAGAATATTGATTTGCAAAATCTACTAAAAGGATTGCACCTTTGGATTTGTTACCACTTTGCCTCTTTCATTTGTACTTCAGCAAGGAAAAAATAATACTGTCCCTTTAAAGACAACTTCCTGCCCACCCCAGAGATGACTATAACTGGAAATGCAGATTTTGCTGTAGAATGGAATTAATTAAAATGCGTTGAAAATAATACCATCTTGTGAACTTCAGACCCAGACCAATTCCAGATTTGCATCGTTCTACACGAGCCACCTGCACCTGAATTCAACTTTTTTTTTTAAACAAAAGTTGAATATCACATTTGCTAAGTGAGGAATATTGATAACTATAAATAACTAAAACTGCTGGATCTGATCTCTGATTACAACAAACTGAGATGAGACATTAGGTTACACAAATTTGTGGCTGCGTATATTCAATTTTTCAGCTTGTTGACAAAAATAAATATGTATGGGAAAGGATATTATGTTGTTTTATTCCCTCCCTTTTTGTAGAGACCATTTAGAGAACAATGTATTATTTCCACGCTGGTGGGCTTTTCTAATTATAATTACTGTCCAAGAAACAACACATTTAAAATGAGAGTCCATTATAAATGGTTACTTTTATTAATGAGAACAAGTTGTCACATACAGTAATATATCCACTACTTCAGGAAGTACTGTATATTAATTGGCTGCATCTTATTTTACTTTTTCAAGGAAAATCACTGCATTTGTTATGCCATATTTTACCACGAGTTAAAGAATTACCAAAAAATATATAATGTCACAAGTGAGCCAAAAATGTATAACTTACTTGCTGAACACGAGCAAATTATAACAGTTTAGGCAACTTGATAATACTGTACCACAAATGACATGGTACTGCTTGAGCTGGTTTTCAACAGATAATGGTGTTTATAAAACTAACAGCTTACGTTAAAACAATAGGGCACCAATTCTGTTTTTACTATTTCCTTTAGAAAATTGACAAATAATGAGCATGAAAAATTGAATGTTGGTTTGTTATATATTCAAATGACACACTTACCATCCAAGTTAATGTGTAATGATTTCAAATATTATAAAACTATTTAAAAGGTGCAAACCACTCGACATGCAAAAAAATTATGGATTGCAGTTCCTAATTATATTTCCCAACTGGCTGCAAAACATTCTCAAAGCTGATAACCTATTTGCTGGAAGTATGCATTGTTCCTCAACCTCATTAACTATGGAATGTAGAGCTCTAATACTTGAGGTCTTTGATCTCTTTGATGCCAATCACAAAATACAGACCTGAATACCAATGAGCAATTATGATGAGCATTAATATTGGACTGTACAGAGCTGATTCTGGTCTGAACCATGAAGTCAACATGAGCACTGGTCTTGCAACCAAACTGTTATTTCTGAGTACATGGATCTCAAAGTCCTGCTGATAACATAACTACCTTCCTGCAGGGCAAAATTGAATAGGGCACTATTTGGCGACTCGGTCAAAGGGTGGCAAACCCTCAAGCCTCCATCAATCAACTGGCATGTGGTTTTCTAAAGGCCTATGCGATCATACAGTCAGTCTCCTTGCTGTTGTAGGAAGGAACTAGATGCAAAGTAAATTCAGCCTGGCAGCTTTGCAACAAACGAAACACCCTTGCAAGCAGTGCTGAGTTTAGCATCAGGGCCCCAAGGTCAGATATGTGCACTGTTGACCTCTAGGATCAACAGGCATGAAAATCGAGGAAGCACTTACTGCTCGCTCTTCAGCAAGCGGCAAATCTCAAGAAACCTGTCAGATAACCAACTGCTAATTCCTTCTATTACTGTAAAAATAAAAGTTTTAGAGATTTAAACTTGGAAAGTTTGTTAAGAAGCTTTATGAAAAGGTCAGTTAAGGAATCGAAAGCAATTTAAAAAAATAAATAAGCTGTTTGACTGGATTGTTCTAGGATCTTGATGAACTTGAAGCAGACATCATAACAAGCCAAAGTCTACCCATGGTACAAAAATGCAACCAATATTTATCTGATAAATATTTTTAGAGATAATCATTCATGAGCTCATTGAGTCATCGGCTAAAGGAATAGGTCCTTTGGTCCAACTTGCACACACTGACCAACGTGCCCCATCTACATTAATTCCACCTGCCTGCATTTGGCCCATATCCCTCCAAAACCTATCCTATCCATGTAACTGACCAAATGTTTTTCAAACATTGTGATAGTACTTGCCTCAAGTACCTTCTCTGGAGACTTGTTCCATCTACCTACCACCCATTATGTAAAAAAGTTGCCCTTCAGGTTCTTCGTTTTTCCTCCCTCACCATAAACATATGCCCTCTGGTTCTTGAGTCAGCTACTCTGGGTAATAAAATGTGTATTTACCTAATCCTCTCGTGAGCTTCTACACATCTGTAAGATCACCCCTCATCCTCCAGCGCTCTGAGAAATAACAACAATGAATGCTAACTTTGGAAATAATACTATATCCTTATCCAATTCTCTGCCAATTTGCTAAAAGCAATTGTGCATGAAATGCGCATAAAGCTTGCCTTGAGTGTGGTAATAAACAAAACTAGCCTAATTTGGTAATTGCTGCAAATTATGCTCTGTGTTTGACTACTGGCAACGTTGACTTTATTTTGTACAAAGACAAAGATTTTGTATGTGTCTAATTTGCTGCAGGCTCACAGTTGTTTTCCAATCAAGGGGCACAAATTAATGGCATTCAGTACAATGGGCCACATTACGTGTCCCATTGCCCACAACTGTTGCAGTAACAGACAGCACTTTCTGGTGTTTGGTGTGCATCACATTAGTAGCTCGGCAGAGGTGGATGATGATTGCCAAATCATTGATTTCAATTTTCTCAGACACCAGTTTTGTGCTATGCCATTCAGAATCAGTGGACTATTATTACTGGCGATCCAGTAAATAATGTATCTGTTGAATTGGAAAGAGCCTTTTAGCTTAGTGAGACCCTAGGTGGGAACAAGATCTCTTGCTCAGTAGGACACTCGGGATTGAGTGGACAGGGGGATGGGAGTGGGGAATGGGAAGGAAGTTGGTGGTGGATATATTCACAGTAGAACAGCCTCACGTTAACTTGCACACACCCAAGCAGATACTACATATAATAATGATTACAATGGTACTTTATTTGTCACATTACCAAGGTGCAGTGAAATACATTTTAAAACACTATATCAGCAGGCAAAACAAGATGAGACTCCCAGCCATTTCCTGCTTTCTTAGGTTTTAAACAGGATACACTCCTACTTTGAATCCCAACCTTCTAGCAACCTGAACCTGGATCAAATTAACTGAATCTCATGACCCCAAGGTTCATCATATTTATGGAACAAACAAAGAAAAATAGGGAGAGACAGGTTGGATTTGATCTCCAATTGAATTCTAATGCATTAAGAGAAACATACTGAACAACACATCTAACCATGCATGACACCTTGGCTGGCATTAAATAAGTGATTAACGAAATCAAACTGAACAATGGTCAAGGTAGGCATGCTTGGAGGAGCAGATCACAGGAGGACAGTTATGGGAGGGTAGGATTTCTGTCACCACCAGATTGCAAGCCCAGTCCATTTCTCTGAGCTGGTCCGCATACTGAACTCGCGATGTGCTTGATGGAACTTTCACTGCCAACAGAGAACTTAGCAATGAAAGACTGAAGTGAATCAGCACATACAGAAGTGGTGAGTGCCCAATGTCACCTCAATGTTTCAGCTTCAATTGAAATCAAGACCTTTATCATAATGACAAATTAATGTTTGGGGGGTTTGGAGGAGCACCTTAGCTTCTTAGGGAGTATCAAGACGTGTATTGTCACCTAAAAGAGGCATCTTCCAGAGGCTAATGTCTCAACTGCCAACTCAATATAATTTGTACTCAATATAATCAATAGAAACTGCAGATGCTGGTTAATAGCCAAAAGGATACAAAGTGCAGGAGTAACTCAGCAGGTTGAGTATTCTGCATTTCACCTGATAAGTAGGCAGATAAAGATGAGAAGCTACTTGTTTTAATTAATAGGACTTTGCTGAACAAGCTGCAGTCCACCCAGTGAAGGTGCAACTGATGCCTGGTGTTTGAGGGAGGTTCATAGGATTGTGGAAACTCTGATTGTCTCCTGTGTTGAATCGGATTTTTTCACCAACATTACAGGCATTGGTGATGAAATTACGTGATCAATGCGCACAAACAAACAAAAACCTGTGGTCAGGTATGCAGTGTGCACTGATCATAGCTGTAGAAACATGCAAAATAAGTCAAGATGACTGCCGATTGACAATGAAGCTTTGTAAATTATCACCAATTCTGTTACCCGTAAGAAAAAACGTAATTTCTTGACTGAATTCACAAAGATCAAATACTATACAAGGTATTTTAACAGATGATGTTAAGATGCTCAAACACAGCTTTCCCCTGTTAATTAACCAAACGCTTTGCTTTTTCCTCCATAGAGATCAATTAGATGAATCTTAAAGCACTGTCCCATGAGCAACATGTCAAATGCAGGCAGCATCAAAGATCTTTGGAATTTGATGTACTCACCTGCCATACTCCCCGAACCACCGTACTGTGAGTTATCCATAAATTTCCGTGAGTTTGATACAAAGTTGATATCAATAAGAGGAGCAGGAGATATATCCTTCCCAAGTAAGCTGTAAAAAAAAATATATATATTCCTATTTATGTTTATCCTCACACAAATGACATATCACTTTAACCACAAGCAAGCAACATAAATGCAGGTATTTTGGTTAATAAAACAAAAACTGCTGGCATCAATCTGAAAGTCATGTACCATTTACAAAGAGAGAAATAAGCCTAATACTTAAATTCAACATATCGTCATCCAAACCCAGTTAAATATTGTCAATCTTCCTGAACATTTCAATTTTGATGGATTTCAAAAATAATTATTTCACAGAAGTACTAATGTTTGACCTGGTATTCTCCATGCCAACAAGACCAAAATCAACCAAGACAGAATAAAATTATACTGGAGAAACAAGAGACAGGAGATGCTAAAACCTTGAGCAAAAAAAAAAACCTGGAGGAACTTAACAGGCTAGGTAGTATCTGCGAGTGAAAATGGACAGATGGTCTTTTGGTTAAGATGTTTAAGAAGGAACTGCAGATGCTGGAAAATTGAAGGTAGACAAAAATGCTGGAGAAACTCAGCGGGTGAGGCAGCATCTATGGAGCGAAGGAAATAGGCAATGTTTCGGGTTGAAACCCTTCTTCTGAGTCAGGTCTTGAAGAACTTAGCCTGCTGAATTCCAGCACTTTACTTTTTGCTTAATAATGTCAATGCTCGCTTTGTCTGACTGGCCAGAATTAAGGTTAGAAGATACTGGAAACAAACACACAAGTGTCATGGTCAATTCTGTTTGAGCAGCAATTCAATGCTAGAATGAACATCAGTGTGATCTGACAAATCAGCTTTGCAACAAATAAAGGACAATGATTCCCAAAACTTAAAATGGGCAAACGAGAGGATATTATAGCAGACAAGAATATGACACTTCAATTGTTCTTAGAAGAGAGGAAGAAACATAACCAATTAATTGCCGCGATGTTGATGACTGGAGACAATTTTTCAAATCTTTGTAAATTCTGGAAAAAAAATTGTTGCTTTGAAATACCCTACATAACTCCCAAACATGCTTCTGCACTTGAAGTTGTACAAACATTGAAAGGGTGTCATAGCAACCTAAGCTTTGTCAAGAAATTAAGGCAGACTGAAAATGGTTTATAAAAGATAGTTTATTTTGTTCAGCAGGCAGATTATGTATTATCTGAACATTTATCTCGCTGAACAACTGCTAAACAATAAAAAGAATCATTTCGTTGTTGGAATTTAAATGTTAATTTATAATAGAAAGCAATGTATGGGAGGAACTTGTAAATTCTTCCATACAAGAAGGGTTCTTAATGTTTGAGGAAAGAATATATGATTAAAGTAAGAAATTCTAATACATGCAGAGACAAATCTTTTCCACATAAGGAGTATGTTCAATGCCCACCTAATTCACTATTTCTAAACTTATTCTCAAATCTGTGCTTCGTTTAAATTAAACAGTTTGGAAAGTATTTCAATTCAAACTGAATTGTGTAAAGATCCCAAGTGTGAGTTTGTAAAAATACAGCAAAATATGAAACTGATTATATATTATAGCATTTATATGTTTTGCATCATAAAATGAGAAATAGCAATAAAAATATCCAACTTTTATATTAAGAAGGTAAAAGCAAGAATCAGTTCCTTTCAAACTATTTGATAGCATGTTTCAACACCAAGCAACTACTTGGTTGTAAATAATATATACAATATACTGCAAATAATAAAATCCTTGTTGAATCGGATAAAACTAGCATCTAGCATAACTGGGGGAAACTTTTGGAGACAATAGTCTAGACAAGGAAGAGGCGAATAAACAAAGTATGTACCAATTTGCTAAAGGCATACATAGAAACATAGAAACATAGAAAATAGGTGCAGGAGTAGGCCATTCGGCCCTTCGAGCCTGCACCGCCATTCAATGTGATCATGGCTGATCATCCAACTCAGTATCCCGTACCTGCCTTCTCTCCATACCCCCTGATCCCTTTAGCCACAAGTGCCACATCTAACGCCCTCTTAAATATAGCCAATGAACTGGCCTCAACTACCTTCTGTGGCAGAGAATTCCAGAGACTCACCACTCTCTGTGTAAAGAATGTTTTCCTCATTTCGGTCCTAAAGGAATTCCCCCTTATCTTTAGACTGTGACCCCTTGTTCTGGACTCCCCCAACATCGGGAACAATCTTCCAGCATCTAGCTTGTCCAACCCCTTAAGAATTTTGTAGGTTTCTATAAGATCCCCCCTCAATCTTCTAAATTCCATCGAGTACAAACCGAGTCTATCCAATCTTTCCTCATATGAAAGTCCTGACATCCCAGGAATCAGTCTGGTGAATCTTCTCTGTACCCCCTCTATGGCAAGGATGTCTTTCCTCAGATTTGGAGACCAAAACTGTACGCAGTACTCCAGGTGTGGCCTCACCAAAACCCTGTACAACTGCAGTAGAACCTCCCTGCTCCTATACTCAAATCCTTTCGCTATGAATGCTAACATACCATTTGCTTTCTTCACTGCAAGGTTTCATCAATTGGACCAAGCTTGATAAAGAAACAGAGAGGATTGATGAAGGCAGTACATGTCACCTGCCACATTGTATGTGGACTTTCAAAATGGTGCACAATGAAGCACTATGTAATAATATTTTTTATAAGAATATGTCCATGACATAAAACAAGTAGCAACAGCAAGAGGAAATATTGGTCGAGAATAAGAAAGCCAAGGGTAGTGTGGCTAATTGATTTCTAGATTAGCAAGGTTATTAATGCGCATCATCAAGGGTCAGAATTAACATAAGAATTCTCATTGATATCAATTAATGACGGGTTTACTTATCCAGGACATGTGTGCAGATGACACACGAGGATAGTAACAATGAGGCCACGGGACATACACAGATCGATAAAATGCCCAATGAAATTGAGTGCAACGAACATGGAAAATAGGTGCAGGAGGAGGCCATTCGGCCCATCGAGCCAGCACCGCCATTCATTGTGACCATGGCTGATCATCCGCTATCAATAACCCGTGCCTGCCTTCTCCCCATATCCCTTGACTCCACTAACTCTCTCTTAAATCCATCCAGTTATTTGGCCATAAATTGACAACTCTCTGGGTAAAAAAGTTTGTTTTCACCTCAGTCTTAAATGACCTCCCCTTTATTCTAAGACTGTGGCCCCTGGTTCTGGACTCACCCAACATTGGGAACTTTTTTCCTGCATCTAGCTTGTCCAGTCCGTTCATAATTGTATATGTTTCTATAAGATTCCCCCTCATCCTTCTAAACTCCAGTGAATACAAGCCTAGTCTTTTCAATCTTTCCTTATATGACAATCCCGCCATCCCAGGGATCAATCACGTGAACCTACGCTGCACTGCCTCAATCACAAGGATGTCCTTCCTCAAATTAGGAGACCAAAACTGTACACAATACTCCAGATGTGGTCTTACCAGAGCCCTATATAACTGCAGAAGAACCTCTTTACTCCTATACTGAAATCCTCTTGTTATGAAGGCCACCATTCCATTAGCTTTCTTCACTGCCTGCTGTACCTGCATGCCAACTTTCAGTGAACGGTGTACAAGGACACCCAGGTCTCACTGTACCTCCCCCTTACCTAACCTAACCCCATTGAGATAATAATCTGCCCCCTTGTTTTTGCCGCCAAATTGGATAACCTCACATTTATCTATATTATACTGCACCTGCCACACATCTGCCCACTCACTCAACCTGTCCAGGTCCCCCTGCAACCTCCTAACATCCTCTTCACAGTTCACATTGCCACCCAGCTTTGTGTCATCCGCAAACTTGCTGGTGTTGCTCCCAATTCCCTCTTCCAAATCATTAATACATATGGTAAACAGTTGCGGCCCCAACACCGAGCCTTGTGGCACTCCACTCGCCACTGCCTGCCATTCTGAGAAGGACCCGTTCACTCCTAATCTTTGCTTCCGGTCTGCCAATCAATTTTCTATCCATGTCAACACCCCACCCCCAATACCATGTGCTCTAATTTTAGTCACCAGTCTCCCGTGCGGGACCTTATCAAAGGCTTTCTGAAAGTCTAAATACACTACATCCACTGGCACCCCTTCATCCATTTTACTTGCCACTTCCTCAAAAAATTCCAGAAGATTAGTCAAGCATGATTTCCCTTTCATAAATTCATGTTGACTTGGACTAATCCTTTTACTGCTATCCAAATGCCCCATTAATATCTCTTTAATAATTGACTCCAGCATCTTTCCCACCACCGAAGTCAGGCTAACTGGTCTGAAATTCCCCGTTTTCTCTCCCACTCCTTTCTTGAAAAGTGCGATAACATTAGCTATCCTCCAATCCACAGGAACTGATCCTGAATCTATTGAACATTGGAAAATGATCATCGATACGTCCACTATTTCTAGAGCCACCTCCCGGAGGATCCTGGGATGCAGACCATCAGGCCCAGGGGATTTATCATCCTTCAGTCCCATTAGCCTACCCAATACTATTTCTCGCCTAATGAAAATTTATTTCAGTTCCTCTACCCCCTTAGATCCTCTGTCCTCCAATACATCTGGGAGATTGTTTGTGTCCTCCTTAGTGAAGACAGATCCGAAGTACCTATTCAAAGTGCGAAGTGATACACTGCAATTGAAATAATGAGGAAATCTAAAATACTGGGCGCCATCATTACATTAAAAATCATGCGAGAAATGCATTCCTGTGCTGAACTTCAATTCAAGAAATTAAAAAATGCAATGAATTTAATACTGCCTAACCAAGCTCTACTTTGATAACTATTAAAGTAAGTAATACTCCTAAAATTAAATGCAATTGAACAATAGCTATTCCAGAAACCATCCATTCTTAACCTAAAATAAGATTTTCTTAATAACGTGTTTATATAGCAATCAATGCAACTTGTGACACGTTTCATTTTTAATCTTTTTTGGGAATTTTGAGTTGGATTAGATTATTCATGAACCTAAGAAGCCTAATTTTAACGTCGAAGGTTACAAGAAATGAATCTGCGGAGTGAATTAACTTGGGAATCTGACAAGATGCAGTAGGTTTGGTTTTCATGGAAACTTTCACATGGGACTGTGTTCTGAAATGAAAGTGATCGGCAATTTAAGATTGGGTTCCAATCTGCCACCATGGCAGATATTCAACAAATAACCTATTTGTGGAGCACGTCAAAGTTCCACTTGGAAAAAAAAGCATATCTATTAAAAGAAACAAGATTTTAACAAAGGAGAACGTGAGAGAGCCCAAATGTAACATCAATGGGGCTAGTAATATACAACAGCCGATTCTGTCTCCTGGGATAAATCCCTCTGGCCCTACCTGAAGCTTCTGACATGGCAGCAGGGCTAATTAGGCTTCAATTTTCCGATAACCTTATGCCGATCCAGATGGTACTGGGGAAACAGCAAATAGTCCAAGAGGGAAATGTAGAAAGGCTTCAACACAAGAGGCCCAGTTTTATTATATCCCCCAGAAGAATGATCATGGAGCTGCCATTTGACCTGTTCATCACTTGAATGCCAAGAGATCAGACAAAACTATACTGTTTTCAACTTTCCTCTTGCTTTCAGAAAATAATGTAACGGCTAAGGTTAGAAAACGTTAAGAAGCAATAAAAAAAATTGTTATACTGTTGTCCATCAAGATAAACTGACAGTGGAGGACTGAAATGGCTTGATATGGAACTTCTCTTCTCTCTTCTTCACTTCTGTTTTCTCAGTCCTTTCCCTCTCATTGCATTTTCCTCACTCCTACATTGTCCTTGTGGTTCAAGTTCCTACTACTCACAATCCTTGTAACTTTATGGGATCAATAGTTGATCACTCATTAACGAACTGTAAATGCAATATCAAGTCAAAGTTATTTGGGGCTTGCAATGATGTCTTACACTCTCCCAATTTTCATAATAATATTTGTTCATCAGCTTGCCAATGAACATTATAACATCTACCACTTTAATTTTCGCAAAAAAAAGTTTGTCGTCTGAAATATTGACTGAGAAGTGCTTTAATCAGCTCCTTCATGTTAGTCCCCCTGATGAAAGGTATTTGAATCAATCTTAGTTCACATTTTTCACCTTTGCAATGAATTGTTGAAAGTTACGTCTCTATGTCATAGTTAAGAACAATAGCAATTTTTGCTGTTCAAAGCAGATCGTGAAAGATAAAATCTGAAGTATGTGTGCTATATGAATTCTTAAAGGCCTGTTAAATTTTGCATGCTATTTCCATTGAATGCATCACTGCTTTTGTAAATGACCTGTGTTAACTGGTAACACAGCAAGTACAGCATCTTTTGCACTACACTTTTATGCACTTGCTGGAGAAAACATGGATTATTTTAATAATAATATTCATGAAATTTGTTGCTGACATTAATTTCTGAAACTGATGAAAACGATCAAACTGACACCATAATGAACATATATTTATAGTTCCTGAGCTATCTTCTACTCTTCAAGCACTAACATCCAAAGTAATGAGTAATTTTACTCAGAATTAAACAGCTTAATATTCATTAATTTAAATATTATAAAAAGGTCTGATTCTATTTGGAAAAGATTAATGCAGAAAAATGTACCATGCTAATTGGTCAGCGAATCAGAGAATAATTTTTTATTAAATACAATAAGTTATAGTCAATAGTCAGTTTTATTTGTAACATATCCATATAAGCGTAGTGAAATTAATTTGCTAGCAGTGGTACCATAAAAAAAACACGTAATACACAATAAGATTTAACACAAACATCCACCACAGCATACTTCACTGTGGTGGAAGGCATAAAGTTCAGTCAGCCATCCTCCATTGTTCACCCGTGGTTAGGACCATAAACCTCCGCACTCGCCGCTATGGGCGGCCGGATGTACAAGTCCTCTCGTTGGGACGGTCGAACACACTCCGCGGCTTGGAGGTCCCGAATCGGCACTTTCTTACCGGAGACCGCGGCTTCAGGATGTTGTAGGTCGCAGGCCGGCAGTCGGAGCTCTTCTCAGGCTCCGGAAGGTAAGTCCACGCCACGCCCGCGGCTAGATGCTCTGCGGACCGCGGCTTCAGGATGTAATAGGCTGTTAGCTGGCGGTCGAAGCTCTTTTCTGGGGATCCCCGACAAGGGATCCCAGGCTCTGGACACCGGGCCCAGGGCTAGAAGCTCCGCAGACTGCGGCTTCAGGATGTAACAGTCCGCAGGCCAGCGATCGGTACACTCCCTTCTGCCGACCCCCGGTGCGCCCGCTGCTGAAACTCCGGGCCCGACTCCGGGAAAGGCCACTCCAATCCATGGTATTAGGCCGCGAGGGAGGCGACATTGAAAAAGTCGCCTCTCCGTGGAGGAGGCGACCAAAAGCAGTTCCCCCCCTTTCCCCCCTCACCACCCCCCCACACAAGATACACCGAGAGACACTAAAACAAGCATTTGGACACTTAAAAAAAACAAAAAAAGTCGAATGATTTAGAATGCACTTAATAAAAAAGGTTGGGATGGCTATTTTAGTAAGGGAATTGAACAAATATATTTACAAAAGAATATATTTACAAATCTAATGGAAAATATAGGGCTGTGAATTCATTTCACAATTTGAAATATAATAAACACATTTGGGTTTGGTTGTTTCTTTTTCAGGTTTTTGCTTTTCAGACATTGTGCTAGGGTGTCAATGTTATTTTTGTAGCCGATGTCTGATTTAAAAAATATATTATTTCTTCTCAACACTACACTATAGTAAGGAAGCCCAGTATTTTTTATTATTTTTTATATATTTTTATTAGAAGCAATACATAATAATCATGGTATATAACATAATACATTTCATGTCCAACTTTTTAAAACATTTTTGGAAAGAAAAGAAAGAAAGAAAAAATAAAAGCTTGAGGATAGTAGTGACGTGTAGGGCGCAATAATTAACGGTTAATGATTAATAATTAGATAAATAGACTGCATCCTTGAAGTGTTAAAAAAAGAAAAAAAGGGCACCGAAAATAAATGGGCCTTAAGAAAAGAAATCAGAAGAAAATACAAAAAAGATAGAGCTAAATAGAAAAGAAAGGGAATGTGCATAATTCGTAACGTCACACACCCCTCACCTAGTTCTAAAACGGTTACTTTCCAGGGATATGTTGGACCATATTACACTTGTAATAAATCAATGAAAGACGACCATATCTTAAAGAATTGTTCTGGTTTTCCTGCAAGAACGAGTCTCATTTCCTCGAGATGTAATATTTCCGACATATTTGTAATCCACATTTTAAATGTTGGGATAGGTACGTTTTTCCAGAATTTAAGTATAAGTTTTTTTTGTCGTTAACAAACCATAGTTGAGGAAACATCCTTGAAATGACGTTAGCTTAGAACAGGCTTCCATTGCTCCGAAAATAATCAATTCTGTGTTTGGGTCCAGCCTTGTTTTAAATAGTTTTGAAAAGGTTTCAAAAATGTCCTTCCAAAATTTCTGAAGTTTTACACAGGAGACAAATGAATGTGCTATTGTTGCTTCTTGTGTTAGACACTTATCACAGATGGGAGAGACATTTGGAAACATTTTATTTAGTTTAGTTTTCGAGTAATATAATCTATGTACAATTTTAAATTGAATCAGGGTGTGTCTGACATTAATCGAACATTTGTGTACATATATCAAATAATCTTCCCATCTGTCCTGAGGGATTTCTATAGCCAGTTCTTGTTCCCACTCTTTTCTTACACCATCTGTGGAAGGTAGATCTATATTTAAAATAGTATTATAGAAATATGATGTTAAGTGATCCAATTCTACCTGTCTATTCGTGCCTTGCTCTAGTGGATCCAATGTCAGGTTTTGATAATCTTGTGAATATTTTTTCAGATAATCTCGGATTTGCAAATATCTAAAATATTGGTTACTTTCCAAATTGTATTTAAGATGTAATTCTTGAAATGATTTAAAAAATCCCATTTCGTACATATCTTCCCAAGTCTTAATTCCTAATCGTTCCCAATGAGTAAACGTTTTGTCAATAGTCGATGGCTTAGACGACGGATTATTAACTATCGGCGAAAGAAGCAAAAGGTTTCTTAATTTAAGAGTGGATTTTATTTGTCTCCAGATTCGTATTGTGCTGTGGATCATCGGATTTCTCTTATATATTATGCTTTTCAATTTTATTGGGGAGAGAAGAGTCGCTCCCATGTTAAAAGGAGTGCAATCCTCTCTCTCCATTATTGTCCAGGAAGCCCAGTATTTGTTGCCCATCCTGAAATGATAATTTTCCAAAGTTGTAAACATTTCAAGAATACAATTAAAGATTAAGTATTATTTTTCAAGGAATTATACTGTTATAGATCAGTCATTATTATAAAGAACATTGAAGGAGTTTAGAAATGTTGTAGAGTTTTTTGCTTGGGATTTCAGTAAAATATTCTTAGAGTCACACAGCATGGAAACAGGACCTTGGGCCCAACTTGCCTCCTACGCTCCAAGGAATAAACTCTTACCCTGTCGGGTCAGCCTGAGGGCTCAAGTCCTCGCAACATCTTTGTAAATCTTCTCTGCACTCTTTCCAGCTTAACAACATCTTTCCGATAACAGGGTGACCAAAACGGTACACAATATTGCAAATGTGGCCTCATCAGTGTCTAGTACAACTGTAACATAACATCCCAACCTCTAAACTCAATACCTTGACTGATCAAGGCAAATGTGCCGAAAGCCTTCTGGAGCACCCCATCTACCTGTGGCACCATTCTCAAGGAACTGTATACTTGCACCCCTAGAACCCTCTGCTCTACAGCTCTCCCCAAGGCCCTGCCATTCACTGTGAAGGTCCTGGTTTGACTTCCCAAAATCCAATTAGATAACTGCATTATCTTTATAGGATAAGGAAAAGATGGGCTGTTGGGAAGAGCATCAGCATCTTGAATGTGATCCTGACAAGTGTGAGTTGATGCATGTTGAGAAGTTAAAATACATTCAGGACTTAATCGCTAAAAGGAAGGACACTAAGGAATGCGGACAGAGACAGAGGGTAGATGTCCAGAATTGCATTAAAATGGCAACAATGGTTGATAGAGTGGTAAAGAAGGTATATGACATGCTTGACTTCATATGTCAGAGCACAGTCAAAAACATTTGGATGTTGCATTCCAACTTTATAGAACACTGGCTGGGCCACACTTAGAGCATTATGTTCAGTTCTGTTCACCACATTATAAGAAGGATGTGGTTGCACTGGAGATAGTGCAGTGGGGAGATTCACCAGGTTGTTCCCTGAATTGGAAGGAATAGACTGGACTTGTTTTCTTTGGAGCAAAGACAGAATTAATCATGTATGTAAGAATCACAGTATAGATAGACAAAATAATCTCCCCATGGCATGGATAACAAAAGCAAGAGGGCATAGGTTTAAGGTGAGAAGAAGTAGTTTTAAAGGAGATGTATCTCTTTATATTTGTTTACAGTGGTCAATATCTCAAAAAACAGTACCCAGAAAGATAATGGAATCAGATACAATTACTACCTGTAAAGGACAATTAAATGGACTCATTTCACTCCTGCCATCGGGGAGAAGGGAAAGGGGCCTGTAGCGTCCAGGTTCAAGAGCAGCTTCTTCCCTGCAACCATCAGGCCATTAAACACTATAACCTACAAATAAGCTCCAAACTACATAAACTTGGGGGCAGCGTCTTTGAATTTTCACTTTGTTTCATATTACTATATAATTAAAAGTCTCATCTTGACCACTTCCTGTCTGCGCTGTGTATTGATTTTAGAAAAAAACGCTAGCATCTATCGCTATGATTTTTGGCCATCTTACTCACAGTCCTCCGCTGAGCAGGCCCTGAGGGTTTTTCCCATCGATTAAAAATATAAAAGTTATGAGTTGTTAAAAAACTTGAGATCCTCGCACCTGTCAATCACCACAATTAAGGTAACGCCCCTTCCGGGGAGGTGGGGGCAGGACTATAAAACCCCGGAAGCCTGGACGTGACTCAGTCACTCTGCAAGATCGTGAGGGAACAAAACACTATTGACTTTACACTTAAATAAGCAAGACAGAGAAATACTGTATGTAGTCCAAACGTGGGCAAATGGGATTAGTATGGATGGGCAAAAAGGTTAACTTGTACACAGTGGGTCGAACCATGTCCATGTGAAAAATATGACCCTATGACATCACATAATTTGATACTCACCCAGTTCTGTTCTTATCCCGATTTTTGTTGCCAACACGACTTGTGGATTTAATATACAAGTGGCGATGTAGTTCATCAATCAGAACCATGTGCATGTTCATTTTTTTGCTGTGTAGCTCCAAGCGTAGGTCACTCAGCCCTTCCACTTGCATTAACTGCCCCTCCAAAGAATCTACTGCAGAGACCTGGCAATAAAAGACAGCAGTCAATTAAAACATGAATTTTCATACTTCCAGTTGCTGACTATAACCATATGAAAAAAATGATGATTGTTGCAAGCACGAAGCCACACTGGATATTATTTTTTAAAAATGTGCTTTCCTCACGTTGAATAGTTCTGAGATTTGTGCCATCAAGCAGGAACTAGTATCAGTGAGCTCCAGCAGTTCTACTTACTGGACTGCTTCCCTGCTTCTTCATGGTAGACAAATTCAGAAAGCCATTCAAATTTTAAAATACTTTTTATTCAATCTTTTAGCAAGTGGATGTTGCCGTTCTTCCTGAATGTTTTTGCATGGAATTGAACGTCATGCAAGTTCTCCGACTAGTTTCACTCTCCTCCTGATTAATGTTACTGTTTGTCTGCCTCGTTGTCACCTTCCCCTCGGCCTAGAATGAACCATTCAACATTCCCTTGTTCATTGTCTATTTTGATCTGTTGTTTTTCACACCTTACCCTTCCATATCTCAAGTTCCCCAACGCAAGTCTGAACAAGGGTCTCAACTAGAAACATCACCTCTACTTCTCTTCAGAGATGCTGCCTGCCTGAGTTACTCCAGCATTTTGTAAACCAGTATTTGCAGTTCTTTCCTACACATCATGCAAACATCTCCACTGACAGCAATTTAACAAAGGTCATTAATGAAGCAGCAGAAAAAGGTATTACTGATCTTGAAGAAACACAACCATCCTTTATGTGAGTTGAATCCCCAACACAAAAGATCCAGCCTTGTAAAGATCATGGATTTCAATTTAGATATCAAATGGTATATTGATAGTCAGATAATCATTCTCATCCCAACCCTGCAATTGGACTCCATGGTCCATGTTTACACAAAGGAGAGATAGAGGTCTGCTGCTCAGTTATTCCTAACAGAACCCAAACTGGGCATCACCGAGTAGATTGTTGATGTTTAAGTACCTCTCAGTAGCACACTGAACAACATTCAATACATGGCTAATAATTGAGAGTAGTGTGGAGGTCCAAGCGTTGCATAAACACTCTGTTTAATAATTAACTGATACAGCAGCAAGAGTGTTTTATTGTCACACATATATACACACACACACTCAAAAAACAGAGCAGTGCAACAATAATAATAATAGTCTATTGTGGTTCAGAGCCTATTTGAGGTTGTAGTGTTTAATAGCCTGATGGCTGCAGGGATGAAGCTGTTCCTGAACCTGGACGTTACGGTTTTCAGACTCCTGCACCTTCTTCCCGATGGCAGTGGTGAAATGAATATAAGGCCAGGATGGTATGGGTCTCTGATGATGTTGGCTGCCTTTTTGAGGCAGCGACTCTGATAAATCTCTTCGATGGTGGGGAGGTCAGAGCCGGTGATGGACTCGGCAGTGTTCACAACTTTTTGCTGTTTTTCCGCTCCCGGACATTCAAGTTGCCGAACCAGGCCATGATGCAACCAGTCAATGTGCTCTCTACTATACCCCTGTAGATGTTCAAGAGAATCCTCTTTGACATACTGAATTTCCGTAATCTTCTCAGGAAGTAGAGGCGTTGATGTGCTTTCCTTATAATTCCATCAGTGTGCTGGGTCCAGGAAAGATCTTCGGAAATATACACGTCCAGGAATTTGATGTTTTTGACTCTCTTCATCATTGTCCCAATGATATAAACAGGATTGTGGGTCCTCATCCTTCTTCTTCCAAAGTCCACAATCAGTTCCTTGGTTTTAATGAAATCGAGAGCCAGGTTGTTGTGCTGGCACCATTTCGTCAATCGGTCAATCTCACCTATACTCTGACTCATCGCCATCTGTAATTCGTCCCACAATGGTGGTGTCGTCGGCGAACTTGACAATGGAGTTCGCACTATGTCCGGCTACACAGTTATGCGTATAGAGTGAATAGAGCAGGGAGCTGAGCACGTAGTTTTGAGGTGCTTCCGTACTGATTGTTAATGAGGGTGAAGTACTTCTGCCAATTCGAACAGACTGTGGTCTGCGGATGAGGAACTCGTAAATCCAATTGCAGAAGGATGCGCAGAGACCCAGTTCCGTGAGCTTGGTAACCAGCTTGGAGGTCATGATGGTATTGAACGTCGAGCTGTAGTCAATAAACAACAGCCTGACATAAGTGTTTTTATTGCCCAAGTGGACAAGTGCGGAGTGGAGAGCCAGTGAGATTGCATCCTCCGTTGACCTGCTGAACCTGTAGGCAAACTGTAGTGGGTCAATGTTCTTGTTGAGGTAGGAGTTGATATTCGCCATAATCAAAGCACTTCATCACCAAGGACGTTAGTGCCAAGGGTCGATAGTCATTGAGGCACGTCACCTTACTCTTCTTGGGCCTGCTTTGATACCCTCTTAAAGCAGGTAGGAACCTCAGACCTCCGTCATGAGAGGTTGAAAATGTCTGCAAAAACTCCAGCCAGTTGATCTGCACAGGTTTTGAGAACCCGACTGGGTATACCATCAGGTCCAGGTGATTTCCGAGGGTTCACCCCCCTGAAGGATCTTCTGACGTCAGCATCTGTGACTGTGACTGTAATACCATCATGGCGTATGGGGGCTCAGGAAGGCATATCAGTGTTCTGTCTATCAAAGCTTGCATAGGACGCATTGAGCTCTGCAGGGAGTGATGCTTCGCTGTCGCATGAGCTGCCTCCTGATTTCGCCCGGTAGGAGGTGATTACATTCAAACCCTGCCACAGTTGCCGAACATCCGACCCACCCTCCAGCTTTGAGTGGAAGTCCCTTTTGGGCTTTTGATGGCCTTGTCAAGGTCGTATCTGGACTTTTTTTAGACCTCTGCGTCACCAGACCTGAATGCCTGGAATCTGGTCTTCAGTCGAATGCACATGTTGAAAAATTCACGGCGACCATAATGAGGCCGCAACTAGTTCCCAGAATGCGGGAACTCCTCATGACTATGAAGGCGACTCCCCGGCAACCACCCACAAACATGTGGCGATCGCATAGTCTCCTGCAGTCGCCTAAAAAGCTGCCTAAGTGGGACAGGCCATTATTGTTTCTGTGATCCTCCTGCGATCGGGAATTTCCCTACAGTCAGCAGCTCCGTTGCTGCCGGTAGATCGCTATAGCGCAACTGCATGTAAATGCATTAGAAGCTTTTCAGCTTGTCCCTTTCATTTCAATGGTTGTAAATCTTTGGAATTCTCTCTATTTGGATGCTGACCATCAAGTATCTTCATGACTGAAATCAATACATTTTCATTTACCAAGATCAGGTGGGAAAGCAGTTTTAAGGAATGGAATACCGGTGCTGAATGGGCTCCAACTGTCATATGATCTACAACTGCTTTTATTTAGGTTTTTGTGGCTGTCCCACAACAATTAAATCAGTGGGAAAATGATTTTCTTTTTAAAATGTTACACCAAGAAGCACTGCGTAACTCTCTGGGTATTAAACATTCATGTCTCCTCAGTAAGAAACTACATTGCATGGGTTTGAGAAAATTATTTGCGCAAATATTCTGAATTGAAAGTACAAAATAATGTTGCCCGAGAAGCTGTTATAAATCCATTTCAATGACTTGAAGGGTACATGATGATGTTAACCTAAAAGGTGTTGACTCTTGTGTCACTAAATTGTATACAAAAAAATAATTTCACTGTACTTCGGTACACATGACAATAAAGTATCATTGATCATAAAAATAGTTTGTTGTTAGGTAGCCAGACACAGTGCGGCTGCTTAAAAACCCTCTATTATTCAAGGGTAAGGTTTGATTAAACAGTCTTTTTCTGCTAACTTGGCCATTCTAGGTAGTAATCAATATGGTCTTGAGTAAATGCTTACAAATACCAATACTGAATTTGTTGCTTATTTCAAATAAAGACAAACATGATGTTGGTGTCAGCGATATATTTAATGAAAATAAGAGTACCTACAGTCACTGGTATTGGAAATAGGACTGGCACTGCTGAATATTGCAGCTTCGTAAAAGTTGCAAAATGCAAAATTCCAAAGAGGAGAAAATTATGTATTATATTTTATTTTTGTCTTGATTTAGCATAATGTATAGTTGCCAGTAAAACCAGACAGAAACAAATACAAACATATTATGGGCTACCTGCTAAGCCAATTAGTTTCACATGATACACAAAATAATATTGATTTAAGCAAAGCACCAGAGGGCAGTGATTGCATGTAAATCCATTCTCGGCATGAATGACAATCTTCCAGAAAAGGGAGAAGTTGATGTCACAAACGAATTCTTAGAAAAAAATTGGCAAATGTTCAAATTCACTGGATCTGAAATTTAAGCGGGCTCAATGCTGTCCGATGATTTGCTCTACAGTTTTAATCACTTACATTTACATTTGCTCATACGACATCCATAATTTGCTTTAGACGTTTTAGATATACAGTTTCCCCTTGCTGAAAGGATAAACATTTAAAAAGTAGGGAATAAAAAAAATGGACAGAAACGACAAATTCTTGAGAAGTTGCCACTATGTTAACAATCTCCAAGTTACTTCTTCATTGATCAGACTTGGTAACTGTACTGTAAAAAGTGAATGACATTGATTTTATGCACGTTATTTTGTAGATAATCATTTTTCACACTCTATATTTTTCTGGTAATATTCAGATTCTTCTTTTGGAGGTTGCTGTAGCTTGCTTCCTCCATTGTATAAATAGACTGGAATGTGCCGTGCTACAAAATGCTGGAGTAACTGAGCGGGCGGGCAGCATCTCGGGTTAGGAGGCAGCATCTCGGGTTAGGAGGAATGGGTGATGTTTCCCATTCCTTCTATCCAGAGATGCTGCCTGTCCCAGTCAGTTACTCCAGCATTTTGTGTCTATCTTCGGTATAATCCAGCATCTGCAGTTCCTTCCTACACATTGTGCTGTGCTGCAGCAGGTACTGCTGCTGCTCATTGCTCTGGTGACCTAGTTCAAACCTGATGCCTGGTAATATCCATGTGGTGTTTGCATATTCTTCTTGTGATTGTGTGGAATTTTCTAGGGTGCCTCCCAAAGACATGGTAATTGGTATGTCAAATGGTTATTTTATAGTACTGGAATCTGCTGAAAATGTAGGTACATGGTAGGATAGACAGCGTGGAGTTGATGGGCTTGTGGGAGAAAGGTTCAGAGAATTAAGTTTAAGAATGTAATTCATGGGATTGTTCTATAAGGCAGCATTCACTTGAATGGCTGTTCTCTTTCAAAAGAAAAATCTGACTTTGGATTTTGTACAATAGATTCTTTACTATCCAACCCGACTTCCAATTGCTTTTGTTTTGCTAACTCAGTGTCAGTAATAAGTATTTCAAATGTTTTTAACTCAAAAGGAGAACAGGGGCAATTTTCTTTAAAGGCAGGGAATTCTGTTTTCCAGTGATTTGAAATATCTGGAATTGAGCCCTTCCCACATTCTTCCAGTGACCCTCTGCTGGTTGCATATTATTTTCTCATCAACAGTTAAATTCTCACAATATCCCGTTACTTGGATATCCCAGCCAGTTTTGTTTCTTTAATAAACTTTGGAAAATTTTCTTTGCCCATTATCTTGTTCAAATAATATTGCAACAAGAAATCTCCAATGATCGTCAGTACCAAAATCTCAAACCGCTGGAGTTTTAAGATCAAGCATTCTGCAAGTAAATGAGTAAGTTGGAACTGCAGATGCTGGTTTAAACCGAAGATAGGCACAAAAAGCTGAAGTAACTCAGCGGGACAGGCAGCATCTCGAGAGAGAAGGAATGGGTGACGACCCAAAACATCACCCATTCCTTCTCTCCAGAGATGCTGCCTGTCTCGCTGAGTTACTCCAGCATTTTGTGTCTATCTGAAAGTAAATCAGACTAACAAAGAATTTAACAAACGTGATGCATAACAAATTGCTGTCATTGTATTTAAGATCAGCAATACACTGTGGGAGCTACAAATTAAATCAAAAAATTTTTGAATCGAATATTTACTCCCATTAAACACTGACAACCAAGTCATTATCTCAAATGTCAAACCTGTAAAGTAGCTAAATAAAATTGACTTTAAAAAATAAAATTTAAAAAACCCGATTATTTTTATGCAATCAAAATGGTAGCAAAATATATAATAAAATGATACATCACTTTTCAATCAAAATCCTCTCCCTATCACTTGAACACACATCTATCACAAACTATGACAATTCTGCATTTTAAACAGCTGCTGCAATGAAAACAGGAAGTAAAATTCCAGAGTTCATCTTCAAAATATCACAAAAAGTGAAGATTAAATTGCACAATATATAAAATGCCTCCAATTACAAAGGCCTTAAAGTGACAATATAAATTATTTCCTTCTGGGCAATACAATAATTACCCAGCAAAGCATGGTTAATGAAACTAAACTGATTAAGTACCAATCTAAGAATCACATAAATTCTCTGAACTGCACTTTCAACATTATTCAGTTCATAAAATAATAGCCATCAAGGAATTTTCTTAATAGAACATTCCTTATATGGACAGAAGAGAATATATTAAATAATAAAATGCAAACAGTATCCCTTTATTCTCATGCTACTTAACATGCCAGGCTAATGGGAATGGTGGCATTATAGTTAAATGACTGAATTGATAATCCAATTGCCTGGACTAATGATGCAGTGAAACAAGTTTATATCTGATCATGAAAGCTGGGGAATTAAATGTAATTCATTAACTGGTATCAGTAATGGTGACCATGAAACATCGTAGCAACACCCATCTGGGATTCAGGGCAAGAAATCTGGCATCCAGGCCCGTTGGTGCTGCGGTAGATTTGCTGCCTTCGAACGTCAGAGACCCGGGTTAAATTCTGACTACAGGGGCTGTCTGCACGGAGCTTGTATGTTCTCCCCTTGGCCGTGTGGGTTTTCTCCGGGTGTTCCAGTTTCCTCCCACACTTCAAACACATTCAGGTTTTGTAGGTTCATTTGGCTTCGGAAAAAATTGTAAATTGTTCTCATGTGTACGATAGTGCTAGTGCACAGGGATCGCTGGTCAGCATGGACTTGGTGGGTCAAAGAGCACTGTATCTCTAACCTAAACTAATTTCCCGATCAATGTACAATAGGGTAGATAGTTATAAACAACCCACTTAAATGGCCGTGGGAGAAGCAGTGTCCAGAATCAATCTAGGTACCAGATTGAGATCTGCCATATGCACTCCAAACCCATCAAGTTTGATTATGAGTTCTCCTCATAATTATTTGAGATTGGTAACCAAATTTGGATCATTACGTCACAGTCTGGTTGCACAGTAGTCTAACAACATCTCTATAGAATCATAATTTTCATGCCACCCGTCAGTTCTCCTGCACCTTGCCTCAGATTGGAGCTCCATGACTTTCTGACTCTAAGTTGGGGAGCAGGGTCCACATCATTGAGCAATAAACAAACTATCCTGTTTATTATTCCTTTGGAGCATCTACAACCCTCTTAAAACTTATTTCTTAAGAATCCATCCATCACACAAGCTTAACTAAAGCCAAAATATTGCAACTGCTTGCAATCTGGATTAGTGCAAAAATGCAATTAATACCCAGAGGAGACAACATCTGTAGGGACATAGAAACATAGAAAATAGGTGCAGGAGTATGCCATTCAGCCCTTTAAACCAGCACTGCCATTCAACATGATCATGGTGGATCATCCAAAATCAGTACCCCGTTCCTGCTTTCTCCCCATACCCCTTGATTCCATCAGCCCTAAGAGTTATATCGAACTCTCTGTTGAAAACATCACAGTTCCTTCTGTGGCAGAGAATTCCACAGATTCACAACTGTCTGGGTGGAAAAAAATGCAGTAGAGGAGAATGGTGAGTAAGGTGGCGAAAAATCGTAGCACTATGGGGGATCGTTTTTGCGTAAATTTAATTACAACGCAGACCGGAAGTGGTCAACATTAGAGTTTTAGTAGTAGTATAGATAGGTAGATAGATAGATAGATAGGATCCCCTCTCATCCTTCTAAATTCCAGTGATTATAAGCCCAGTCGATCCATATGTCAGTGCCGCCATACCGGGAATTAACCTGGTGAACCTACGCTGCACTCCCTCAATAGCATGAATGTCCTTCCTCAAATTAGGAGACCAAAATTGCACACAATACTCTAGGTGTGGTCTCACCAGGACCCTGTACAAATGCAGTAGGACCCCCTTGCTCCTATAGTCAAATCCTCTTGCTTTGAAGGCCAACATGCCATTTGCTTTCGTCACTGCCTGCTGTACCTGCATGCTTACTTTCAGTGACTGATGTACAAGGACACTCAGGGCTCGTTGCACCTCCCCTTTTTCTAACCTAACACCATTCAGATAATAAACTGCCTTCTTGTTTTTGCCACCAAAGTGGATAACTTCACATTTATCCACATCATACTGTATCTGCCCACTCACCCAACCTATCCAAGTCACCCTGCAGCCTCATAGAATTTTCCTCACACTGCCACCCAGCTTTGTGTCATCCACAAACTTGGAGATGCTACATTCAATTCCTTCGTCTAAATCATTAATATGTATTGTAAATAACTAGGGTCCCAGCACTGAGCCTTACGGCACCCCACTCATCCTGCCTGCCATTCTGAAACAGACCTGTTAATTCCAATTCTTTGCTTCTTGTCTGCCAACTAGTTCTCTATCCATGTCAATCCCCAACCCCTAATACCATGTGTTCTAATATTGCACACTAATCTCGTGTGGGACCTTGTCAGAGGCTTTTTAAAAGTCCAGATACACTACATCCACTGGCTCTCCCTTGTACTAATTCTACTTGTTACATCCTCAAAACATTCCAGAAGATTAGTCAAGCATGATTTCCCCTTCATAAATCCGTGCTGACTTTGACCGATCACTGCTTTCCAAATGCGCTGCCATCGCATCTTTAATAATCGACTCGAGCAGTACAGTTTTGGTTGGAGACTTTTCTTGAGAACTTGTAAAGCATAGAAACAAGTGATCAATGATCATAATCAATAGGCTTGTCCAATTTCAAAGCTTTTATTCATTCTAAGATAGCACTTGTATCCAACGACAATTCTAGCTTAATTATGAACTGCTGGTAGAATTCACTGTCATGGAGCATAATCATTGGACTGCCGACCAATATCATCTCAAATTATATAGTTATTCATTTGATTGCAACTTGCGAGAATTTGTTACCGATAAATTGCTTCTGAATTTTATCCGCCGAAAAGTTATCAATAACAACCTATCAAAGGACTAAAGAACTTTGAAAAGTTTTTGTTTTAAAAAGGGTGTAATCTAACTAATTTTCAACAAAAATTGTATTTAAAATTAAGCAACTTTACTGTATATCCATGCAATAGTGAAATAGGGTGGCACGGTGGCGCAGTAGTAGTGGCAGTGATCCGGGTTCGATCCCGACTATGGTTGCTGTATGTACAGAGTTTTTGTACATTCTCCCCATGACCTGCGTGGGTTTTCTCCAGGAGCTCTGGTTTCTTTACACACTCTTGTCTGGGTAAAATTGCAAATTGTCCCTAATGTGCATAGACTAGGTGAGTGGGCCTGTTACCGTCCTGTATCTCTAAACTAAACAAAAATCAAATATTTGTGTGCACCTTGGACTTCCATCATATTCGCAACCCAGAAAACTAGCTACTAACTTAACTAGATTCTAACATTGCTGTTCAAGTCACCTTTTATGAAATGCCCATAATGGACTCAAAAGGCATGGTATGAATTTTCTTGCTTCACTTTATTAAAAAAAAGTTGGAAAGACCGTTACTGAGATCACAAATTCACTTTTGACTTTTCAATAGGAAACACAAATGGCAGCACCAACATTTTAAAATGCACTCAATAAAGACCAGTTCATTGCCAGAATTGTATGGAAATCAGTATCTACAAGCACTGTACCTGATTTACTATTCTAAAAAACAGCAGATCCCTTTAAAAAACCCTTCAGTATACAAGTGTTTCAGTTCATAAAAATCACTGCAAAATCTAATCTACATCAGCATAGTGAAGACAATAAGCAACACGCAATTTGGAAACTTCAAGCGTGCACCTCCAATTATTTTGAATGGGGAGAAAGGAAATTAAAAATACATCCATTAAGTATCATTTACAATCTTCATGTTCACATATAATTTACATACAAGCAGGAAACTAATTTTCATGAGGAAAGTTTGTTGTTAATTAACAAGAGGAAATATAGCAAGAAAATAACAAAAACAAATCATAACAGTTTAAAGTATTTCTCTACATATTTGTGCACCGGAACTGAATTTACAGATAATGTTTAACATGTTTGAAGGCATGCTACATGTTACAGCGTACTGTACTGAATATCCACCTTGCTAACAATGAATTACAATGAAACAGACTTCATCAAGATCAAGGAAAGATTGTTTCAAAGGCACATATCTTTATGTAAAGTAACACTTTGTTGAAGGAAATTAGATCATTAGTTGTTTACCGCAGTGAGCAACTGTTATATAGTTGTTGTTCGAGCTTCTGACCAACACTGACAACATTTTTCTTCATTAGACGGTGTTGACTCATCACAAACCTGCCACTAATTAGGGTTGCATTTGATATTGCATGCCTAAACTCAATAAACTACAACATTCTAATTTGAAGAATAGCAGAGTTAATATTAAGCCAATATGAGATTCGGCACCTAAAAATAACAGCAAATAAATCTACTAGGAGGATAAAAACTGCAGATGCTGTAACTCGGAAATGAAAAAAAACAGAACATTCCGAAAGACTTTAAAGAAGGTGTAAAATTGCAGTGAGTAGAAAAGAGTCAACATTTCAGGTAAAGAACCTTTCATCAGAAATGGACAATAAGGTCTTGACCCGAAACATTGCCTATTTCCTTCGCTCCATAGATGCTGCTTCACCCGCTGAGTTTCTCCAGCATTTTTGTCTACCAATAAGGAAACTAATGTGATACAAGTAGAAGAGATAACTGGGAACCCACGATAACCACCTTGTGGTTCATAAGCTGTTCAATTGTTAGAGGGAAAAAATTGGGGTCCAAAAAAAACCGAGAGAGGCAGGGAGGTGAGGGGGGGGAGAGAGGAAGAGGGGGAGGGGGAGGGGGAGGGGGAGGGGGAGGGGGGGAGAAAACTTGACAGAGTTCAATGTGAGAAAGTGTGAGATCATGCATTTCAGAAAGAAAAATGAAAAAGCAGAATATTTCCTAAAAAAAATGAAATTATTGTTGACTGAAGTACAGAGAGACCATTGGGGGTTACACAAAAAGCTGGAGAAGCTCAGCGGGTGCAGCAGCATCTAAGGAGCAAAGGAGATAGGCGACGTTTTGGGTCGAGACCCTTCTTCAGAAGAAGGGTCTGAAGAAGGGTCTCGACCTGAAACGTCGCCTATCTCCTACGCTCCTTAGATGCTGCTGCACCCGCTGTGTTTCTCCAACTTTTTGTGTAACCCTCGATTCTCCAGCATCTGCAGTTCCTTCTTTAACAATACAGAGAGACCATTGTTTGCTTGTGCAGAAAACACAAAAGCTCAGCAGGCAGGTGCAGCAAGTGATAGGGAAAGCAAATAGCACATTGCCCTTTACTGCACGAAGGGGTTGGAGTTTAGAAATAAATATTGTTAAAATTGTGAGTTGTTGGTAAGGTTCCACCTGGAATTTTAGTCCTCTTACTGAGTCTTTAAAGCCGAGTCTTTAGCACGGAGAGCTTCAAGGTGTTGCTGCCAATCTAGTTTCACTCCTAGAGGTGTGTAGGAAATGGGTTATAAGGTAGGGGTGACCCATTGAAGGTGACGGTTAGCTGGCGTCGAGCTTCCTTGTTGTTCAGGTGAAAGGCCATTGTAGTGGTTTTTGCCACACTCAGTTTTAGTCTCCAGGTCTTAAGGTAGCCCGCGACAAGTTCCATATCCTCTGAGCGCACATCCTCCACATTTGACCAACTCCTGTCCGAGTGCAGAAAGGCCAGGTCATCTGCGTATCCATACTGGCACGAGGTTGTGCGTGGCAGATCGCTGATGTATAGATTGATGTATGCGCTCTATATCAATCGCTGGAAGATAATGGGGGCCAGTACCGAGCCCTGGGGTACGCCGTTTCTTCGGCTTCGCAGTCGGCTAGATTGGCCATCGCTGGTCTGGAGTACAAAACTGCGGTTGGCAAGGAACCGCACTAAATGATGGTCAGGAATGGTGCGGAGGAGCTTCAAAATCAAGCCCTGGTGCCACACTGTATCACAGGCGACGGTGAGGTCTACCAGTGTGACGCCCACCTTGTGTCCCTTTTCGAAACAGTCTTCGATTTAAAACTGAGATACCAATGAACTTCTCATTGAAGGCGGTGAATCTCTACAATTCTCCTCCCCAGAGGTTTATGCAAGCTTGATCATTGGCGGCACGAAGAGAGAAGGGAAATATTTTTCTAAAAGATCAGGGAATTGAGGTTTGGAGAACTGGTATAAAAGAGGAGATAAGAACTGTGCAGATCATCCATGATCACATTGAATGCTGGGGCAGGCATGAAGGGCCTTGTGGCCTACTCCTATGTAAATGAAGTTCAAATACCCTAGCACCAGTCTATCACCCAACAGTCTTCATTGTATTGTAAAATCTGTCCCATTTAGTAACAGGATAATGACATCTCAAATGAGATTAGGCAAACCTGACCATTTGCTTCAAGTACCTTATAGCTAAATAAACTACAAGTTCATTCCAATGGCAGATGATGGATTTAGAATTGTCCAAAAGTTTAAGTATTCTGGGTTCATAGATGGGAAGAAAGAGTTATACTCAGTTGAGTCATTTCAGAATGGTAACTTTTTAAAAATCTATAAATTTCTGAGTTACAGCGACTCCAATAAACTTCTTGTTACAAATCCCTTGCCATGACTCAACAATGCTCGAAGATATTGTATGACTTGATCTCCCACGTTAAACAAAAGACAAAACACAATAACTAGCGTGGGCTGAATTGATGTCCAATTACTGAAGTGGGAGTCCAATAGAGTCAGCACTTACCCTTGATCTGTGGAGGTAATTGAAAGTATTGTGGAGAAAGTGGCAGTAACAAAAAAAATTCATCATCCAACAAAGTTTAACAATTAAATCCAGGTAAATTCAACACGGTCATCCCTCAGAAGCTGGTGGGGAAGCTCTCCCTGCTCAGCCTCAATACCCCCCTCTGAAACTGGATCCTGGACTTCTAAATACATCGACCACAGTCAGTCAGTGTTGCCAACAACACCTCAAATACCGTCATCCTTAACACCTGATCCCCCTCAAGGCTGTGTGCGCAGTCCACTACTATTCACACTACTTGCCCACGACTGTGCCGCCAAACACAACACCAACCAAATAATCAAATTTGCAGAGGACTCTCCCGTTACTCTTGAGCCAACCGTGAATGAAGGTATGTTTTAATGAAGGTATGTTTTAATAAGCAACAGTGTTAAAGAAGACATCTCCATCCTGCGGCTTTGAGTTAAAGAAAGAATTCAGTGCAGCCGCATCTATTGATATGACCTATAAAGGGAAAATGCGCACCCTCCAGTGCCAGAGCAGTTATACTTATGATTTGTTTGAAACACATAACACATAGTTAGAAGACCAGCGGGCGAAGGTTTGTTATATTTTAATTGAATTTACTGCCAGGTCTACACACTGCGGGGAGTCGGGCGATGAAATCTTTGGATGTCTCCGTGCCTGCTCGTTCTAAGCGGAATATATTTTTAGTTGCCTTTCAAGCCGGGCTTTGGTTTTATTCCTTGTTTGTGTTTATTCGCACACACTTTTTGTGTGCGAGAAGTCCATGCCGGGTGCCGGCCGGCCGGCTGCAGCCGCTGTTCTTTCACATCAGTTGCACATCAGATTGTTGGGAGACGCAGCTCAGGGTTCGCCTCCTGAGCTGCTTTGGTGCCCAGGCGTGAGTTGAGGTGGAGGGAGTCTACTGACTGTGTGGGCAGACACTTTGGTAGTGATTGCCCACCAATCTCAAAAGCCATTGTGTTTCCATGTCCCTGGGATAGCAGGGGGCGACCAAACAATACAATACCCCCCTCCACGCCAACACGAAGGGCAACGATCCCAAGGCTTTAGACGGAAGGCAGACGCAACAAGCTGGAGTAACAACGCGGGCCTGGTAACATCTCTGGAGAACGTGGATAGGTGACGTTTCGGATAAGGGCTCGTCTTCTGAAGAAGGATCTCGACCCGAAAAGTCACCTATTCCTTCTCTCCAGAGTTGCTGCCTGACCCGCCAAGTTGCTCCAGCATTTTGTGTTGGGCATCAAACAAACCCTCATCCAGTCGTTCTGCTCGTTTTCCCAGATCGGCTAATTATACATTTGTTCCCCTGATTACCCCACCCCTCTCCTCACTTCTACCGCAGTTGCACTTACATAACTGTAACTTTGACTTAATAATTACTATACTGACTAATCTATTTATTTTAAATGCCAAGCAACATATTTCCTACTGCTTCCCCTAATTCCAATTCCTCGAGAAAGGGTTGAAGCATTAACTTATCACAAAAGGTCACAAAGTGTTGGAATAACTCAACGGGTCAGGCAGCATCTCTGGAGAAAATGGATAGTTGACGTTTCGGGTCGGGACTCTTCTTCAGGGCCTTTAGTTTAGTTTAGACACAGTGTGGAAACAGGCCCTTCGGCCCACCGAGCCCATGCTGATCACAATCACCCGGACACTAGTTCTATCCTACACACTGCGGGGCAATTTACAGACGACAATTAACATACAAACTTGCACGTCTTTGGAATGTGGGAGCAAACTGGAGCACCCGGAAAAAATCTAAGTGGTCACTGGGAGAACATGCAAACTCCGTACGGACAGCACCAGTCATCAGGATTAAACTCGCGCTGTGAGGCAGCAACTCTACTGCTGCGCCGCCAATGTGACATTCCAAGTTTTAGAATGAGGTCAGCCGCTTACAAATCCCATTCTCTGCACAGGGTGGAGAATCATGAATTGCCAAGACATAAGACAATGTAGATGTTGGTTCCTTTTTTTAAAATCACGAATTCAAAGTTATCTATTCAAGAATAATGTAGTGTGGTTCGTTGGATTTGTCCATACCCAACTTAAAATTGTCCATAATCTATAACTTAAAGTTTTTTTTAAAACATTTAGTGAAACTACAGATTGTGTTCTGTTCAGGTTATACATTAGTAGCTTTCTTCCACTTTGGTACGGTTCTGTGATGTGAGCAGGAAGTGGCTTAGGTAAACAGTGAGTATCAGTGAAAGAGAAACCAACACCCATTGCCTTCATTTCCAGGGATAACCCACTTTCACCTATGCCACAGCCAACAATGGCCTGCTCCCTTGACCACCAATACATTTTTGCATATCTTTGATTAATTTGTTCTACATCTCTCAATATCACCATCTATATCTCAATTTCTCTTTCCCCTGACTCTTAGCGTCAGAAACAGCGGGCAGGCTCTGCATTATGAAGTCCTCGACAGTGAACCCCATGGGCATTCACTACAAAAAGTGTCTACTCACACAGTCAGTACACTTGTCTCCCGTACTAAGTCACCGCAACCCACCTCCCCTTTTTCCTCCTCCCCACCCTTCCCTACTCCCCCCCCCACACCCCCACCTTTCCCTCCCAACTCCAGTCCCATCCCGACCCCCTGGGAAACTTAAGGGAGCAACAATCATAGAAACATAGAAACATAGAAAATAGGTGCAGGAGTAGGCCATTCGGCCCTTCGAGCCTGCACCGCCATTCAATGTGATCATGGCTGATCATCCAACTCAGTATCCCGTACCTGCCTTCTCTCCATACCCCCTGATCCCTTTAGCCACAAGTGCCACATCTAACGCCCTCTTAAATATAGCCAATGAACTGGCCTCAACTACCTTCTGTGGCAGAGAATTCCAGAGACTCACCACTCTCTGTGTAAAGAATGTTTTCCTCATTTCGGTCCTAAAGGAATTCCCCCTTATCCTTAGACTGTGACCCCTTGTTCTGGACTCCCCCAACATCGGGAACAATCTTCCAGCATCTAGCTTGTCCAACCCCTTAAGAATTTTGTAGGTTTCTATAAGATCCCCCCTCAATCTTCTAAATTCCATCGAGTACAAACCGAGTCTATCCAATCTTTCCTCATATGAAAGTCCTGACATCCCAGGAATCAGTCTGGTGAATCTTCTCTGTACCCCCTCTATGGCAAGGATGTCTTTCCTCAGATTTGGAGACCAAAACTGTACGCAGTACTCCAGGTGTGGCCTCACCAAAACCCTGTACAACTGCAGTAGAACCTCCCTGCTCCTATACTCAAATCCTTTCGCTATGAATGCTAACATACCATTTGCTTTCTTCACTGCCTGCTGCACCTGCATGCCTACTTTCAATGACTGGTGTACCATGACACCCAGGTCTCGTTGCATCTCCCCCTTTCCTAATCTGCCGCCATTCAGATAATAGTCTACCCTCATGTTTTTGCCACCAAAGTGGATAACCTCACATTTATCCACATTGTACTGCATCTGCCATGCATCTGCCCATTCACTCAGCCTATCCAAATCACCCTGCAGCCTCCAAGCATCCTCCTCACACCTAACTATACCCCCCAGCTTGGTATCATCTGCAAATTTGGAGATGTTGCATTGAATTCCCTCGTCCAAATCATTAATATATATTGTAAATAGCTGGGGTCCCAGCACTGAGCCTTGCGGCACCCCACTAGTCACTGCCTGCCATTCTGAAAAGGACCCGTTTACTCCTACCCTTTGCCTCCTGTCTGCTAGCCAGTTCTCTATCCACATCAATACTGAACCCCCAATACCGTGTGCTTTAAGTTTGTATGCTAATCTCTTATGCGGGACCTTGTCGAAAGCCTTCTGAAAGTCTAGATATAACACATCCACTGGTTCTCCCTTATCCACTCTACTAGTTACATCCTCGAAAAATTCTATCAGATTTGTCAGACATGATTTACCTTTCGTAAATCCATGCTGACTTTGTCCAATGATTTCACCACTTTCCAAATGCGCTGCTATCCCATCTTTAATAACTGACTCTAGCAGTTTCCCCACTACCGATGTTAGACTAACTGGTCTGTAATTCCCCGCTTTCTCTCTCCCTCCTTTTTTAAAAAGTGGGGTTACATTAGCTACCCTCCAATCCTCAGGAACTACTCCAGAATCTAAGGAATTTTGAAAAATTATCACTAATGCATCCACTATTTCTGTGGCTACCTCCTTGAGTACTCTGGGATGCAGACTATCTGGCCCTGGGGATTTATCGGCCTTCAATCCGTTCAATTTACCCAACACCACCTCCCGGCTAACCTGGATTTCACTCAGTTCCTCCCTCTTATTTGACCCCCGTTCCACTGCTATTTCCGGCAGATTATTTATGTCTTCCTTAGTGAAGACAGAACCAAAGTAGTTATTCAATTGGTCTGCCATGTCCTTGTTCCCCATGATCAATTCACCTGTTTCTGACTGCAAGGGACCAACATTTGTTTTAACTAGTCTCTTTCTCTTTACATATCTATAAAAACCTTTGCAGTCAGTTTTTATGTTCCCTGCCAGTTTCCTTTCATAATCTATTTTCCCTTTCCTAATTAAGCCCTTTGTCCTCCTCTGCTGGATTCTGAATTTCTCCCAGTCCTCCGGTAGGCTGCTTTTTCTGGCAAATTTGTATGCCTCATCTTTTGTTTTTATACTATCCCTGATTTCCCTTGTTATCCATGGATGCACCACCTTCCCCGATTTATTCTTTTGCCAAACTGGTATGAACAACTTTTGTACTTCATCCATGCAGTCTTTAAATACCTTCCATTGCACATCCACTGTCAACCCTTTAAGAATCACCTGCCAGTCTATCTTGGCCAATTCACATCTCATACCTTCAAAGTTACCTTTGTTCAAGTTCAGAACCCTTGTTTCTGACTTAATTTTGTCACTCTCCATCCTAATGAAGAACTCAACCATATTATGGTCACTCTTGCCCAAGGGGCCACGCACAACAAGACTGCTAACTAACCCTTCCTCATTACTCAATACCCAGTCTAGAATAGCCTGCTCTCTCGTTGGTTCCTCCACATGTTGGTTGAGAAAACTATCCCGCATACATTCCAGGAAATCCTCTTCCTCAGCACCCCTGCCAATTTGATTCACCCAATCTACATGCAGATTGAAGTCACCCATTATAACCGTGTTACCCTTGTTGCACGCATTTCTAATTTCCTGTTTGATGCCATCCCCAACTCCAATACTACTGTTAGGTGGCCTGTACACAGTTCCCACTAGCGTTTTCTGCCCCTTAGAGTTTCGCAGCTCTACCCATATCGATTCCACATCCTCCACGCTAATGTCCTTCCTTTCTATTGCATTAATCTCCTCTCTCACCAGCAACGCTACCCCACCTCCTTTTCCTTTTCGTCTATCCCTCCTGAATATTGAATATCCCTGGATGTTCAGCTCCCAGCCTTGGTCATCCTGGAGCCAAGTCTCCGTGATTCCAACTATAGCATAGTCATTAAATCAACTGCCACGGATACAAATAATGTCATACACAAGAAAGGGCAGATGCTGGTTGACAAAAAGTGAACACATGGTGCTGGAGAAATTTGGAAATGTCATCCCGTCACCTATTCCTTCTCTCCAGAGATGCTGCCTGCCCGCTGAGTTAAATAGTTCCCACTGTAGATTAATGAGTCACTAAGGTAAACGCACGGGCCACTACGTTATTACAACAAGTTTATTGTTTCAATGTTTAACTTGAACAGTAAATTTGACTCGTGGAAAACCTCAAACATGTTTGAATTTTTTCAAGAGTTAACAAGTTTCACGGGTACCAGCCGTTAGCGCCACGAGTCGCTAAGTTGCGAGTTCCAACGTTCCCGCTATGTTAATTGTACGTGATTACCGCGAGTGAAAACTCGGGGTCACTCGTCGGTCAACTTGCACCGTGAGACAGGGGTTTTATATGTTCGAATGACAAATAAATTATTATTATTATTATTATTAATGGAATAATCCCACCTATTTGAGTATAGATCAAATGCCAGAACTGAACAGTTGTAATATCTACAATCGCTGCATTTAGAACAATCTAGCGGATATATGCATGTTTTAAGGAATGCCCTACACAATTCAGCCAGGTTACTTCAACAACAACTCTCTTCAATGAACTTGACCACCAAAAATGAAATTGTTGTAAAATGTTACAAAGTTCCACTCCAAATCTACCTGATTTGGAAAAGTTAACACCCTGCCTGAAAGTGTTGAACATGAAATTATTATTAAGCAAGATTGCTGAATTAGCAACTATACCTGCAACATCCCTGTTGACATGAAAGGCCCTGTCTGTAGATGGTTTTGCATGCAACCAATAACATAGTTACCTCAGTACCATTAACCCCGCCTAGTTAACATCAATCATAACGCCTTCCCCTTCCTGGATACGGTTCACTAGAAGAATGTAGCCAGTATTTGAGGATGTATGTAATACCTTGTGCTATCATTAAAATGTGTTGAACACTTTTAGAGTTTGTATTGCTTATTTACATGGTGTCAGAAGTGGGATTTGAACCCATGCCTCCAATTGGAGACCAGAAGCGGGGTGCTAGAAGCGGTCAGCGAGCCCACCGATTGGGTCTCCACCATGGTTAACACGATAAAGAAAGACAAGAATGAAATACGTGTGTGTATCAACCCCAAGGACTTAAACCTTGCCATCAGGCGACCACACTACCCCATGCGGTCTGTTGAGGACGTGGCGGCTCAGGTCGGGCAAGCCACCGTCTTTTCGGTCCTAGACGCTAAGAACTCGTTCTGGCAGATCCCGTTGGACAAAGCATCTTCCGACCTGACAACCTTCGCCACACCATTCGGCAGATTCAAATTCCTGCGAATGCTATTCGGCATCAATTCCGCTAGTGAGGTGTTCCAGCGAACGATGGAGCAGATATTCTCGGGCCTGCCATGTGCCATCATCGTGGATGACATCTTAGTCTATGGGAAGGACATTGCCGAACATGACCAGAACCTCTGCCGCGTCCTGGATCGGGCGCGAAAGGCCAACCTGAAGCTGAACCCAAAGAAGTGCCGGTTTCGTGTCTCAGAAGTCACGTATGTTGGACACGTTTTCACCTCTAACGGACTAAAACCCGACCCTTTGAAGGCAGCGGCTATCTCTGAGATGGCAGTCCCCACCGACGTGCCAGGTCTACAACGTTTCTTGGGCATGGTGAACTACCTTGGGAAGTTTGTACCACATCTCAGTGAGCTGAGTGCTCCCCTGCGGCAGCTGACAAAAAAGGATATCGCCTGGGTCTGGCTCCCACAGCACCAGCAGGCGTTTGACTGTCTCAAGTCGAAACTGATTAACACTCCGACGTTGCGATTTTTTGATGCGAGTCGCCCCATCACCGTCACATGTGACGCTTCTAAGTTCGGCCTGGGCGCGGCATGCCTCCAATCTGTCGATGGATCGTTACATCCTGTCCCCTATGCCCCGCCGCTCTCATACCAGCAGCCGGCTCCTGTCCCAGCCAGCGTTCCCTGCATGCCTCGGTCCCCATATCGAGCGCCCGGTTCCCCTCTGCGCGGGTCACCTGTTGGCGGTCGCGGTTATCCCTCTCCTGTTCCTCCAACCCCACCGCCCTTCCCTGGTTCCCCTGCTGTCTCGGGTCCCCCTGTTTTTTTCTGCTCCTCCGGGGGAAGGGGGAGGCATCCGTACGCGCTCGGGCCGGATCAGCAAGCCACCTGTTCGTTATGGCGATTCTGTTTAATTCTGTTTAATTCTGTTGTAGTGACAACGGTCTGTTTCTTTTAAATTTTCTAAGGGGAAGGATGTAGATGGTTTTGCATGCAACCAATAACATAGTTACCTCAGTACCATTAACCCCGCCTAGTTAACATCAATCATAACGCCTTCCCCTTCCTGGATACGGTTCACTAGAAGAATGTAGCCAGTATTTGAGGATGTATGTAATACCTTGTGCTATCATTAAAATGTGTTGAACACTTTTAGAGTTTGTATTGCTTATTTACACTGTCCCACTTAGGCGATTTTTTAGGCGACTAGGCTGTCGCCACACGGTTCACCGGGATATTGCCTGTATGGTCGTGAGTAGTCACCCAAGGAGTCGTCATGTTTTTCTGGTCACCGCTGGATTTTGAAATGTTCAAAACTTGTCGGCGACAGTTGTAGCTTGTCGTAGCTTGTCTTCTCCTGACGTAGGTGCTGTCATAGGTTGTCGCCGGGATGGCGTAGGTTGTCGCCGGTGCTGACTTCGGAGAATTCCATTGTTGTAGTCGCCGGCACTAGCCTAAAAAAAAATCTCCTAGGTGGGACAGGCCCATTGGTCCAGTCGCCAGTTTTTCGGCGACCTGCTACGACTATGACAGTCGCCGGCAGTCGCCTAAAAAATCTCCGAGTGGGACAGGCCCTTAACAAGCATAAGGCAATGAGAAGTCTTTATGTGTTCACAATACTCAAATACAGAAACTTAAGCAACTGCAACATTTCTAAGACTAAAATACTATTCAGATCAGCAAGTACAAAGCTGTGCTCTGATAGTCACCATGGAAAGTTCTAGTATTGCAGATAAAATGCTTGTTGGCAAGGGGTTCCAAGAACTATCAAATCTTCCTTTCCCACTGTTTTCATCCTGTTTTGTTGTAACAGGAGTAGGCCAATTAGCTCCTCAAGCCTGCACTGCCATTTGATGAGATCAACACTGATCAATTGCCACTCAAATTCACATTTGAATATACCAAAGTTTTCTTTCAACCCCATGCTAATTACATAACCACCTCTGCCTAAAAAATAGTTCAAAGCTGTCCTCAACCACACAATGAAGGAATAAATTCAGAAGACCTTATGAGAAAAAATACTTTGCGTTTGTTTTAAATGGACAACTCAATATCGTAATACCTTGTTTAGCACTACCCTGCATGGTGTTGCTTCACTGTGGCACTCCTTCTTTTTGGAGACATATTTTGGCTATATCAATTAGAACCATTATTAAAAATGAAGATACGATAAAAGCTTCTGCCATGAAGTCTTCACTGTTATCCACAAATAAACTAACTCGCTGAAGAAGCATTTATTTGGAGAAAATGGAGGACATACTTTCCATTGGTTGGATAACCAAACGCAGTTATAATGACCCTATAGAGCGATGTTTCACTTAGCGCTCCATTTTTTACGAACTATCTACAAAGCTAATTGAGGTATTACTGTACTTTTAAAGAAAGATGCCAAGCTCTAAATTTTCCCACAATCAACCCATCAACCCTTACACATTTCAATCAAAAACCCCTCATTCTTCTGAACACCATCTTGGCTGTCAAAACTATCCTCATCATATTGAATGATAAATCGTTCTCTGAACTGCTTCCAATAGATTAAAGGGGCTGTCCCACTGCGGCGACCTAATCAGCGAGTTCAGAAGACAGTCTTCGACCTTCAAGCTCGAGGGCACTCGCCCGAAAAACCGCGAGCTGGATCGACTGTCAACGATGAAACCGCGAGCTGGGTCGGCCGACCGCACACATACACAAACACACGCAAAGGTGGGGGCCAGGGAAAGCGGGGCAGCTCTATCTGAAATTTACACCCACGATGAACAGGAATTTACAAGGAAACAGAATCTTTAAAGCCCTGTCTCACGGTGCAATTTAACCCACGAGGTACCCAGAGTGAAAGACTCGTGGTTGTGTACGAGATTCCAAGTGTATGATCAAGAGTTTAACCGAGTTCCCACGGGTATGACTAAGTTTGCTGTTTCTTGTCATTTCTGCGATGTCCCAAGTTCGTCTCCCGAGTTACCAAGTTCCTCTCCCGAGTTACTCTTGTGTCATGTTGTCTTTTTTGCACTATGAAAAGCCTCCCTTCTATAATCGTCTCATTTGGAAACATGGCTGCAAGCAGGCAATTGGAGTCCAGGATGGTGATGTTTTTTATTCGAGTGCTGTATACAGCAGCCCTTTATGTCATGCAAGGATGTTTGTGCAATGAAGGCAGAAGGGAAAGAGTACTCTCCACTGACCTGTTCAGTGATTCCAGCCCTTTCTGTTTTCACTTCAGATTTCCAGCAGCTGCAGTTCTTTTGAGATTTAATTAATGTTGACCCGTGTCTGTGTGTGCGCGCGACTCACTCTCTGTGCAGCCTCAGTTGTGAAGCATTTGCTATTCTTTTCTCTATCTTTTTCTGATTTTCAGTATCTGCTGTAACTTGCCTTTGACTCTTATTATTAATGTGTGAAGTGTTGATTTTAGCCAGAGCCATTTTAATGGCGTATCTTCCTGAGCAGAAAATAGTCTACAAATAAACCTCAAATATTTCAGGAATAATCTGTATGAATACGTCTCATTTTCAAATAAATGCTGCTTTACTTCTGAGATATTTGTACTGACCAGAGGCGCAGCATGTTTTAACAATTTTTTTCGTAATGGTACAACACTAGAGCCCAGTGATTGGGTTAAACATAATCCTTTACTGTATTGTAACCTATGTTGTTTAAAATGGTTTTAAAATGTTGAGTTAAACTTTGTGCTATTTGTGGGAATTCAAAAAGCAGATTCTTCTAACCGCAGTTGATGCAAAGCCTCTTGGTCACTAACTGCACACGGACAGCAGCTGAGCTCAGGATCGAACCTGAGACCATGAGGCAGCAGCATTAACTGCTGTACCACCATGCAGCGGAGATGGTCCAGGTCTAATCCAATGTGATTCCTGATGTCTGAAAGTCAGGGGAAAATGATCTCTCGTCTCCCTTTCCCCAACTCAGTCTGAAGAAGGGTCTCGACCCGAAACGTCACCTGTTCCTTTTCTCCAGGGATGCTGCCTGCCCGCTGAGTTAAAGAGTGCCCACAGTAGACTCACGAGTCACTAAGGTAAACGCACAGGCCACTACGTTATTACAACAAGTTTAAATGTTTCAATTTTTAACTTGAACAGTAAATTTGACTCGTGGAAAACCACAAACATGTTTGAATTTTTTCAAGAGTTAACAAGTTTCACGGGTACCTGCCGTTAGCGCCACGAGTCATTAAGCTGTACGCGCGAGTTCCGACATTCCCGCTACGTTAATTGTACGGGATTACCGCGAGTGAAAACTCGGGGTCACTCGTCGGTCGACTCGCACCGTGAGACAGGGGTTTTATCAGCAAATACAGCAGGTTCTCCCAGTACAATCAGGGTGCCTGAAAATATTACAAATGAAAGTTAGATATTTTAAAATAATGTCATATCTCAACTTCATTTAGATTAATTAACGAATCACTAGCCTTCTGGAACAAAAAACAGCTTATGCAAATCTATTAATGGAGGTTCACTCCATCTGGGTGACAGAGGGAAACTGAATTCACAAAATCATAACCTCACTGCTAATATCTGGGAAGAGGGAGACATACCAGGAGACCTCATGGACACTTGTAATACTGATCACCTTCAAGAGACAGTAACAATTGGAGCATTGCAGGAGTCTCCCTGCTATCTGCCAGAGTCAGACATTACCAAGGATCCTCCACCTCCACTGCCTCCCACTAATGACCCAAGAGCTGCTCGCAGAATCAAAACGTGGACTGTGTCCAACTGGTAAAAAACTGGACGTGACCTTTACATTGTTTAGTATAATTTAGAGATCCAGCGCAGAAACAGGCCATTTAGCCCACCGAGTTCGCGCTGACCAGCGATCCCCGTACACTAGCACTATCCAACACACTAGGGACAATTTACAATTTTTACCGAAGCCAATTAACCTACAAACCTGTACGTCTTTGGAGTGTGGGAGGAAATTGGAGCACCTGGGGAAAACCCATGTGGTCACTGGGAGAACGTACAAACTCGTACAGATGGCACCCGTAGTCAGGATCAAACCCAGGTCTCTGGCCTAACGAACAGGTCCATAGCTGACCCAAATTCAACAAAGAAAGTGTCAAGAAAGATTGCTACATGAAACTCCTTTCAACTTTTTTGAATCACAATATTGCACCTTCAAAAAGCCTGCCACTGCAGGCTTGATTGATCCACATTGATGTCTCCGAAGCATAGATGGTCAAAAGCTTCAAGTTCTTCGGAATAAACATCACCAGCAATTTGTTCTGGACCAGCCACAATGAAGCTATGGCCAAGAAAGCACACCGACGCCTCTACTTCCTTAAAATGCTTCGGAAATTCGGCATGTCCCAAACAACCTCTGCTTCGCTTCCTGAAGTCAATCACAATCTCCTTTGTCTTGCTGACATTGAGGGAAAGTTGTCTTGGCACCAGGTGACTAGGTTCTCAATCTCCATCCTGTACTCTGTAGCAATTTAACTTTTCGAAACTGCACTTCCATTGTAGCGACACTATAATCTGCACTTTTTTTTTTGCACTTCTCTGTATGGATTCTTAGTGCGATCTGTCTTGATAGAACACAAAACAACGTTTTTCACTGTATCTTGGTAGATGTGACAATGAAAAGCAATATAATTCCCGTCTCCCCAGCGACCTGGCGACAGATTCCCATGTGCACAAGGGGAAAGATTCAAGTGCACTGCAACTTCCACACTGTTGTTGGGAATCCTTTGCCCACTCAGGTTACCATCAGGAGCCTATGTGTCAGGAATGCAGAAATCCAGTATAATCAACAGAAGGCATTACTTGCTAAGATTTCCATTCAATACGCCAGCCTGAATAGACCTCCTGTACCACATCCATGCCCTGATATTAAGAAACCTGGTGGAATGAAACTATACCCAAGTATCTCTGAAATGCCCTGATTGTCAATATCGTTTTAAGGAAGACAGCGCAGACTGCAGAAACCATAGTGAATCTCCCTCCCGTTCATCACATTAACATAAAAAAAGACCAAAACCCTCCATCAGCCACCACCTGACGGTTTGCCATTATACCCAAAAATGCAATAATCAATAATTGCTGTCTGGAATATATGGATCACTTTCCATCTCTTGAACACCATTTCTCTTCCAGTACAGACCTGGATAATGAAACACCAACTCCGCTGTGCAAGCGGGGCATTTTGCCAGGGTTAGGAGTAGAATTTTTGAAGACCGTGACCTCCAAGTGAGGACCAAGCTACTGGTCTACAAAGCCATTATTCTTCTTCCCACCCTACTATATGTAGCTGAGCATTGGACCACCTGCAGCCCTTGAATCCTACCACCAGAGTGCTTTCGGAAGATGCTGCAAATCAACTGGAAAGACAGGCACACTCACATCAGTGTGCCAGAAGAGGCTAACATTGACTCCATCACTACAAACATCATCAAACAGCAGCTCAGATGGAATGGCCATGTTGCCAAGTTCCCAAAACAAATACTCTACTCCCAACTCCTGGAGGGACTGTGAACCCCTGGAGGTCAGGCGAAGCATTGCAAGGATAACACAAGGATTCACCTCAAAAGTGCCACATTAGCCCCACCTACTGGGAGGACTTATTACAGAATGGAGCAACATGGAGAATCATTGTTCACAAAGGAACTGCATTCCCTGAAGAAGACCTGAAAAACACAAGCACCCATGACAAAAGGAAAGCCCAACTTCATCCCACCACCAATGCCACTCATCTCACTGCAATCAAGATAGTAGCTCTAGAATTGGTCTCTTCAGCCATCTCAAGACCCACAGAATGCCCCACCATCGAAGGGATTTACCAGAATTGTTGCCTCAAAAAGGCAGCCAGCATACTCGGAGACCCACACTACCCTGTCCTCACACTCATTTCACCCCTGCCATTGAGAAGAAGGGTCAGGAGCCTGAAAACTGTCACATCCAGGTTCAAGAACAACGTCTTAGCTACAACCATTCGGCTATTAAACATTACAACCTCAAATAAGCTCTGAACAACATAGACCACTATTGTCATGTATACACACAATATATAATACATAAATTGTATTTGCAAGTAAGTGTGTATATACACACACCCACTGAACTTTTTTATTTCTGTCTTGTTTATTATATTGTTTACAGTGTACTATGTTTACATATTCTGTTGTGCTGCTACAAGTAAGAATTTCATTGTTCTATCTGGGACATGACAATAAAACACACTTGATTCTTGAAAGGATTCACGAGGAGGAAAATCATAGTTGACTTCAAATGATTGCCAAAGGTAATCTTTGAATTCTATATTAGCTTCATGAGTTCACTTGGTATCCCCTGAACTGGAGGAGAAGCAAATCAATCTTGATCCCAAGACGCTTTCTATGCAGTAACAACATTTGCAGAACAGTAATGCACAAATATGGTCCGCCATAATATTGGTTTGGCTGGCTGAAGGACCTGTTTTCCTGAAAAGAATGATGGGGAAAATTAGTAAGGCAGGAAGAGGTGGGTCCGATAAAGAACAAGGTAAATATCATGTGTTTTTTGGGGGAGTGTACAGAGAAAATCAAGCAGATGGGAGGATGGATTTGTGCAGATATGCAAGGCAAAGGGATGGGGCAGGGAACAAATATCTGAATCTTGGGCTGGGGGAATACTGGCATTTCAAAACACATGACACATTAGTTTCATTCTCAAAGAAGCCCAACACGATTTCACTATTATTTGTTGACTTAACAATAGTTCTTTCAAGCATCGTGTTACCATTCCTTCTCTCCAGAGATGCTGCCTGTTCTGCTAAGTTACTCCGGCATTTTGTGTCTATCTTCAGTTTAAACTAGCATCTGCAGTTCCTTCTTACACAGTGTTACCATTAATTTCAGGCAAAGCCTTTGGTTCACTGTCTTCTCTTCATTCTTAAGCAGCAAATTTACAACTTAAGTTGTCGTTAACTCAATAATTAAAACCTTTACAGAATGACAAATTTATTGAGAAAACCTCTTTTATGGTGTCTTTGGCCAAGAAAACATTATAAAATGCCTCCATAGCAATATGAAATTATGACCTACATTATTCAACCTGAACCGTGTCCAATAAGTGCATGCCTTTTCTGCAAATCGAGCAGCATTAATTTTATTTTGTCCAATTAAGTATATTGGTCCACTTTTCCCATAGATAATTAATCAACGTAGCACATATTTTGTTTATATCACCTGTGCATTTATTAATCAGAGCTAGTCTTTAACAGCACATTAAGTTTGGTAGTTACATCATCGACATTTGTCTTTGCACCACATAATAAATAGCCAATGTATAGAAACAATTGTTTTGTTTTAGACATGGAGAAAATCCCAGCAGACTTTTTTTAAGTAAAGAATGAGCTCAATTTTGTTGAACAAAGTTGAAAACACCTTCTCCCCCCCCCGCCCGCCCGCCCTTCCCTTCCCCAATCTTGCACTGGTTTCTCCCTCCTTCTCCACAATTCACAACTTTTCAACCTACAATTTGCAAATCTTTATCCTTTCGGGCTCGCACCTGTCTTTTCATCTCTGGCCTTTGTCCAACAATCTGCCTATCAAAACCAAACCCTTGCCTGTGTTCACCTATGAATGGCTGTGCTCTGTCCTGCCGCTCCTCTTTTCCAGCTTTCTTATCTACTCCCCCTGCAATCAGTCTGAGGAAGGGTCCCGACTCGTCACCTCGCCATGTTCTACAGAGATTCTGCCAGACCAACTGAGTTACTCCAGCATTTTTGTGTCAATTGATGTCTGTTCACAAATCAACAATAACATTTCCATCCACAGCTGTTGCTTTCCTGTGAGTAATCTCTAGCTCATCAGAACCGTTTTGCACAAACAGGTAAATTAGGCATGATTATTAAAAAATCTCGTGTACTCAATCACATGCCGTAAGATATGTTCCAAAGCCCTCGCCAACTAGCTTTATTGATAACAGTTTCATGCTCAAAATACTTGCCTGCACAATCTTTATCACAACTGAAAGCTTTATTTCAGAAATTTGAACTTCAAAGATTACTAACATATATAATATGAGAAAATATAATATCTCGTAATTCACATTTTGGTAAATGATACAGGGTACTAACCAACATGTCCGTGGCTTGAAGATAATGTTTGCTTGTCATGCATCGTTCCAGTTTCTGTGGTACTTGTTTGATGCTCTCGATTTCATCCAGCAAGTTTAGCACATGCTTATGTTCAATACCTTCAATCCATAACTTACGCAATTCATCTCTTTTGCAGTGCAGCAACATTTTGCATGAAAGTAGATTCTCCTTCACCTGCTTAATCTTGTTACGTGAGCTGGTGATACGTTCAGTGATGCTTTGGTATGTCCTGATGGCTGTGGTAAGTTCTGTATAATGCTGCACAATCAATTCATCCAAGTCATGGTCACATTTCTCATAAGCTTCCTCCAGGCGGCCCTTTTCAGCTTCGCGATCTTGAACATCATTGCTGGTTGACAGAGTTCTATGAGAAGATACAATAAATATTAGATGGCATTTTCATGATGAATTAAAGTACGAGCAAAGTATTCTCATCACTTAACCTTTGTTGAATACAGAATGACAATTGTTTTAAAGTTAGCAATTATCTGTAATGTTTGTAATCTTGTAGTTATTTAGACTATGCATTGTCAAAAAGACAATACGTGTGAAAACTTGGTACATCTTGTTTAATGATGCAATAGAAATCGCACAAAGAATGTGACAATAGACAATAGGTGCAGGAGTAGGCTATTCGGCCCTTCGAGCCAGCACCACCATTCAATGTGATCATGGCTGATCATCCGCAACCAGTACCCCATTCCTACCTTCTCCCCATATCCCCTGACTTCGCTATCTTTAGCTCTCCTTGAAAGTATCCAGAAAACTGGCCTCCACCAGAATTCCACAGGCTCACAACTCTCTGTGAGAAAAAGTGTTTCCTCGTCTCCGTTCTAAATGGCTTACCCCTCATTGTTAAACTGTGGCCCTTGGTTCTGGACTCCCCCAACATCGGGAACATCGGGATACAAGAGACAATTTGCCCCATCACTGTGCCAATTGAAAATGCAACACAAATTAATCCCACCTTTTAGAACAAGGACTGGTGAATAGCCAGCATTGTACCTTTTTTTGAGAAGGGCAACAGGGACAAACCAGGAAGTTATAATCTGGTAAGCATTTTATCAGTGGTAGAGACGTTATTGTAGAAGATTCCTTGGGGCAGAATTTACTTGCATGGAAAAGCATATGCATATTATGAATAGTCAGTACAGCTTGATTGGCGTGGGGGCAGGAGGAGGGTATTGGTGTTTCATAACTACTATTGAGTGTTTTGAGGATGCTATGAAGCGATTGATGAGGGTAGTGCTCTGGACATTGTCAACATGAACTTTAGTAGAGCATTTAACAAGGTCCATTATTGTAGACCAATCCATAAGATTAAGTGACATTGGGTCCACAGCAAGTTGGTAAATTAGATGCAAGATTTTCTAATGCTAGAAGACAGAAGATGGTGATAGGGGGATATTTTTCTGACTGGGGGGGGGTATGCAACCAGCTGTGATCTGCAAGGATCAGTGCTGGGACTACTGTTATTTGTAATATATATTGATGATTTGGATGATCAAGACTGATTACTAAGTTTCAAAATAATGACATGAAAATTGATGGATTTGTGGATAGCCAAGTCCAGTTTATTATCATATGCACATACAGTTAGGAACAGGCACAATAAAAAAGCAATAATGTTTGTCAATGGATGCAGCAGGATACAGACCAGTTGGAAATCTTGGCAAATAACTGGCAGACAAAGTTTATCTAGGCAAGTGTGAGGTGATGCAATTTGTGAAGTCATATGCAAATGGAAAGTGCACAGTAAAAGGCAGAACCTGTGGGAGGACTGATGTGCAGAGTGATCTCATGGTGCATAGCTCCCTGGTCTGTGGATCCCTGCAGTGGCAACATAAGTTGATAGGGAACGAAAGAAGACATAAAGAAGATTGCTTTCATTGCTTGGAGAATTGAGTAGTCAGATTATTTTGTTGCAGCTTTATAAAACTTAACGTCAAGCCACATCTGGAATATTGTGTGCAATGCTGGTCACATTACAAGAAGGATGTGAAAGTTTGGGAATGTGCAAAAGAGGTCACAGAAGAAACATAGAAAAGTGCAGGAGTAGGCCATTTGGCCCTTCGAGCCAGCCAATATGATCATGGCTGATCATCTAAAATCAGTACCCTGTTCCTGCTTTTTCCACCCCTTGATTCCTATAGCCCTAAGAGCTAAATCTAACTCTCTCTTGAAAACTGATGGTCCACCAGGATGCTGCCTGAATATATTAGCAAGAAGTTGAGATTGCACAAATTTGGGTTATTTTCTCAGGTACATCAGAGGAAGAGGGGTTACCGTGTGGAAGTAAATAATATTCCAAGAGACAGATAGTCAGTCTTTATTCCCTGGATAGAAGTGTCAAATATTGAAGGGCATACGTTTAAGATGGGTCAAGTCAAATTAAGCAGCAGATACCATAACAATGTTTAGGAGCTATTTGGACAGACACATGAACAGGCAAGGAAACGGGTATTATGGACCACAGACAGGCAGATAGGATTCATTTAGCTTGGCATTATGGTCAGCACTGAGTGTTCTTGTACTATGTCCCTGTACTATTCTATGATCCTTCCTGGGGAAATAAAACGGCCCTTATTTGCTCTATCACACCCCCTTCTTGTAACGTCTGCCATCATGTCAGTATGAGAATTCAATGTGGAGGATTTTCCACCCTTGCCCAATCTTTTTCTCCAAGTGACAGCATCACCATTGGCTTACCACCATTTAAAAAGAAATGTCGGTAATTTCCAGAGAATAGCAGACATTTCTCCAGCGTAGAAATACAAAATGACTCTCCCTTTCCCTCGAGTCGTCCACTGCACTTACCTTATCACTGAAATAAGTAATCCAGAGGGATCTTTACTTTTGCTGATTGCAGTCCTGTACTTCCCAGTTTCACTCGCCATCTTGTCGGGTGGCGCCGCCCCCCCGCGCGCCGCAGCTGACAGTTGGAGCAGCCGCCGGCAGTTGACGCCTCTCTCTCACCGACACCCTGGCTCTCCAGCTCACGGCAAGGGCGGGCGGGCGGGCGGGGGGAGCTTGCTGAAGGCTAAGAGAAAGTACACATTCAGCAATGAAGGACACGTTCAAAGTTGGCTGAATGCAACTTCAAATTATGTTATTTATAGAAAAACACAAAAAAAGGACTACAGTTCCCATGATCCTCTGACTCACGCCCTCAACGACAAAACTTTATTTAAAATGCCAAACTGACAAACGGTGGCGCTGAGCACAGATACAAAACAAAAATGCTGGAGTAACTGAGTGGGGCCTGGCACTGGCAGCATCTCACACAAAATGTTGGTGTAACTGAGTGGGGCCTGGCAGCATCTCACACAAAATGTTGGAGTTACTCAGTGGGCCTGACAGATTCTCACACAAAATGCTGGAGTAACTCAGTGGGCCTGGCATATTCTCACACAAAATGCCTGTGTAACTCAGTGGGGCCTGGCAGATTCTCACACAAAATGCTGGAGTAACTCAGTGGGCCTGGCATATTCTCACACAAAATGCCTGTGTAACTCAGTGGGGCCTGGCAGATTCTCACACAAAATGCCGGAGTAACTCAGTGGGGCCAGGCAGCATCTTACACAAAATGCTGGAGTAACTCACTGGGCCTGGCAGCATCTCACACAAAATGCTGGTGTAACTCAGTGGGGGCTGGCAGATTCTCACACAAAATGCTGGAATAACTCAGTGGGCCTGGCAGATTCTCACACAAAATGCTGGTGTAACTCAGTGGGGCCTGGCAGCATCTCACACAAAATGCTGGAGGAACTCAGTGGGGCCAGGCAGATTCTCACACAAAATGCTGGAATAACTCAGTGGGCCTGGCAGATTCTCACACAAAATGCTGGAGTAACTCAATTGGCCTGGCAGATTCTCACACAAAATGCTGGAGTAACTCAGTGAGGCCTGGCACTGGCAGCATCTCACACAAAATGTTGGAGAAGCTGAGTAGGTCAGGCAGCATTTCTGGAGATCAGGAACCGGTGTAGCAAATTACTGCAGATGCTGGTTTACACTGAAGATAGACGCAGAATACTGGAGTAACTCAGCGGGTCAGGTAGCATCTCTAGAGAAGGAATAGGTGTAGCAAATTACTGCAGATGCTGGTTTACACTGAAGATAGACGCAGAATACTGGAGTAACTCAGCGGGTCGGGCAATGCCGAGCACATTGGCATCGGGGTCATTCCACCCGCCGCCCAATCAGTGGCATCCTTCAATCGTGCGTGGATCCACAACGCAGCGAAGTGACCAATCGGAGCTGGTTTTCTTGTTGGTTGGTCGGTCGGCCGGCCCGGTGAGAGGCGTGATGGAGTGGATCGGTGACGGCCTGTGACTGGGTCTCTTTTTCTTTCCAAGGTGCCTGCAACTTCTGGCAGAGACAATTACTTCATTTTACTTTCTTATTTCGTCTGTTTGCTTTTCATTTAATGCTGACGAGATGGGAAGTAGCGGGAGCACCAAACGTGTTTCCTTCGAAGCGGATGAGAATGATCAGATCACAGTGGTGAAGGGCATCAGGGTGAGTGAGTCACTGTGTCAAACGTTCCTCGTGAATGCATTGTCACCTTCATTTAACACACCCGCAGTTATATTTTAAAGCACAGTTATTTTCCAACATGACCTTGGGTCTTATGAAACTTATTCAGCTTTTGCTATTCTATTAGCTTTTAGTTTTAAGTTTTTATGTTAATTTCAAGTTTTTACACGAGTATAACTATTGTGCTGTATTTCTTTTGGAAAGGAGCTCTCTGGCTCAACTTGTACATGCAGTCCAAATTGGCATTTTGGGCTAGACCCATTTTGTCCATGTGCCTCTGAACCTTTCCAATTCATATATCTGTCCAAATGTCTTTTGAAAGTCATAATTGTATCCACTTTCATAGGTGCCTCTGGCGGGTGGAAGATTGCAACCTTCACATGGTCTGCCCTGTTTTGACGAATGCAATCAACCCGGCGTGCACAATCAAATAAGATCAAATAGAACAAGTTGTCCTACAACTTTAGGCTGTGCACGTCATACGCAAGAAGAAGAAGCCTCTGACAAATTGCTCTGGATACCCTCTGAATGAAAAAGTTGCTCAGAGGCTTCTCTTAAATCTCCCTTGAGCCTTTGCCCTCTACTTTTAGAATTCTCTCCTCTGGGGGTATAAAGGCAGTGAGAGTTCACTTCATCCATTCTCTCTATTTTGTATACCTCAATAAGGTCAGCCTTGGTCTCATAAAGTGATACAGCATTGATACAGGCCCTTCGCCCAACTTGCCCACACCGGCCAACATGTCCCAGCTACACTAGTCCCACCTGCCTGTGGTTGGCTCATTTCCCTCCAAACCAGTCCTATCCATTTATCCTATCCCTATCTCCTATGTTCCAAAGAAAATATTCTCAGCCTTTCGAGCCTAGACTCCCTATAATTCAAGACTGCAAGTCCAGATAACATCTTGGTGACACCCTTCCTATAGCTGGTGAAACAGAACTGCATGTAGATCTCCAAACACATTCTGACCAACAAAGTGTACATAATTTCCTAATTTATGTACCCTTTCCAATGAAGACAAGAGTGCCAAACTCTGCTCTCACCATCCTGTCCATTTGACTTGCCACTTTCAGGGAACTATGCACTTGTATTGCCATATCTTGTTGTTCTACAACACTCTCCAGGGCTGTACCATTTACTATGTAAATCCTATTCTGCTTTGATATACTAAAGTGCAACATCTCACACTTGTCAGAGTGAAATTACATTTGCCTACCTTCCTAGCTGACCTAGATTATGTTGTAAACTTGGATATCCCTCTTCACAGCCCCCCCCCCCCCCCCCCCCCCCCCGATAACAGTGTTAACCACATTGTCATCCAAATTGTAAATTTAGATAACAAACAGCAGTGGACCAAGCACCAAGTCCTGTAGCACACCACAGATCACAGGCCTGCAGTCAGAAAAGCAACCCTCTGTCAGGGAACGTGGGTTCCCCTCCCCTACTATAGATGAGGCTCTCACCAATACCCTGGGTCTCTTCAATACCCTGTAACACTGCTCTCTCTCCCCATTCCCCCCACTTGTAACAAAGGCCGTCCCACTAGTCCTCACCTTTCACCCCACTAGCTGTCACAAAGAAAAAATAGTCCTCCGACATTTTCGCTACCTGCAACGTGACCCACCACTCGCCACATCTTCTCATCCCCTCCCCCGTCTGCTTTCTGCAAAGACCGCTCCCTCCGTAACTCTCTGGTCAATTCTTCCCTTCCCTCCTGCACCACCCCCTCCCCGGGCACTTTCCCTTGCAACCGCAAGAGATGCTACACTTGTCGCTTTACCTCCCCCGGCGACTCCATTCAAGGACCCAAGCAATCGTTCCAGGTGCGACAGAGGTTCACCTGCACCTCCTCCAACCTCATCTATTGCATCCGCTGCTCTAGATGTCAGCTGATCTACATCGTTTCGCCAAACACCTCCGCTCGGTCCGCATTAACCAACCTGATCTCCTGGTGGCTCAGCACTTCAACTTCCCCTCCCATTCAGAATCCGACCTTTCTGTCCTGGGCCTCCTTCATGGCCAGAGTGAGTACCACCGGAAATTGGAGGAGCAGCACCTCGTATTCCGCTTGGGCAGTTTGCACCCTAGCGGCATAAACATTGACTTCTCCAATTTCCGGTAGCCCTTGCTGTCTCCTCCCCTTCTCAGCCCTCCCTCAGCCCTTGGGCTCCTCTTCCTTTCTCCTTTCTTCTCCCCGCCCTCACCCCCCCCCCCCACCCTACATCAGTCTGAAGAAGGGTTTCGGCCCGAAACGTTGCCTATTTCCTTCGCTCCATAGATGCTGCTGCACCCGCTTAATTTCTTCAGCACTTTTGTCTACCTTCGATTTTACAGCATCTGCAGTTCCTTCTTAAACACTTTAACCAAGAATTGTTCCTTTTTCCAGGCCAATTAGCTTGTTCACTGATTGCATGTGCTATGATCTTCCAGACAGGTTTACCACGTGGCCTTGCTAAAATCCACAAAGCCAGTCCTCTGCCCTGCCCTCATCAATCTTCTCATTTAAAAAAAAACTCAAATGCTGATAAATCCTGCCCCTCAGAATTCCCTCCAACAACTATCCACTGCCGATGTCAGGCTCACTGGTCTGCAATTCCTTGCACTTTTTAAATAATATAATATTAGCCCCACTCCAGTCTTCTGATACTTCCTTCTCTGATCTTCATGTTGTTGAGGTGTTAAAGTTCCTTTTTGGAGAATGCAGCTGTATTAATCTTTTCCTTAAATTAAGAAATTAATTTTCATGCTATACATGTTTCTAGTTTTCAGTTGTCCTTAATCTTTAGAAACCAAAATGGAATCTTAAAAATGAGCATAAAACTTGCATTTACTGCCACTTTCCATATCAAGGGTCTAGAGTGTTTCATTATGAAATATACTAAAAATAGAACAATTAAATTCCTACTTGCAGCAGCATAACAGATCTGTAAACACAGTACATGTAAATTGTAAACAAAAAAATGTAATAAATGAAAAACCTCAATAGAGGTGCAACAAAAGCATTTATGCAACCAAAGCATTTCATACAGTGCCCTCTATAATGTTTGGGGCAAAGACCCATCATTTATTTATTTGCCTCTGTACTCCACAATTTGAGATTTGTAATAGAAAAAAATAATATGTGGTTAAAGTGCACATTGTCAGATTTTAATAAAGGCTATTTTTATACATTTTGGTTTCACCATGTAGAAATTACAGCTGTGTTTATACATAGTCCCCCCCTTTTCAGGGCACCATAATGTTTGGTACACAGCAATGTCATGTAAATGAAAGTAGTCGGGTTTAGTATTTTGTTGCATATCCTTTGCATGCAATCACTGCTTGAAGTCTGCGATTCATGGACATCATCAGTTGCTGGGTGTCTTTTCTGGTGATGCTACTGCAGCCATCTTTAGCTTATGCTTGTTTTGGAGGCTTGTTCCTTTCAGTTTTCTCATCAGCATAGAAAAGACATGCTCAATTGTGTTCAGATCTGGTGACTGACTTGGCCACTCAAGAATTGACAATTGTTTGGCTTTGAAAAACTCCTTTGTTGCTTTAGCAGTATGTTTGGCATACCTGTCTTGCTGTAGAATGAACTGCCGGTCAATGAGTTTTGAGGCATTTCTTTGAACTTGAGCAGATAGGATATGTCAATATACTTCAGAATTCATTATGCTACTACCATCAGCAGTTGTATCATCAATGAAGATGTAAACCAGTACCTTCAGCAGCCATACATGCCCAGGCCATAACACCCCCCACCACCATGTTTCACAGATGAGGTGGTACACTTTGGAACTTGGGCAGTTCCTTCTCTCCTCCATACTTTGCTCTTGCTATCACTCTGATATAAATGAATCTTCATCTCATCTGTCCACAAAACCTTTTTCCAGAACTGTACTTGCTCTTTTAAGTACTTCTTGGCAAATTGTAACCTATTCAATCATATTTTTGCGGCTAACCAGTGGTTTGCATCTTGTATTTCTGTTCAGGAAGTCTTCTGCAGACTGTGGTCATTGGCAAATCCACACCCGACTCCTGAAGAGTCGTCGCAGGTGCTTGGGGGATTTTTCTTTATTATAGAGAGAATTCTTCTGTTATCAGCCATGGAGGTCTTCCTTGGCCTGCCAGTCCCTTTGCGATTAGTAAACGCATCAGTGCTCTCTTCTTAATTATGTTCCAAACAAACAGTTCATTTTGGTAAGCCTAAGGTATGGCTGATGTGTCTAACGGTTTTATTCTTATTTCTCAGTCTCATAATGGCTTATCTGACTTTCATTGGCACAACTTTGGCCCTCGTGTTGATAAACAGCAATAAAAGTTTCCAAAGTTGATGGAAAGACTGGAGGAAAGAAAGAGGTGCTGAGAGCTCTCTTATACCTGCATTATGGAGACAATTAAACACACCTGAGCAATTACAAACACCCGTGAAGCCATATGTCCCAAACATTATTGTGCCCTGAAATGGGGGGACTATAAACACAGCTGTAATTTTTACTTGGTGAAACCAAATGTATAAAAATGTCCTGTAATAAAATCTGACAATGTGCACTTTAAACACGTGATTTTTTTTTCTGTTACAAATCTCAAATTGTGGAGTACAGAGGCAAATAAATAAATTATGGGTCTTTGTCCCAAACATTATGGAGGGCACTGTACATTCCCTGGAGCATAGGACACTGGGGAATGATCTTATAAAGGTGTACAAAGTCATGAATCGCATAGATAGGGTGAATGGCTAAACCGTGATCTGTCTATTCTTTCCACATATGCTGCCTGAGAAAACTTGCAATTCTGGGATCTTGAAATGAATCTTGTTTGCATGTTTTCTTTATCAGTCTTTTCCAGAACTCCTCCAATGTCTGGAGAATGCAACTTCCAGCTTTTAAAAGTTAGCTACCCCAAGCTTATTAGAGTTATCATTATACAATTTAGATTTTTTAAATACATGGACAGTTTGCTTAAAAAAAAACATATTCCCACAAGCTGAGGAATCTAAACCAAAGAGAGATCACATCACCTTGTCGAGGGATAGTAACCACATTAGAATATTGCACTGAGCAATTTAATTCATTGGATTGTATTTGCAATAAGCAATTAATTTATAAGCAATTATTTTTTTTTATGTGAAACATTGGTAAATGCCCCCTTGTTGAAAGCCATGCCATTAGCCACCTTGGCTTCACACTATGCAATTCATTTCATCTCACACAATCATTTTTATGGCTTAAAGTTATTTTTTAATTCATGCAAACTTAAGCGAAAAATTTGTGAGCCTTCCATATGCAAAATAACTAGCAGAAAAAATATATCTAGGTTCTGTAAATATTATATAGAAGACTTCAAATATGGCTTAGATCTCTGCTCTGTGCTGCATCACACCATCAATATCATCTTTAAATTTACAGACGTAACAATGTTGTGTAGGAAAGAACTGCAGATGCTGGTTAAATCGAAGGTAGACACAAAATGTTGGAGTAACTCAGCGGGACAGGCTGCATCTCTGGAGAGAAGGAATAGGTGACGTTTCGGGTCAAGACCCTTTTTCAAACTTAACAATGCTGTCAGATGAATAGCAAGTAATGATGAGTTTGAATACAGGAGATGATTGATAACTTGATTGAATGGTGCCAGAATAACAATCTTGCTCTCAACGTCAGTAAGACCAAGATACTGATTGATAACTTTAGAAGAGGGAGGCTGAGGATCCACAGACCTAGTTTCTTCAAGGAATCAGCGATGGAGAGAGTCAGCAACATTAAGTTCTTGGGCATGCATGAGATCTGCCCTGGGCCCAGCACGTTGATGCAATTATAAAGAAAGGCCATCAATGCCACTTTGCTTCTTAAGAAGATTGACGAAATTCTGTGTGTCGACGAATACTCTCTTGAAATCCCAGAGGTGTAAGGTACAGAGCATACGGACTCATTGCATCATGGCCTGGTTTAACAACTTGAATGCCCAGCAATGAAGGAGTTGCTGAGATAGGCAAAATAACAATAGGCTGGAAGAAATAGCCAAGTTTACTACAGGTACTGACCTCCCCTCCATCAAAGGGATGTACTGGAGGCTTTGCCTCAAAAGGCAGTCATTTTCATCAAAGACCAACATCACCCAGGACTTTGTAGGGTACGTTGAACAATCCCTGTCCAGGCGTACATTGGCCCCTGAACTCTACCCCCGAACTCTACCTCCGCTACATTGATGACTGCATTGATGCTACCACCTGCACCCATGCAGAACTCACTGACTTCATCCAACTCACCACTAATTTCCATCCGGCACCCAAATTCACCTGGACCATTTCCGACATCTCCCATACTGTTTCTAGATATAACCATCTCCATCGCAGGCAACAGACTGCTGACTGACATCTACTACAAACCCACTGACTCCCATAGCTATCTTGGCTACACTTCTTCCCACCCTGCTTCCTGTAAAGACTCTATCCCCTACTCCCATTCTCTCCGTCCACGCCGCATCTGCGCCCATGATGAGGTGTCCTCATTCTTTATGGAACAGGGGTTCACCGCTTCCATTATAGATGATGCTCTCACCAGGGTCTCCTCTATATCCCGCCCCTCTGCTCTCACTCCCACTCCCCCTATTCGTAACAAGGACAGAGTCCCCCTTGTCCTCGCCTTCCATCCCATCAGTCGTCGCATACAACATACAATCCTCCAACATTTTCGCCATCTCCAACGGGATCCCACTACTGGCCACATCTTCCCATCTCCTCCCCCTTCTGCTTTCCGCAGAGACCGCACCCTCCGTAACTCTGGTCAATTCGTCCCATCCCACCCAAACCACCCTCTCCCTGGGTACTCTCCCGTGCAACCGCAGGAAATGCAACACTTGTCTCTTTACCTCCCCACGCGACTCCATCCAAGGACCAAATCAGTCTCTCCAAGTAAGGCAGAGGTTCACCTGCACCTCCTTCAACCTCATGTGCTGCATCAGCTGTTCCAGGTATCAACTTCTCTACATCGGCGAGACCAAGCGCAGGCTCGGCGATCGCTTTGCTGAACACCTCTGCTCAGTCCGTCTTAACCAACCTGATCGCCCTGTTGCTTCAACTCCCCCTCCCATTTCCACTCTGACCTTTCTGTCCTGGGCCTCCTCCATTGCCGGAGTGAGGCCCAGCGCATATTGGAGGAACAGCACCTCATATTTCGCTTGGGTAGTTTACACCCTAGTGGTATGAACATTGACTTCTCTAATTTTAGATAGCCCTTGCATTCTTCTTCCTTCCCAGTTCTCCCACAAGTCCAACTTTCTCCGCCTACTTTCTTTATTTTTCCTGCCCCCCCACCCACGACATCAGTGAAGAAGGGTTTCGACCCAAAACGTCGCCAATTTCTTCTCTCCATAGATGCTGCTTTAGCCGCTGAGTTTCTCCAGCATTTTTTATCTATCACCCAGGCCATGCTTTCATTTCGCCACTAACATTGTGAAGCAGCCACAGAAGCTTGAAAACCGTGACCACCAGATTCAAGAGCAAGTTCTTCCCAGCAACCATTAGGCTCTTGAGCACTGCACAATACTTACCTTAGCAACTATGATCTTCTATGGATGTGTCTTTGGTAGCACTGTGGACTGTGATTTTGCTCTATTATGGGTACCCAGTCATATGTTACTATTTATCTGTGTGTTATTATGTTAACGGGCTTGTTGAGCTGCAGCAAATGAGAATTTTGTTTTCCCATTGTTCGTACATCTGACAATTAAACACCCAACGTGACCATAATTATCTGATTGCAATCTGTAGATCTCCATGTAAATTTTTACTTCAATTCCAATTTTTAAACTGGCATTTTGAAAGGTATTATATATCCTTTGAAGAAAACAAATTTCAAGAACTGATAGTATAAAATAAAAATGGTTCTGAGAATATTTCTGCTATGTTATGGTGAAAGGAAATTTTGTAGTAATTATTTTCCATAAACTTCATAAGCCAGGTAATGTGTGTATATCTTTAATGGAATTTCTCTAAGTTAATCTTGATTTGCGTCTTAAACTTTTGAATTTTGTCTGGTCATGGACAAGCTTCTGCAGCATGAGTAATGTACTGCCACAAAGCTATCAGTGAAATATTACGCATTTTGTATTTCTGCCAAGGAGGCTGCCTGTAAAAGTCGAAAGTGATAAAGCCAGCCTTGCAAGTGGAGATATTTATCACCAACTGAAAACCTGAATTTTCTTTAAAATTTCATATTAAGACATGTGAAGTGTAGAGATGTAAAAAATATTTCCACACTTCACAGATCATGTGCATGATATGAAATGAGTTTTCTGCTCTGAAATTATTAAGCTATTGAAAGATGAAGTAAATCTTCTGGGAATGTAACTAGTAAACACTACTGAAGTTTTTTTATAAAGTTTGTTCCTGAAAGATTTAACCTTTTTATTTTTACCAATACTGGAAGAATATCTTAGACAGCAATGGTCCTCAAAATTGGGGCTTTGACCTTAACTGTTCCACAATTTTCTCTGAACAGCTCTCTGATAGTGTTATCAGCCGTATGCGAGATGCTTCGCCGTCTACTGAAAAGTCACAACCATCTCCAGAAAAAACTTCAAGTGGAACTTCACCACCTTCTTCTGTCCAGCCAATAGGTATTTTGCAGCTGCATTTTTTTTAAAAGTCTGTCTATTTGTGCGGATGCGTTTAACTTTAATGATCTACTTAAATTTCCATCTATTATTTTATCATGTGTTATGTACCAGATTAAATCTGTACCAAAAAGAATTGTAAAACATAATTTGTGAGCCTAGAAAATACAGGTTCAGAAAGTGTTTTTTTAAATGAGAAAGAGAAAAGAAATGGTGAGTGCATGGTAGCAAATGCTGCAAAAGCAATATATCATAGCTGTTGGAAATTTGAAATGTACACAGAATTTTGATCTGCAAGTGGTTTGCCGATTGTAATGTGAGCACGAACTGGATTTGTTTTCTGCATGTAGAGTGAATGCATTGAGGACACTGGATTTTGTCAGTGGAAGAATATTCTGCATTCTGTATCTTCCCCTTTGATCTACCTATCGTACTCGAGTTTGACTTGCTTGTATTTATCTGTAGTGGTATTATCATCAGATTTTATGCAAAACAAAGCTTTTGACTGTTCCTGATAGATGCAACAATAATAAACCTAAACCTAAATCAAAACATTGGATATAGTGGCGATTGTTCACCCCTTGTAAGAGAATTAGAGTGAAATAATCAGAACCTACAAACCCAATGGGTGGGAAATTGCTGGTGGATGACTTGCAAAGTAAAGTAGTTGGTATGTTGGTAAGATTGGGACATTACTGGAAGCATGGCACGAGACGAGAGAAGAAATAGAGCCTGTGCTTAAATGTTAACAGTGGAAGGAAATTGGATGGACTGGAATTGGTTTTCTTTGTAACTGTGAAGGGTGATCGGAGATGTAATTGGGATGTTAAAAGATATGAGGGGTTTAGATAGTGTGAAGAAAGGACCCATTTCCTGACAAAGGTCAGTAGGCATTGATTTAATAATTAAAAAGGATTTTGCCCAATGGAACTTGCTGCCTGAAAGGAAATTGGAAAATACATTGAAATTGCGTTCATTTTTGAGCAACAGGCAGTGGGCCGTGAGTTTGAAAATGTGAATTGGCCAAATCTTTTTTTCGCCCAACTTTTGTGAAGAGTTTGGTTTTCTTCTGTGCTGTAAATTTCTAAATTCTAGTATCCCTCCCAGCAACTGTTCTTATGACGATTGAAGCATGTTGCCTAAATGAAGATGATACTTATGTTTGTTTAGCAGTTATTGCCAGTAGAATGACTAATTGCTGTTATTGATCTCGATCAAAACCTTTGAGGTGATGGTTAATTTTAAGATTGAGGATTTAATTCTGAGAATAGATTACATACAGAAGGTATTGATTTGAGTCAACAATGAAGTTATTCTTTAATTGCAGTGAAAAGGATAATGAGTCTTCTCTCAATATATGGTAAATGGAGGGAACTTATTTATTTGTCTGGAATGCACAGAAAGTTTCTTAACCTTAAAATTAGAGTTCTATGTGAGTGTGGGAATCTTTTCGTGGATGGTGATCCTTGGAGCTACATCAGAAAACATTACTTCATACAAGGTAGACAAAAATGTTGGAGAAATTCAGCGGGTGAGGCAGCATCTATGGAGCGAAGGAAATAGGCAACGTTTTGGGTCGAGACCCTTCTTCAGACGAAGAAATCTGAAGAAGGGTCTCAACCCGAAACATTGCCTATTTCCTTTTCTCCATAGATGCTGCCTCACCTGCGGAGTTTCTCCAGCATTTTTGTCTACCTTCGATTTTCCAGCATCTGCAGTTCCTTTTTAAACATTACTTCATAGAAAGTGCTGTTTGAATATGGAACACATAGTTAATTTTAGTAGCCGAGAAAATGAGGGTGAACAAACTAATGCATGTAAAAGCACTGTTTATGTAGGTTAACTGATTTTACCTGGACGTCGCAATCAGCTCAAGGTCCAAATGGCTGACACCTATTTCAATTTTTAAGGTACTGCTTCTAACAGGGCGTGTTCAAATAATGATGATTTGAATAATTCAGCCCAGATGAAGTCCAGATTCAGCAAATGTGCCATTTCCAATTTTACAGAAAACCCAAAGAGTATCATATAGTTTGAATTCATCTAAGCTTCAATTCAATCCACTGACAAAATGTGTTTTATTTCTCCTGCTTATCTATAAAGAGAAGAAAGATATTGTATATCTTGGGAAAATGTCATGATGTTAGTTTGGAAAATTAATGGATTTGAGTTGCATGGAAATTCATTAGTAAGCTCAGTAGCTTTATATCTTCAAGATTAAGTGTCTCCTGTTGTACAGGGTATTCTTCATAAATGTATTGTAAAATTAAATAGACGCATTTAGCCCAGTGGATAAAAACAGCAGTTGTTAGTATTGTTTAAGCTACTTTTCTAAGATGTCTTGAATGCTTGTCCTTTGAATCAGAATTAATTTGTTTTAGTTTTAAAATGCTATGCTTGTGATTTTGGAAAACTTTGTGTTAATAAACTTATATTTTAGAAATGATATAGAATAGATGAAAACACTGTAACCTGAGATGTTTGTATAAACGATAAAACAATTTAATCAATGTAAAAACATGAAAGCAAGAGTGCTGAACAAACTTGAAACGGGACTTTGCAAAATCAATGGATAAGACTCTGGTGTATATTTGATGGGATAGATTTGCAAAGAAGCTGCAAAAATTATTCTCATGCATCATTTTCTTATTAATCTCAGAGTCTTCAGATCTAGAATTTAATACTGTTTCAAATATGATTTGCAAACAGGACAGCTAAAATCAAGCACATTTATATTTGTCAATGGTTAAAAAGTGGTTTCTCTAATTTTTTTATGAAGCCTCCAGAAAAAAAAAATTAAATTATACAAGCTGTTTTGGCTCAATAACTAAAGAATCCTTCCTGAAATTATTTTAATGTAATCACTCCGATTTCAGGTCTTTGTTTCAAATTAACATTCAATACCTGTGGCTAAATTTGTTCATGTATATGATAATTTTTCCACACTTGAAATTATCAATAGATGTAGGAGCAAGTAGAAGTAACTCTTGCACCTGTTTTATTTATTTAATTATCGTATTATCAAATTATTAATATTGTGTGTAACTGTTATTTATAGATGAAAAATAATTGTAGTTTCCAGCACTTAGTAATGTACAGTGCAATCATCTAGATGCAAATAAATGCATCAGTTGACATGTGGGTGTCTCAGCAAACTAAATGCACAATGGGGTTTGCACTAAGTGCTCGCCCGACAAAATCAGTCCAAAATAACGTAATTATTTCATTGCTGCTTAAAATTGCATGTAAAATATGTTAGTATGTGTGTTGTAATGAAGTATTTGGTGAGATATAGTTTTTGGATCATGCATGCAGAGGAAATGCTTGCAAAATGCTTTCAGTAAAGGCTTGTGTAAGTTTTTTATGAGTTTTTTTGAAACAAAGTTGTTTTGCATTAGCCTCAACATATGAACTCTGGTTGTAAGTAATTTCAGGGATTTATATATTAAGCATGCTGTGTTTATATTAAATTAAAATGGATGCCGGGGCAAGAAAGTTAAGAGTCAATCTGGGATGCTAGATATCTAACAAAGGTTTTATTAGGAAATGTTTGGCTTTGAACTACAGTAAATTTGTACAATAATTTAATGTTTGTAAAGGTTTTGTGCTCAATATATTATTCATATCTGATTGAAAAGAAAGAGGCCACTGAATTTTAAAAGTTAATTGGAGTACAGATGAGTAAAATGTCTTATTGGGTTGATTTCCTAAAAGGGAGAGTTAAGGGGTCCCCTAACGATAAATCAATAACACTAATGATAAGTCAATAACAGCCACACAAAGGACTATTTAGTTAATCATCTCTCACCTGCTACTTTTAAGTAACGAGAACTGAAATACTTCAAATGCTGAAGCTGAGTTTTGACTTCTTAAACCTCCTCAAATTCTCCATCCCATTTTCAATTTGAAGACAAATAGAGGATAATTGGAATTCACCCTCTTATTGCGAGGAGACGCTGCACAATTTGGAATCAAGATGATCCATTCCTTCTCTCTAGAGATGCTGCCTGTCCCGCTGAGTTACTCCAGCTTTTTGTGTCTATCTTAGACATTTATTCAATGTTGATCTTCAGCGTGCTTCCTGCTTTCCTTTCCCATCTTGTGTAGTTTTAAATAAAGCTTGATATTTTGTAACGGATGAACAAAACTATTTGCGTTACATGCTGGTAGAAGCGCTGAATAAATTATTTTTCATTTATTTGCATAGTTCAGGATTTTGTGGATGCTGCCCTAATTTTGGTGCTTCTTGGAATTAGTCCAATAATTTTAGGTCAACGTTTAAACTAAACTTAGAGCTTCTGTAAGCAGTATTGATGTGGGCTCGTTAAGTCAGAATTAGAGCATTCCTATACTTAATGGTATGAAATGAGTTGAGAGCTGGAATAGTTGCATTCAGTAAACTGAAGTTTTGGCTTTTCACTATTCTGGCACCAATTATGGTCATTGGAACTTGGAATTTGACATTAGTTATTGCTTCAGCAATGTCTGATTGGGCAACATGGTGTAAAGTTGGCAGAACAGATGTTTTTATTACATATCAACAAGTAGAAACTGATGATCCCGCGGGCCGTGCGGCGGGGGAATGCTGGCGAGTTGTAGCCAGACGCACCAGCAGGTTTAGCTTGCACGGCATGCACACAGGAAGGCCCAGCAGGCCGCAGCCTATAGGGAGGAAGCTGCGGTGCCTAGCCTCTGAGCTCCCTCGAAGACCGGAGTACCGAAATGGAGGGAATCAGCGAAGGCAATCATTAGAAGCAAGGCCAGTCACCTCTTCATGGCAGAAGGTCACCCTCGGTGCCACAGCCATACCCGACAGGAGGCCTGGCTTGCCCACCTAGAGAGGAGGGAGTTGGATGGAAGGCTGATAAGCACACCGGCTGTGGGAGGCAATCCACTGCCTCAACAGTGGAGTGGGCCACTGGAGGCCCTGCAATAGCTTGGGGCCGAGCTGGGCTGAGCGCTGCTTCAAGAGGTCATGTACATATACCGGACGCAGCCTTCATTGGCACGGAGCATTGGAGCAGCAATGGAGGACAACAACGGCTATGCTGGGCCAGGCAGACCCTGCAATGCCGCCAGGACAACAGACCTTCATGGACATGTCAATAACTCTGTACTTGCAACAACTGGGCTTGAAAATGGTGCCAAATCTTGCGACTATGCTTTCTTAGTGTACTACTACTATACACTTGTACTGTATCTGAGATGCTTATCTAAGATGTATCTTAGTGCTTATGTTTAATGAAACGTACTGAACTGTATACAAAAATAAATTTCACTGTACCTCGGTACATGTGACAATATAGGACCAGCGAATGATAATTGTGACAAAATAGAAAACATTTTGGGTCTCAGCATTCATTTAATTTTAGTTTATTTTAGAGATACAGCGCGGAAATAGGCCCTTCGGCCCACCGAGTTCGCAACGACCAATGATCCCCGCACACTAACACTACACTACGTACACTAGGCACTATTTACAATTATACCAAGCCAATTAACCTACTAACCTGTACGTCTTTGGAGTGTGGGAAGAAACCGAAGATCTCAGAGAAAACCCACGCAGGTCATGGGGAGAACGTACAAACTCCGTCAAACAGCACATGTAGCCGGGATCGAACCCGGGTCTCTGGAGCTGTAAGGTGGCAACTCAACAGCTGCACCACCATGGCGGCCATATTATTTAGTGAGGTTCCTAATATCTGGTTCCACCATTCAACATTGTTCAGCTCGATTATCTTAGTAAGAAAACTGAAGTTTCTTTAACCTTGGATCAGGGAGAATAATTAGTTCAGGCTTGAGTTGCTGACTTAAAAGGGCACGTATTCGGTTAAAGCATAATTGAGTTGACTGACAATTTCCAGACTTAGATAGTTAGGTGGAACTTGGTATATCCTCTAACGGAGGATATTAGAACGGAAAACAAGATACTCCAAAAGGAACGGCTGACCTACCACTCACACATTGGTTACCCCAGACTTACAAAGACCTGCAATAACTCGAGTCAAGTTGAGTGCAAAAGCACAATTATATGCAAGTCTATGATAGTGCAAGAGGTCTGTCCTATTTTGTTACTGAGGTAACAAATATTACGGTTGTGAAGGTTGGTTCAAGAACCTGATGGTTGTGGGAAAATAGCTATTCCTGAACCTAGTGGTGTGAGACTTCAGGCTTCTATACCATTTGTTCTCTAAGTGATTACATATTGGCTATAGGGATTCGGGAAGGAGGATCACATCCCCCAATGCTTGCTTGATTGGGGAAGACCTCTCTAATTACCATAATTTTAGCACAATGCTAACATTTAATATTATGCTGAGAGATTTGGCTCTTTAATCAGTGCTAGTTACTCCTGGCAAAATTGCACAGATCAACTTGTAAATTTGGAAGAAATTAACATATGCTGCAAATATAGAGGAGTTGCTTGATAAGATCCTGCATCAAAGATGATCATGGAATAATAAAAGCTCATCGTGTAGGGGATGACATCGATAGAAGATTGGCCAGTTTCAGGAGAGGGAGAAAGCATAAATGGGTTCAATAGTAAGATTAAACGAGAATTTACCTGTTTGAAGTTTGATCTTTATTTTATGAGGAATTACGGTGAGTGATTACGTGAAGAAGCCCCGCCAGGCGCATGCGCGTCATTCTTCGAAGCAGCGCGTGAAATTACAGTAACTACAGTCAAAGTGATATAGTAAGACTCAGAAGACTAGAACTACCAGATGATCTTTGCGATTATGAGGGCTGGGAGCGGAGGGCACGTAATCGCTCACCGTAACTCCTCATAAAATAAAGATCAAACTTCAAACTGGTAAGTTCTCGTTTAATCTTACTATTTTACTTCGGAGTCACGTGGGTGATTCCGTGAAGATTTCAAAGCTCTGCGATTTCATGCCGTAGATTCAGTTCCATATGACACACTGCTTCGGTTGACACAGGATAAACAAATAATGTATTGAACATTGCTTAAATTGTACAATGAACATTTTAATAATAAAAAGAACAGTAATAACCCCTCTCTCCAAGGGGAAATTACAAATGAAAATCAAACAGAACCCAACACAGCATGCCCAAACCCTTCCACAGGTTTGTCATAAAATCTTCAAAAAGTTCCTTCACTAGACCAACCTGTGGCCCCGAGGATTTGGTCTAAAGGCACGTCCTATGCCTTTGCTGCGGATTTTGACGCCGCCCTGGTGGAGTGAGATTTAAACACATAATTGTCTATTCCAGCACAATCCAAAACCTGTTTCAGCCACCTAAAAATAGTTTGCACTGACACCTTTTTATGAGGTTTTTTGTGGCTGATGAGCATCGTTGTTTCAGAGCCTCTGAGACTCTTGGTTACCTCAATATATTGACTCGGGTGCGTAACTACACATAGCCTTAGGTCAATGGGGTATGCTTTAAAGCTTATTTTGGTTCCAGCCGTCCCTGGCCTGCTTTGTTTGATTAAATCGTATACATAAAACGTAATATTATCTACAGAAGAATGCATGCTATCCAGTCGTAGCTTTTGCAATGTCTGGACCCGTTGCGCTGACACTAGCACCATAAGCATGACCACTTTAAGTGTTAACTTCTGAAAAGACAGATATGTAATTGGAGCCCATTGCCGAAGCAGTGTGAGAACTATGCTCACATCCCAGATTTCCATATATCTAGGCTTGGGAGGGTTTTTGTTAAAAATACCTCTCATGAATCGGGACACTAATGGATGCGATCCGATTGAATGTTGTCCCGACACTTGCCCTAAATAGGAGGGCAAAGCACTCCGAACACTATTAATGGCACTACAGCTCAATTGCTCGTCAAAATGCGATGTAGCAAGGAACTCCAATACATTCGTTATGCCTGCAGTATGATAAGATATATCCGACTGTAAACAAAACCTCCCATTTCTTAATATCTCCCATTTCTTAATATGAGATGCATATTGCTTTTTAGTACTATCTCCCCAGGCTCCAGGCACATCCACGGTCCTACTCGATAGTCCGAGCCCCTGGAACGGTCTGGTCAGAATCTGCAAATCAACAGATTAATACGATCATGTAAAAGGTGACTCTCTCCTGTCACAGGGTGAACCAGCAAGTTGCTGCATTTGGGGATGGTCATGAATGGCTGTGTCATCGGTCTCAGGACCAATGGGAACCATGGCTGTGTAGGCCAGTCAGGAACTACCAAAATGCCTGAAACGGAGTCCTGCTCTATTTTGGTGAGACATTGACTGATGAGGCAGAATGGGGGAAAAGCGTAAAAGAATGTACTTCCCCAATGTAGCGAGAATGCATCCGCCGCTACTGCCCCTGAATCCGGTTCCCATGAGGCGTATCTAGGTAACTGGTGATTTAGCCTGGACGCAAACAGATCTGTCTGGCAATCCATACCGGCTGACAATCATTTTGAAAATGTTTGGATTCAGCATCCATTCTGTGTTGTCATTAAATTTGCGTGACCTGGTGTCTGCCACCACATTATCTCTACCTGGTAGGTAGATAGCTGAGACCCAGATATTTCCCGTAAAGCACCAGTTCCAAATGAGGTTAGCCAGATTATCACATGATACTGACCTAATTCCTCCCATGTGATTGATATATGCAACAGCTGTGGTATTGTCAATCTGGAGCAGAACATGTAAATCATCCATTGTTGAACAATATGCTTTTAGGCCATAGAATGAACACAGCAATTCTAAGTAGTTTATCCCATGCCTCTGCAGGATTAATGCCTCTTGCACACTCCATCTGCCGCCACAGCTAGACTCGGTATCAGTGGCTCCCCATCCCGAAGCACTGACATCTGTTTGTAAAATAACTGAGGGTTGTTGAGTCAAAATGTTTTTAGTACTTCGTGAGACATTAATTATCCACCATTGCAACTCGGCAATAGCTTTGGCTGGCAACTGCATTGGTCTATTGAAATGACCTGCATGTTCTTTCAGTGCTTGTTCTTTAGCTCGTTGCACATTCTGATAGTGCAGAGGTCCGAACTGCACTCCAGGGAAAGCTGCCACTAATTTACCAATTACACTGGCTATGTGCCGGATGGAGGGTTGTTGTTCCTCTACTAGATTGCTGCAGGCCTCCATAATTTTCACAGTTTTGGCCATAGGCAAAGTCACTGACATATTAGTTGAATCAATGACGAACCCCAAATAGTCAATCATTCTGGATGGCACTAATTTGGATTTAGTTGGATGGATGAGGAAACCTAACCTCTCAAACAAGTGTTTGGTCACTGAAACCGATTCCTCAGCTGCCTCCTGAGTGTTGCTTATAATCAGAATATCATCCAGGTATGCCATCACAATGTGATTCTGGGCGCTGAGTAGCCGTAAAATACTGGTTGTAACAACTTTGTAAATAACCTAGGGGCTGAGTTTAACCCATTGGGCAAAGCTTTACATTGCCACAGCTGTCCCATCCAACTAAATTTCAAGTATCTACGGTACTGGTGATGAATTGGTGCTGAATAATATGCATCTTTCAGATCTATGGTTCCCATATAACAACCTTTTGATAACAGTTGCTTAGCAGTACTGAAAGTTTCCATTTTAAAATGTCTATACTGGACATAAGAGTTTAGTCGGGTTGGGTCCAGAATGACACCCACCATCCTTCTTCTGCCTGTGGAATATATTGGACACAAATTGTTGAGGCTGATATGCTGTCCTTTCAATGACCCCTTTTTGGAATAAAACCCCAATTTCATCATTCACCTGTAGAGCTTCTGGATGTATTTTTGATATAAACTCGATTCAACACCCCCGGATACTGTCCAGTATGAATAGATCTGATGTTATGCAGCACCATTCATCATAAAACAATTGCAACCTACCCCTGACCGGAGGCTGCTCCCCAGAGGATATATTCCGGACTGAACCAGTTACTCGTACTTCCATGGTTGCTCTTGGATTCCTCAGCATCCTGGCCATGTTGGGGGTGTGCAGTGGTGCATGCCAGCGGCGTGTAGCTGGAAACGCCCAGCTCGGTCCTTGACCTGCTCCAGCATCTGAAGCTTGGCTGAAGGGGAATGGCTTGCGAGGTGGCATCCTGCCCCCGGGTGTATACGTTTTTATGAGGCCGATGGTTTTCGCCTCATCCAATTCTTTTACTTGCTTCGCCAGATCCTCCCCAAATAGCAAGTTGGGTGTCTGGACATTAGAAGACTTGCATAATGCCGCAAAGCGTGGATTGAGGGTTGGTTTTATGGCTATTTTCCGGATGCAATTAAGCTCGAAATGAGTATTGCACAGCAGGGCTAGCATGTCCTGCTGTGTACGTGACAGTGGTGCTGCTTGGACCATTCGCCGAAACGCTGTTATTCCTGCCCCCACTAATTTGAGGGCTTTCTGAAATCTCAGCTCCTGCCCCCTCATGGATGCGCTCATTTGTCCCCAGATGGCCGAGTTCACGGTGGACACCTTGAGCGACGCACAGTTAACAGGTGGTTGATAATGTAAAGAAGTCTCCTCCATTATGGAGTCCTGGAGCTGGTGAGCGGCCATATAATTAATATTGCTGGCCGGATTGTCATCCATGGCTTCACCAGTTCCCGCCGGTATGGCAAAATTGCTGGCCATATCCGGCACTCCTGGAGCATAGCTCATGTGCTTTGGTGTATGCACATTTGCAGTGACGCCAACTTCAGGGTCAGATTCATACTGCCCTGGCTCTCCCGAGTCTTGCTCTAGGGAGGTATCACACAGCCCTTGAAAAGGCGCCGCTGTTGTGGGTTCCCATTCATCTTCGTAGGCGTATTGTTGGTACTGCTCCTCGCCATACGGACCTCTGCTTGAGGTTGCTCCAGAGAGCTGTTGGGGAACCCTGGGGGTATGCAACCCCGACTGGAACACCTCATGATTAAGCATTTGATCTATTAGGTGTTCCATTTTGTCAAGACGTCCCCAAACCTTTGAAGGAGGGGAGTCTTCCTGGCCTGACTCATCCGAGTCGATAGGCCTGGCCGTTTTTCTTTTGGCCTTCCTCCTGACGGGAGTGGCCATAGTGCTCTAAGGCACCGGAGTTATTGGTATTTGCTGAACTGCCGCCGGCTCTATAGCCGGCGTTTCTGAAGCCGGTGTTTCCGCAGCTGACCTACGCTCGCTAACAGCGGTCCCGCGGGTACGTTTCTTACTTCAAACGGCAGCAGCCTTTTTTGTTACTGTTTCCATTTTAAGTGTCTCCTGCTGGCTCCTGTAACCAGCCTTACTGAGCTAAGTAAACCGCAGAAAGTTTTTAAAAATCACTTACCTGCTGGTTTATAACTTACCGCTGGTGGAGCTGCTCTCTCCAGCCCGTCGGTGCGCCATGTGACGGACGTAATGACGCGCATGCGCACTGGCAGGGCTTCTTCACGGAATCACTCATGTGACTCCGAAGTAAAATTTGCTTTGCAAGATGTAATAATTGGTATGCACAGGTATTGGTGCTGAAGCATCACACCATTATATTTTGGGTGTAGGCACCAAGGATTGCCGTTATGTTTGCTGATTACACCAAGATTGAAGTAAATTTTGAAGAAGATATTTGGCATCAGGAGTGCAAATATATTTTCTCAAGGATGAAAAATTCAGACTTGATGGAGCCATACACATTCCTCAAAGGTATCTTTGTAGGAAGGACGTGAAGAGGAGGTTTTGCCTTGCCCGACCTTTTAGAACTAGATGTCCTAGCTTTGTAAAAAAATAAGAGATGTCAATATACATGTATAAAGAGGTTTTTCTTCCCCACCCCCAAAGGATTATTAATTTCAGGAATTAGCCTTGATATTAATTTGTGGAGCAGGTTTGAGTGGGTGAATGATCGATTACTCCTAATTTGTGTATACTTGTCTTTTTTAAAATATTTAATTATTTGTTGCTATTTTGATTTATTATTAATTTTGAAGTGATGTTTCACAAAGTTTTCATCAAAACTGTACTGGAATTGCCTTCATCAGAAGGACTGAAGTGAATCAAGAAGATGAATCACCAACATCTTCTAAAGGGCAATAGGAGCAAGCACAAAATGCTGAACCTGCCAGCGGTTGCCATATCTGCAACATTACATAATGTGTTAAATAGTATTCCATAACTTAAGCAGTTCTCACGTGTTCTAAAAAACTGTATTCCTAATTGGAAGCATAAATGTGACGGATTAAGAATTGTTATGGATGCAGTCAATCAAGTCTTGGATGAACTGATCAAGTTTATTTAAGATGACTATTTCTAATGTGGCATGTTGTGGCCTCGATTGACCAAATTAAAGCCGTGCTCCAAAATTATGAACCCCTTTCTATTTATAATAGCAATTACCTTTGGTTTCTTTCTGCTCTGTTGTAAATCCATTCAATTATGTGAACTTTAGACCTTTTTGCCAATCCAATCTGTCCAGGAGAGTATTGAAATTGTGAAATTTAGGTAAAGGTAATAAATGTTTCTCACAAACTGGAACCAGGCAGTAACATAGAAATGAAAGAAGCTGGTCTTTGACCTAGAGACAAGTTTATGTCCATGTGTAGACAAATACTTATGATTTGGGTCAAATGTAAAACCTGGACAGTCAAGAATCTGGTTTGGCTCCAGACAGTTCCACAAAATGTGAAACATGCAAGAATTTAGGTGTGATGAAGGAGAAAATCACAGTAATGTTGCCAATCCTTGTATAATAGTGTTCTTGGTTAGGTCATTGTATTTCAGAGTGTCATGCATGGAAATAATAGATTTAAAAGCACGGGTTTTATTCCCCAACTCAAACCACGCTTGAAACGATTTCCCATTACAGGAAACAAATGGTCATTTGACTTCTTGGGGAAATCATGGACATTTATTTTACCTGTATGTATATATCATGGCCTCACAGTGCTGCTTTTATAGGGTAATTTTCATCTGTCTAATGTACTTGATTCTCTGAAAAGAAATTCCAGACTGAACTAGTGTAGGAAAGAAGTGCAGATGCTGGTCTGTAGAAGGGTCTTGACCCAAAACGTCACCCTTTCCTTCTCTCCAGAGATGCTGCCTGTCCTGCTGAGTTAATCCAGCATTTTGTGTCTACCTTTCAGAATGAACTGTTTGAGCATATTTTAGATATCAGTCGTGAAAATGAAAGCACATGTTCTTGTGTTCAAGCATGTTTGGGTGCTATTACAAAGATAAGGGAAATAGTTACATCTTTCTCAAGGAACTTGAAGTAGAAAAGGATATCTATACAACTTCTGGGTCAGGCCTCTCTTGCACCATTGCAATTTTTGGTACTTCCAAAAATAATGCCATGCCTTTTAGCGAGGGGTTTGCTGCAAATTAGAGCTGTAAGGTACCAATAATGAGAAAGGGTTGCATAATTTGTGTGTGTGAGTTATGATAGATGATGAGTTCCAAATCTGGAAATGTGTGGATAAAGGAACGTGTTCCTCCTGTGGGGCAAAGTGGATTCATCTTAAAATACTTTTTAAAAGTTTTGAGTTCTGAGGAAGAAAAGTAAACGGTTAATTGATGTATTTTTCCACAGATGCTCCTTGACTAAGCTAGTTCTTCCAGCATTTCTGCTTTTCGTTCATATTCCAGCATCTGCAGTTTAATTCATTTTCAGTTGAATCTTTATACTGTAATTGGACCATAAAGGAGATACGTTAGGATGTACTTTTTTAATCTTCCAAAAGACTGGATTTGACTAATTTAATGGAAGTAAATGTACACAGCTACGGTAGATTAGATTTTTGTCCAGATCTGATACCAAAGGGGATGGAAAACAAATCAGCAGAATTGGCTTCTAGGTCAGCCATTATAGTTGATCATTCTCAAGTCTGTTATTAATGTGAGATCACTGTAACAAAGAATTCTATGTGCGGCAGCAGAGAGTGTATACTTTAAAGTTTTTTATGTGAGAGTTTGTTTTAAAGAACTTCAATTTTTACATCTGGTTCAGTTCATTTGCTGATACAATTGAAATAGAGTACAGTCCCATAATTAAAAAAATCTATGTTGCATTTTAATCTGCATTTCAATATAATCAGTTTTAATCAAATATTCACTTTTAGTACCTCTGTGATCTCGTCCTCACAGTTTTCTATATGAACCACCATATATTGTTTTATTAATAAAATGACAGGTTATTAATTTTAACCAACCTAGTCTCTTTGAAACAGCAGTATTTCACAGTAACGCTTAATTTTCCAGATCAGCCTGACAGCTAATTTTATTTGTCTGAGTATTAAACAGGCTAATCAACATCAAGGGCTTTATCTACTTGGAGACCTTTGAGAACCTGTTATCCCTGGGCATGAAACATCAAGGACCAAGACAGTTAAGTTAGAATCTATATAGGAGAGATGAAAAGAAAGGAACTGCAAATTTGGAATAAAACAAAATTATGAGGGAAAAAAAGAGGTGCGTATAATTAATGAAGAATACAGATTCTGATGTTTTGGGAATGAAAACATGATCAGAACTATAAAATCAGATACATTTGAGCCCTTTATTGGATTGAACAAATAGATATTTGTGTGTTAATTAAGATATACACAATTATTCATTCCACAATAACTGCAAGAAAAATGTCAATAGCTGTAGCAGGGATTGGTAGAATATACTCCTGAAATTCAGCTGCCCATAAACATTGATCTCCAACGTATGTGTAGGAAGGAACTGCAGATGCTGGTTTACAACGAAGATAGACACAACAGGGCTCTCGCTTAACTTTTTTCCCCTCTAGCCAGCTGGGCTATCTAGGCAGCTTTTCAGGTTGCCAAATGACAGTTTAGGTGGTCATTTAAGACGGCTTCCATGACGCGAGCGATAATGTGATCGGACGAAGTTCGTAGTTACCAGTCGGGATTATGGTCAATGAAGCATTCACAAATTATTTCAACTAAAGTCACAAACGAAACATATTCACCAATCATTGGCATGCAGCAAAATTACAATATAATATCTCATCTCTTTTTACACGTTGCAATGAATGCAATTTCTATTATCTCTTTCCACTTCCAAACAAAAATATAGTTATTCAGCGTATGATCAACCTCGGTGAGACCAAGCGCAGGCTTGGCGATCACTTCGCACAACACCTCCACTCAGTTTGCAATAACCAACCTGATCTCCCGATGGTTCAGCACTTCAACTCCCCCTCCCATTCCGAATCCGACCTTTCTGTCCTGGGGCACCTCCATGGCCAGAGTGAGGCCCACCGCAAATTGGAGGAACAGCACCTCATATTTTGCTTGGGTAGTTTACATTGGCTTCTCCAATTTCAGGTCGTCCTTGCTTTCTCCCTCCTTCCCTCCCATTCCCAGCTCTCCCACAGCTTACTGCCTCCGCCTCTTCCTTTCTTTTTCCCGCCCCCCCACCCTTCCCGACATCAGTCTGAAGAAGGGTCTCGACCCGAAACGTCGCCTGTTTCCTTCGCTCCATAGATGCTGCATCACCTGCTTAGTTTCTCCAGCATTTTTGTCTACCCATTCACACAAGTTCTGTTATCCCACTTTCCTCACCCAATCCCTGCACATTTGGGGCAATTTTACAGAGAGAAGTTAACCTACAAAGCCAATGTGTCTTTGGGATGTGGGAGGAAACCCACATGCTTGCAGGGAGATTGTGCAAATTCAACATAGACAGTGCCGTAGAACAGGATCGAACACAGATCTCTGGCGTGTGAGGCAGCAAGTCCACCAGCCGTGCCACTAAAATTTATTTTCCAACACACAAAAAATTATACGTTAATAACTTTGGTTACTAAAAAAAAAGAAACTATCCATTTTCAGTCTTAAATCTCTAAGCGACGCTATGTCCCCCTTTACAGCTACTGTATGTTTTAATTCAGTTCAAGGCTATTGGGGCAGTACATTGGCCATAAATGTGCTGCCTAAAATTGCCAGAGACCCGGAATTGATCCTGAGTATGGGTGCTGTCTGAATGGAGTTTTGTTTTCTCGTTTATAACATTGTTTACAGTACTATGTTTACAGATTCTGTTGTGCTGCTGCAAGTAAGGATTTTGTTGTTCTAACTGGGATGTGAGAGAATAAAACACTCTTGACTTACGTCGCTGATGTGTGGGATAGAACTGGAGTGTGGAATCGGTGGGCCGAAGGGCCTGTTTCCACGCAGTATCTTTAAATTGAACTAAAAACACTAAAACCAGAGGAAATGTAGAGAAGGGTTTCTACCCAAAAACGTCACCCAATGTTTTTTATCCAGAGATGCTGACTGCTCCATGGAGTTCCCCCGCACAATTAAAGCATGGAATAGTCTTCACCCTACCATAGGTACCAACCAGACGCAACTAAATTTAAGGTTGCTTTTTTTTCCCATGAACCCTTTTTTGCTTAAGTCCAAGTCAAGAGTCAAGAGAGTTTTATTGTCATGTGTCCCAGATAGGGCAATGAAATTCTTGCTTGCTGCAGCACAACAGAATATGTAAACATAATACAGAACAGGAGATAAAAGTTCAGTGTGTCTATATACTAAAGACCATATATATACAGAATAAATAAACAGATAAAATGCAATAGGCTGTTATTTTTCCAGAGTTTGGAGTTTGGTGGTGGTGGGTCCACCAGTTTAAATTCCATTTCGAATATTTTTGGAGAACCAGGAAACCAAGAAGCAAGAGTTACTCCAGCTCCAGGGAGTGATTCTGCGTAGTGTTTCAGCGGTCACGGTGAGGCAGCGACCGGACAGCAATGGCGGCCAGAACCCCCACAATGCAAAGGGAGGGAGAAAGTGACCGAGGCCGACCAGTTGCCGTGGCAGTGCGCATGTGCAGGGCCGCACATGCGCACAACCACGGCCGATGATGTGCCGTGCCGAGCGGAGACCCGAGACCCAAGAGCCGAGCAGAGACCCGAGAGCCCAGCGCCGAGCAGAGAGCAGAGAGCCGAGAGCCGAGAGCAAGACCCGGACACGGATGGTGGGCGGGTGTTCTGGTTGCTTGCCAAGCCGGGCAAAATGGCATGGCTTTTAGGTTGCCCGGCGGGACTGTAAGTTGCCATTGGCACCCGGGCAACCGCTAATTTCGAGCCCTGCACAACATGCTGGAGTAACTCGGCAGGACAGGCAGCATTTGTGCATAGAAGTAATCTATCCAGAGATGCTGCCTGTCCCGCTGAGTTACTCCAGCATTTGTCTAGCTTGTGTTTATCTGACAACAACGTGAACTATGATATTTCCCCATCCCCCCAGTAGATATAAACTAGAGAGCCAACACCTCATATTCAGCTTGAGGTAACATAGAATCCAACAGTATGAACATTGAATTTTCCAATTTTAGGTAACTACATAACCCTCCCCTTCTCCCTTCTTCCCCCATGTACCTTCCTTCCCCAAAGTTTATGGTTGTGACCTGCTTCAAGGGAGTCTTTTTCAGTTGTTTTTTGGAATATGAAAGCTCTGTATTTATACCCGAGTTGTGTTGTGAAGTGAACTTTACTCTGAGAAATCATACTGGTAATATTGGTGCCATCATCTGATAAACCAGAAATGTTTCTTGCCCTTTCGAGAGTGGGAATTAAATTTTCCTCCATCACCGACAGTAGATTTGTGACTTGTATAAGACATCTGTAGGTGGTAAGTTACTGGAAAATATTCTGAGGGATAAGTTATACCGGCATTTTGATGGGCAAGGGCTGATAAGGGATAGTCAGCATAGTTTTGTACGTGGGAGGTCGTGTCTCACAAATCTGATTGATTTTTTTGCAGAAGTGACCAAAAAGGTTGATGAGGGCCAAGCTGTAGATGTTGTTTACATTTACTTCAGTAAGGCATTCGACAAGGTTATGCATGGTAGGCTCCTCTGGAAGGTTACATCGCATGGGATCCAAGGAGAGACAGCTGAAAAAATAGCAATTTGGCTCTAAGTTTGCTTCTCGGACTGGAGGCCTGTGACTAGTGGTGTGCTTCAGTGTTCGGTGCTGGGCCCGTTACTGTTTGTCATGTACATCAATGATTTGGAGGAGAACATACGGGGCAAGATTAGCAAGTTTGCTCATGAGACAAAAGTTAGTGGTTTTGCAGATGGTGAAGATGGTTGTGAAAGATTGCAGCAGGATCTGGATTGGCCAGGTGGGTGGAGGAATGGTTGATGGTATTTAATACAAAAAGTGTGAGGTGTTGCATTTTGGGACGTCGAACAAGGGCAGGAACTACACAGTAAATGATAGGCCTCAGGGTAGTGTTCTGGAGCAGTGGGGTCTAGGAATACAGGTACATAGTTCCTTGAAGGTCTAGTCGCAGATAGATAAGGTGGTCAAAAAGGCTTTGGGCACTTTGGCCTTCATCAGTCAGAGTATTAAGCATATAAGTTGGGAGGTCATGTTGCAGTTGTATAAAACGTTGGTGAGACTGCATTTAGAATATTGTGTTCAGTTCTGGGCCCCATGTTATAGGAAAGATATTGTCAAGCTTGAATGGGTTAAAGACCCATGTGTGTGAGCCTTTGGGAGAGGTTTTGGCTGGGTCACTATTCCATAGAGGATGAGGGGAGATCTTATAGAGGTATACAAAATCATGAGAGGAATAGATCGGGTAGTTGCACAGTCTTTTGCTCAGAGTAGGGGAATCGAGGACTAGAGGACATAGGTTCAAGGTGAAGGGGAAAAGATTTAATAGGAATCCGAGGGGTAACCTTTTCACACAAAGAGTGGTGGTTGCATGGAACAAGCTACCAGAGGAGGTAATTGAGGCTGGGACTATCCCATAGTTTAAGAAAGAGTTAGACAGGTACATGGATAGGACAGATTTGGAGGGATATGGACCAAGTGCAGGCAAGTGGGACTAGTGTAGCTGGGACATTGTTGGCGGTGTGGGCGAGTTGGGCCAAAGGGCCTGTTTCCACCCTGTATTAGGTATGTTACATAACTTACCTTTAGCGGCGCTGCAGTTCTGTCACTGCCCGTGTGCGCGACTTTGGCGACTTTGAGAGGGGGATGGGTTTAAAATGCCGTTTACTCCAGACTATTCAAATCGATTGATCTCAGGGGTTTTAGTTGCTGAAGAGAAATCGCTCCGACATTTGTTTTATGGAGTTATTTTTAAACTACGCTGGATCATTTATTAGCATGAGTAAATTAAAAATCATCTTCCAAAGCCGTGAACGCCGACAACGGGACGGATCTCACATAGGGGACAAGATGATTTAAATGGCCATTAATTTACGGGAATTAAACACTTAATTTGGCCTATAAATTCATGACAATGAGATTTAAAAATCATGTTATATTGCAAATTTTGTGTGAATGTTATTTGGACACAGGCTTTTTAAAAATGTTAACCTTTTCTTAAGAAATGGATAGATATTTAGATCTAGTAATTTTGTAATTAGCTACAATTAGGTAACTAACTAATTATATGCTTTAATTTCAGGTCATCCAAGTAAGATTGTTTCATATTTGTTTCAGAATGCTTCAATCTATAATAACTGAACATTTCATTCAGTTCTCTTAATTTTTAAGAAAGGTATGGGCTTTTGACTGTCCTTGATCACAGCTTTTGTGTTAAGTCAATGGAAAAGCAATAGGGAACAAGATGCTAATTTCTGAGCATGAAAATGGCCATAACATTTTTAATACTGAAGATATGAAAGTGAGTTAGGTGTCAAATTAAACTTATTTTTATGCTTTATCTGATGCGATAAATTGTAGACTTGATTTTTTTAATCTCAAACTTTTGTAAAATTGCTACCTGTATCACTCTATGAGTCTATGTCATTAAATTTTTTGCACCTTGGCAGGATCGAAAATAAATGCATTGGGATAAAGACACAATTAGTTTGTCCAGATGACATTGGCGGCTAATAACATAATTGATCCTCTGCAGTGATGGCAAATGAGTTTCAACTTTTTGGGCACAATCCATTCTATGGAAGAAACTTTAGTTCCGAGAAGCAGCGTGGAAAGAGGCCCACCGAGTCCACGTGGACCATCGATCACCCGTACACATGTTCTGTTCTATTCCATCCTATACACCAGGGGCAATTTACAGAAGCCAATTAACCTACAAACCTATGCGTCCTTGGAATGTCGGGGAAATGGGAGAAAACCCACATGGTCACGGGGAACGTAAATCTCCGTATAGGCAGCACCCATATTCAGGATCAAACTCGGGTCTCTGGCGCTATAATTAGAAAAGTCTGAAAGCTTCCACGCACATTACAGATGTGTTTGTGAAATCTGTTATTTTGTTATGAGATACTGATTTTTAAGAGCTATGTATTTCGATATTGCTTAGATTTTTGTTCCATTAATTCAATTGAACAAAAGTCTTCTAAATTTGAAGACTTCAAGTCATAGAATATTACCAATATAATCTGCAGTACCTCAAACCGGATTTGACAAAGCCAAATATTTTGCTTATGGATTTTTACTTTCCCTAGTTAGTGTATTAAAAAAAATTAAAGACGCTAACACATTGCTGAAATTGTGCATAGCCAATCTCATCTGTTCATTAACATGCTATTGAAGCACAGAAAATGTAAGCATTATTTGTGTATGTCTAGCAGCAACATTTATTGAGGTATGGGTGTTGTATCCGTTTTAATTTTCTTAGTTATCCATCTGGAATGAAATGGAAACAAAAATGTGTACATCCCTTTTAACCTCTTCTACAAAAGACAAAGGACATTTATTGTCACATACACCATTTCTGGTGCAGTGAAAATTGAGTTGCCATTAGCAGCACACCAATAAAAGTAAGACACCACATTAAAGAAGAATTTAACATAAAACATAAAAATATCCCCCCACAATGGTTCCCACTGTGAGCGAAGGCAACAAAGTCCAGGCCTCATCCTCTTGTTCACCCGTAGTCGGGGCCTATTTGAGGCCTCCGCAGTCGCCGCAATGGCGACCCGATGTTTCAGGCCCTATCGCCGGATGATGATACAGCTCCGGCGTCGGGAGAACACTCTTCTGGAGTGTGTGGAACGGCAGCTTCCTCCCCGGAGACCACGGCTCCCGAAGTCCACAGGCTGGTCGGAGCACCGACATTGGTGATCTCGGCAAGAGATCGCAGGCTGCGCGGTGTTTAAAGTCCGTGCCGCCGCGGCTGGAAGCTCCGGAACGTCAGCTCCACGATGTTGGGGTTGGCGGTCTCAGCATTCCGGAGCCCACCGCACGGCAACCCGGGTAGGGCGTCGCCGGCCCCAGCGCTGCGCCGAAGCCGAAGTTCTGACTGGTCCCGACAGGAAACGTCGCTCCAGTCCCGTTGGTAGGCCGCGAGGAAGAGGCGAAGATGCGACTCGGAGAAAAGCCGCATCTCCGACCAGGTAGGGACTGAGAAATGCAGTTTCCCCTTCTCTCCCCCCCCCCCCCCCCCTCACCATCCCCCACATAAAAAAGATTAGACCTCCAAACAAAACCTTTTAACATACTAAAAAAACAAATTTAAGGGTTAAAGGACGGACAGCTACCGGCTGGGCAACCATACTCGACGGCACCCCCTCGGATGTCCACAATACTCGATGGCGCCCCCTCCAATATCTACAAGCCTGACTGTTTTGGTGGACACATTAGTTCAGCTTTATGTTATCTCTCAGAATATAGCTCTTCCCAATGAGCCTTAAGTCTCCCCTTGTCCATCCTTTTCGGTTTTCATCTGTGACACGTGTGCCTCCATTATTTTGACCAAAGATTTTGATTTTGACAGTTGCCACTTTCCTCATGGATGATCAGCCATGATCACAGTGATTGGCGATGCTGGCTCGAAGGGCCGAATGGCCTACTCCTGTACCTATTGTCTATTTCCTCATCCGCTCCAGATCATCATCATGGATGTACAATTCTCCTACATCTCCATCCCATACCCATACTTGAAAAGAAACTGTTCTAGTTTCCCTTCAATACCACCCTTGTTGTTGCGGCTCTAGACCCTCTATTGAATTTAACAATCTCTGATAGCTTGCCCTGCCTATTTATATCGGAACCGATCAGTTCTAACAGTTCTAACCGATCAGTCATGCATGTAACATTTAACCTGGTTTTCGGTCTGTACAGTTGCTGCCGGACATGCTGAGTATTTCCAGTGTTAATAAGCATTTATCTTATTTTCTTGATGGTGCCGAAGGTACGTGTGCATCTTCTGGATTTTCCTGGTACCATTTCATTCACAGATATGCATTGCTCTCTCTCCTTTCCACTGGAACCAAAAACCAGTCTGTAGAAGGGTTCCAACCCTAAACGTCACCTATCCATGATTTCCAGACGTGCTGCCTGACCCACTGAGTCACTCTAGAACTGTCTTTTTTGTACACCAACATCTGCAGTTCCTAGTATTAACTAAAAACGGTTGTTTTCCCACTTTTCTGGTTAACCTTACATGTTGACAGTGTGTGTACATCTCGCTCTGCAATCACTTACTGTTCTGCTGAATATCTCATGCACTTTTTATTGCAGATTTCCAGGATCTAGTTCGTGTTTCCTGGTCATTATAGATCTTTTGTCATGGCATACTGTACCTGTGCAGCAAGTATTTTAATAGCACAAATATTATTCATTTTTTAATCAAAAGAATAGACTGCCTTGCGTTCATTTTCTAATCAATCATTTTCGAATAATATATTAAATATATTATCCATCACTTCTGTTGCAAATTCAACACAGTTGCCAAGGAAAAAAATACTTAAGATCAACATCATACAGAATGTTATGGAAATACCCGAAAGTGAAAAATAAGTTTGTTTTTGGTGACATATTGCCAGCTTAATCTCAGACGGTCTTCAGGCAAAAACACTTCCACAAGAACATTCAGTTTTTGCAGCCTGTGTCGCCCACTCACTCATTTAAGCATTAAACCTCAAACTCAAAACTGTCAGTTTGTTATAATGCATTCCTGCCATCTGCACATAGATCTTGGAATGAGAGATTTTTCTTTTTAGTTTGTAATAGATAAACAGCAGGTCTACTTGCCACCTGCCTTGTAAGAAGAAGGTAATTTATTTGAAATCATTTTGATTCAGAGTTACAGTGGAAGATAAATGGTTAGCAGGAGTCTGTTATCCATAAATGACTGATAGTTTAAAAAAATCCTTTACCAGAGACGGTAGACAATAATTCAATTTACTGTTCTATCCTGAATACTGGTATCTGCCAGCTGTTATTTAGCAGTTTTGCCTCTCGGTTATTTTCGCTGTTTTCTCGCACTGATTTTTTTCATTGTTCGACAATTTGAAATGCTCAGATGTTTATCAAAATTCTGTTTTTGTTAAATGATTCTAGAGAATTCATTTGGTAACCAAGGCAACCATTTAATTATAATATCTGATGTCATTGCAAGTGTGCTGGTCAGTCGTGACCCTGGTTTTGTTTTAATGTGAAATGCCATGTTTTAAAGAAAAATAGGTACTTAATGAATTTGTAACTTAGACTCTGTGTAGGGAGCAATTCGATCAGAGTGACCTGAATTAAATTTCAGTTTATTTCATGCTTAATACGTGTGGTGTTTGCACAATTTATTTACTATGGCACAACCTCAGCAGTGCTACATTGGACTGTTGATATTCTTGGTTTTCTTATATTGTGAGTTCAGTTTATTTTCCGCTGGGCATGTGTAAAACTTGAGGCATTTGCAAAATAGTAAGAAGCCATTCGGATGATTGCGTCTCTCACAAATGTACGTAAAGAAATTAAAAATTATTCGTGTTAAAGAAAGAACTGCAGATGCTGGAAAAATCGAATGTAGACAACAATGCTGGAGAAACTCAGCGGGTGAGGCAGCATCTATGGAGCAAAGGACTAGATGACGTTTTGGTTGAGACCCTTCTTCAGACTGATGGGGGGGGGGGTGGGAAAGAAAGGAAGAGTCGGACACAGTAGGCTGTGGGAGAGCTGGGAAGGGGAGGGGAAGGAGGGAGAAAGTAAGGACTACCTGAAATTGGAGAAGTCAGTGTAATGGCTGGGGTGTAAACTACCCTAGTGAAATATGAGGTGCTGCTCCTCCAATTTGCAGTGGGACTCACTCTGGCCATGGAGGAGGCCCAGGACAGAAACGTTGGATTCGAAATGGGAGAGGTTTTAAAGTGGGGTTTTAAAATAATTAAAGTGCTGAGCCACCCAGAGTTCAGATTGGTTGATCCGCGAACTGAGCAGAGGCCTGCGCTTGGTCTCACCGATGTAGAGCAGTTGACACCTGGAACAGAGGATGCAATAGATGAGGTTGGAGGAGGTGCAGGTGAACCTCTGCCTGACCTGGAAAGGCTGCTTGGGTCCTTGGATGGAGTCAAGGGGGGAGATAAAGCGACAAGTGTAGCATTTCCTGCAGTTGCAAGGGAAAGTACCAGGGGAGGGGGTTCTTTGGGTGGGAAGGGACAAATTGACCAGGGAGTAACGGAGGGAGCGGTCTTTGTGGAAAGCCGAAAGGAGGGAGGAGATGGGAAGATGTGGCCAGTGGTGGGATCCCGTTGGAGGTGGTGAAAATGTCGGAGGGTTATCTGTTGTATGTGATGGCTGGTAGGGTGGAAGGTGAGGACCAGGGGGACTCTGTCCTTGTTACGAGTGGGGGGATGGGGAGCTACGGGATATAGAGGAGACCATGGTGAGAGCCTCATCTACAGTCGAAGAGGGGAACCCCCATTCCCTAAAGAATGAGGACATCTCTGATGTCCTGGTTTGGAACACCTAATCCTGGGTGCAGATGCGGCGTAGACGGAGGAATTGGGAGTAGGGGATAGAACGGAGAAGAGGAAACACTTTTTCTCACAAAGAGTTGTGTGTCTGTAGTATTCTCTGCCTCAGAGGGCGGTGGAGGCCGGTTCTCTGGATACTTTCAAGAGAGAGCTAAATAGGGCTCTTAAAGATAGTGGAGTCAGGGGATATGGTGAGAAGGCAGGAACGGGGTACTGATTGGGGATGTTCAGCCATGATCACATTGAATGGCGGTGCTGGCTCTTAGGGCCGAATGACCTACTCCTGCACCTATTGTTTATTGTCTATTGATACAATATTCACCTGACAAACCAGCAAGTTCTTTTACAGTCTCTATTCAAATTAATTGAGGCAATAATTAATGAACTATAATTATTAATTAAGGGTGAAAATCAAAAACTGCAGATGCTGGAAAATGGAAACAAAAGAAAATACTGGAAAAATTCAGCAGGTTAGGCAGGCAAAAGAAAAGGACAATACTTCATGGCTGCAACCCTGTGAATGATGAAATTCCTATTCCTGATTTGAATCATCCTTATTGGGTTATTTTTGCCATAGTATTGGAGGAACAATTCTCCAGATCCATTACACCATTTGTGGGACATCAATTAAGAAAGTGATGGGATACTTTGTACATGTAGCGATGAATACATCTACAAGAGTGTTTGAAAGGTATAACATTATCCAGTGATAAATGATTTGCACGATCCTTCCCTAATTGACATTAGTATGTCTAAACACTCTCCACATGTAATGGCTTTTCTTTTATAGCAGTGTGCTCTCACCTGAAATCTAAGTAAGTGGTGCATCAACTCAATGACAGTCCAGTACTACAACAATATGTAAAATACATATGGACAGAAACATGGATAAGAAACGGTTAGAGGCATATGGATGAAACACAGGCAGGTGGGACTAGCATAGATGGGCATCTTGGCCAGCATGGGTAAATTAGACCAAAATCCTTGTTTCTCTACTTTATGACTGAGTATAGGCACAAATTAATGACCTTGTTAATATGGTTCACTTCCAATGAGCGAATGAAAATAACTTCAGTGATTCCAGAGCTTTTTATGTGAAGATGAATAACATTTTCTTTCCTTCAACAGAAAAAGGGGAATGGGGGAAATAAACTAATCAAAAGCCATGTGCAAAGTAAATATGTTTACTTCTGTAAAGTTAGCAGCGCGAGTTAATTTTACTTTAGGCCAAGGAAAGTGGGACTGGTTATTTGCAATTTGAATATTTTTCCTGACCTTTGTGGAATTGCTAATGTTTTAAAGCATTTTAAAGGCTAGTTTTGTTGAAGAGTCTGTGAAAGGCACCAAAATTTTAGGATTAAATTTAACATTTTTATTAAAAAACAACATTATGTATTTCTTCATCAGGGTTTATCTGTGTTGCCCATATCTGTGTTTGCTGACATTCGGGGTCCATCTACTTGATAAAGACTAAATTATCGGAGAGCAGCACTTGCTTCAGAAGATGTATATGCCTTTAACAGAAGTAAAGATGACGTTCAAACATAGAATTAGTGTTCCATTTTCTGAGTTCCAACTCGTGGGTAATAATCGAGGAACCAAATCCAAATTTTAGTGGTTAACACGAATGTAAGCATAAAGAAAAAGCCAGATGATACACGGATAATGCTGTGAATGCAGGGGATTGTATTCCTTCCAGTTTCATGCATGTCTTCCTAATTTTGATTGCATTTTGTTTGCAAGTTTCCGTATACATAGTATCTTGTTCTCTTAAAAAATACCTTGAGCTCTGTACTAATTTATTTGTAGCATGATTACAAAGTTTACCAATCTTTCAAATAATCAGTAATTTCATATTCCAGATGGGTATTCAGTTTCTGAAGCTGTCTATAATTATATTTCCAGAGAAATCTGAATTCCTCAACATGACTTAACAGTTTTACTCTTATCCAGGAATTGTAGTACATGGGTCTACATGATTCATATTGAACACCAGATGAATATTATGATCTGTAGCTATTTGTTTCTTGTTTATCGATTAAGTTGTCTTCAGGAAGCACAACCGGTAATAAGCTTCCATACAGACATTTCATTATGTGTATCTTTGGCATTTTCAAGTTATGGAGCAAGTGTAGTGAGTCCTGTGTCACTGGAATACCCATGCATATATTATGGCAGTGAACTCTAAATTTCATACAATTTAACGAGGAAAAGTAAATTTACATATTGAATCCATCACATGGCTTCACATAATTTTTTTTCTGAAACTCTATATTCTCCTGACAGCTAAGTCAGCAGTTTTTAAAATATTAGTGTTATTTCAGTAATGTTTTTTTGATGGAACATCGTAGTTTTGAAGTGTTATGATATAGCGATTATTTTAATACCGTGGAATAATACTTTCACCCTGCCTGACATGCAGTTTTGTTCACTGAATTGAAAAGCTTTGTTGCTTGAACCTTGACCCGTTTCCTTCATAAGTGAAGTTACTGAAGTTGTGATGCTTTACAATTCTTTGTAAGAAGAATTGGTGACTCGCACAGTATTTGCAATAGTTTTCCAGGGTGCAATGGGATACTTTGTGAAAATTGTGAAATGTTTATTGAAGCTATATTTAGTCAGCTCAATAATGGTTACCCTAATCAATATTGCTTAAGCTTAGTTAAAGCATTTGTTTCTGTTTATTGAGTGGCTGGTTTTTTTTAATTCCTCAGTTGCAGCTTGCATCTGTCCACTGATGTATTTGATAAATGACTTCAATTTTTTCTGGTTTACTAAAATGGTTTTGCTCCAGATTATTGTTGTGCCAATTATTGTCAATTGTCTGAACATCTTTACACCAATAAATAACACCGTGAATTCAGCAAATGTTCTATTTGAATATTTCCGAAACAAAATTAATTTTAGCTTGTGATCTTAAGAAATTAGAACAGGGGTAACCCTTTGTGCTTGCTGTATCATTTGTTAAGATCATGCCTAATTTTTTAGCTGAGTACCACTTTTGACGAGCATTAGACAGTTTGCTTGATGTCACCTCTGAATCTCTGTTGTATCCAAGGATTTGTTGTTTCACTCCATCTGCTACAAGTACATCCATCCTTGTTAGGGAGAACACTTCTCTGCACACTTTTACCAGGTCAGAATATAATTTCATTAGGTTGCCTTCATTGTATTCCAAACCTCTTGCAATAAAGGCCAAACAAATGTTTGCGTCCTTAATTGTTCACAGCATCTGATATTTCGTGGCCTAGTTGGAAGGAGTGAACACTTAACTTGCCATATTAAGAAAAGTAACTCCCATTTTTTTCCCCGCAAAAATGACTGTCTGAACATTCTCTTCTGCCGTATCCTCACCCATTCAATCTGTATCCATTATCTTGGACGTACTACACTTTGTTCCCATATTGGAATCATTCATAGCGAATCATAGTTCGTTCATTTAAAAATTATTTATAAATTTAATCTTACCACAGCTAGAATTCTTTGTCACTTTTAAAAATCAAATATGCACCAAAATGGATGGATTCACTGATAATCCTGATCCTTGACCAATAAGCCAGTTCGGTATTCCGAAAAACGCAAGGAATCATAGGATTTGACAAAGGTCATTCGAGAATAAAAAAATCGAACGGGGTGCCTGGTAGCGGGGGAGAGCGGGGTGTAACAGCGAGAGAGAGGGGGGAGATGCGAGTGGGAGACAGAGAGAGACGGTGAGAGGTGGGGAAGGAGAGGTTTCAGTTAGACATACAACCACTGGTAAAGCCATGGCTCGTTGCTTCTAGGAGAGTTAAGAAAATGTCCTCAATCGAGAGAATGCAACTTCAGAACCTCCTCGTCTCGACCACACTGGAGATTTCCGCGACGCAAGGAACAAATGACCTAAAGTTTGCATTGAGTGATCTGAGCGTTCTTACTGTCCTCGTCGTACAACGGCGTTTTGTGAGTGTGGGTGGATCCTGGGATCGAGGAGTCAGCGCCCGACAGGTGAGTGGCCCGCGGTAACTGGTGCCTCTCCGCTCGCCGCTGGAAGAACTGACACCTATATTCCCCGGGTCGGGCGCTGCCTCCTCGATCTCGCTGTTTGGCGACTAGGATTCCAGAGCATCTCTGATGCCTCACATCAGCTCCTGATCCCCCGCCACCTGTCTGGATAATGTGACCAACGTTGGTTGAGCTGACATCAGTCTGAAGAAGGGTCTCGACCCAAAACGTCACCTATTCCTTCGCTCCATAGATGCTGCCTCACCCGCTGAGTTTCTCCAACATTTTTGTCTACCTTTGGTTGAGCTGAAGCTGGGATCCAACCACTCTCACAAAACGCCGATGTATGACGAGTATGTTAAGAACACCCAGTTCACTCAACGCAAACTTTAGGTCATTTGTTCCTTGCGTCCGTGGAAATCCCCGCTCCCATCCATCCCAACCACGTGTAGGAAGTCTGAAGGGGGATCTTCTATCCGGAGGTCCGCGGATGGGAATGTCGGCCCAGGCCACCAGCCAGCTAGGAGGGGAGGCGCCGGCCCCAGCTCGACTCTGCCTGTCCCGCCTGTGGGACGGGCAGTGTTGAGCTGGAGCTGGTGCTTCTTTTCCTCGTTATCGGCGAGCCTCGGCCGCCGCTGCGATGGGCCAGCGCCCCGCCGGGACTGGCAGAGCCGAGCTGGAGCTGGAGTCCCCTCCCGCTACCCCAGATGTCCCTGGCTGCCCCCGGACGGGACACTCGAGAAGGGACGGAGACGGCCCAGCGGCGGCTGGATAGGGACGAGTCTCAGGTCTGCATCCATGCAACGGCTGCTGCGAGTGTTTAACCCGCGCGACCTATGACCTGTGCATGTGCAGTCGGAATACCGAACGGACTTATTGGTCCAGATAAATTACTACTATTATACACAACATAATTTTTAATGGGGGGGGGGGGGGGGGGGTAGGGCTGAAGAGAGCAAGCTGCAAGAGGGCAAGGGCAGGACAAAGCCAGCCAAGTGATTGGTGGATACATGATAGGCAGATGGGTGGAGAAAGGCCAGTGAAGCCAGAGGATGGAATATAGGTGGAAAAGGAGGGAAATGGGTGCTGGTCCAGGTGGGCCACAGGGAAGAAGGAGGGGGAAGGGGAGGGGGATTGTTTAGAGTGTTAAAGAAGGAACTGCAGATGCTGGAGAATCGAGGGTTACACAAAAAGCTGGAGAAACTCAGCGGGTGCAGCAGCATCTAAGGAGCGAAGGAGATAGGTGACGTTTCGGGTCGAGACCCTTCTTCAGACCTTCAGTCTGAAGAAGGGTCTCGACCCGAAACGTCGCCTATCTCCTTCGCTCCTTAGATGCTGCTGCACCCGCTGAGTTTCTCCAGCTTTTTGTGTAACCCGGGATTGTTTAGAGGTTGGTTACGTAAAGGTGGAAAATTCAGTGTTCAAACTGTTAGGTTGTAAGCTCCCCAAAAATAATATGTTACTGTTCCTCTGGTTTGCACTTGACATTGCTCTAGCAATGAAAGAGGCCCAGGACTGAAAGGTCAGTATGGGAATGGAAAGGGTAGTTAAACTGGTTAGCAACCAGGAGATCCAACTGGCCAAGCACATGTGTTCAGCAAAATGGTCGTCAAGTCTACGCATGTCAAGTCAAGTCATGGTTTTTTTTGTTAGAAGTAAGTACAGTAGTGTGGTACCTAAGTATCTAATACATATATACACATTACCATTCTTGTACAACTTCTTATTTTTAATTTAATAATAAAAGAACAGTGAAAGAAAAAGGGAAATAAAGGGTGTTGAAATAGATAGACAAGCGAGTAGAAACAGATAGTGAAAGAGACAGAGAGCAGAGATAAAAAGCTAAGAAGATTGAAAGAAAAAGGGAAAGTAGAGAGAAAAGAAATTAGGAGAGATATACCTATTTCATATCTTTACCCATCCATCACCCGGTTCTGAACCATTTAATTTCTACGGTTATGTTATGTTGCACCATATGCTTGTAAAACATCGATAAAAGGAGACTTTAATCTTTAAGAATTGGTCTACTTTGCCTTGTAGGAGGAATCTCATTTCTTCAAGATGTAGCGTTTCTGACATATTTGAAATCCACGTTTTGAACGTTGGCGTGGTTGCGTTTTCCAGAATTTGAGTATGTTTTTTTGCTGTTATTAAACCATAATTAAGAAGAGCTTCTTGGAACGTAGTTAATTTACTTCCTTCGTCCATTGATCCTAAGATAATCAGTTCTGTATTGGGGTTCAATTTTGTGTTAAATAGTTTTGTAAAAGTTCCAAAAATTTCATTCCAACATTTATGCAGTTTTGTACAAGAGACAAAGGAATGTGCTATAGTGGCATTTTGGGTTGGACATTTATCACAAATGGGGGAAACATTTGAAATATTTTATTCAATCTGGTTTTCGAGTAATATAATCGGTGTAAAATTTTTAATTGAATTAGGTTATGTCTTACATTAATCGAACATTTATTTACATATAATAAAACAAATTCTCATCCGTTGTTCGGGATTTTTATCTATAACTCTTGTTCCCAGTCCCTTCTAATTGCCTCTGTTGTTGGTGTTTCTATATTTAAAATTATATTATATAAATATGATATTAAATTGCTTGATTCTGCCTTTCTATTCGTTCCTTCCTCTAATAAATCTGAGGTTATTGCCTGCCCCACCAAAATTTGATATCCTTGTATATATTTTTTCAAATAATGATAAAAGTTTTCCCATTTCATACATGTCTCCAATCATTTTAATTCCTATTCTTTCCCAATGGATAAACGTTTTATCAATAATAGATGGTTTGAATGAGGGATTGTTAGCTATTGGGGAAAGAAGCGATAAATTTCTTAATTTTAAAGATAATTTTATTTGTTTCCAAAATCGTATTATACTGTGAATAATTGGATTCTTCTTATATATTATATTGTGCAGTTTCATCGGGGAAAGAAGGATCGTTCCTATATTATAAGGGGAACAATCCTCTTTCTCCATTCTTATCCAATCTACCTGTTGGGCAGAACTGTCCAACCAATAGATTATATTTTTAATATTCACTGCCCAATAATAATACAATAAGTTAGGGAGTGTCAGTCCCCCTGATCCTTTAGATTTACACAAATGTTTTCTTTGAATTCTGTGTGATTTATAGTCCCATATGAAGTTTGTAATATCAGAGTCTAATTTATTAAAGAATATTTTAGGTAAGTATATTGGTATTGATTGAAATAGGTACAGTATTTGTGGTAAGAAGATCATTTTTATAGCATTTATTCTGCCTATTGAGGACATCGGCAGTGTTTTCCAGAATTTAATCAACCCATTTAATTTAGTTAATAAAGGCATATAGTTTGCGTTGAGTAATGATTTATATTTCCTAGTAATTTGGTTACCAAATACTTGAATTTTGCAATTCTAAAAGGGAACGTCAAGTCTAAGTGTCCGTGAACTTCTCTCCCTGCTGGAAGGACTGCTGGTGTTCCTAGATGGGGGCAGTGGTGGAGGTATAGGAATAGGTGTTACATCTACTGTGCTTGCAGGGGAAAATACTTGGGAGGGAATGGTTTGGGTGTGAGGGGATGAGTGAACTAAGATATTGTGGAGGGAGTGATCTCTGGAAGGCGGAAAGGGTGGGAACGTGATGTGGGTCATGTTGAAGGTGGTGGATATGTCAGAGAATAATGAAAATTAAGGACCAGGCTATCTCTAACCTTATTCCATCTGGGCGGAGGTGCATGAGCAGAATGGGACGCAGAGGAGACACTGGTGAGGGATCCATCTATGACAGCTTGGTAATGTCCAAGCAAAAGGCAAAGAGGCAGGGTGGGAGGAAGTGCAGTCCAGATAACAGTGGGAGACGTTGGGTTTGTTGTAGACATCAATTGATTGACTGTTCCTTGTGATGATCCAGAAATTGTACAGAGATATCAGAGATTGTCCAAGTGAATTTGAGGCAGGGTGGAAGTCGTTTGTAAAGTTTGCATCATTTAGACATAAATAGATGAGTACGTGGACATGACATAAGTTTAGGACTTTCATTTTCTTGCATTGAGGTACCAGAATGGCCATGATTTAGAAGTATTGTAGAGTATGATCAAAAGGCCAGATGGCATGCTCCTGTTCAATGTTATATTTTCTGAGGCTTTTTTGTGTGTGTTGCCAATGCCTTCAATTCCCTGTGGCTCAGTTTTGCTAATCAGCGTTTTGTCCATGGCTTTGCCAAATGTTCTTGGAGATGACATCCACTACATTTATTTTATCAACGCACTTTTACTTCATTAAAAAAATCAAAATACCTTCATGCTGGATCATTTTTATTAACAGGTTAAAGGCGGAGAGTGAGGAAGGAGGATTGGTTTAAAATGCATGTATTTTAATGCAATGGGCCTGACGGGTAAGGCACATGAGCTTTGGGCATGGATAGGTACGAGCGGCTGGGACGTTGTAGCCATGACTGAAACCTGGTTAAGGGAGGGGCAGGACTGGCAGCCCAATGTTCCTGGGTACCGGAGATTCAGGAGAGACATGGGTGAGGGAAAAAGAGGAGGGGGGATTGCATTGTTGGTGAAGGAGGATGTCACGGCTGTGTTCAGAGGTGACATTACGGACGGTTCGTCCAGTGAGGCTATATGGGTGGAGCTGAGGAACAAGAAAGGGATGATCACCTTGTTGGAGGTGTGCTACAGACCCCCAAATAGTCAACGGAAATTAGAGGAACAAATGTGCCTGGAGATTGCAGACAGCTGCAGGTCAAATAAGGTTGTTGTAGTTGGGGATTTTAACTTTCCCAATATAGACTGGGAAAATCATAGCGTGAAGGGTTTAGATAGGGTGCAATTAGGGTGCAAGTGTTCAGGAGAGTTTTCTTAAGCAGTATGTGTAGACCCACACACATGAGAGGGCAACGCTGGATCTAGTATTGGGAAATTGGAAAGGGCAAGTTAATGAAGTGTGTGTGGAGGGGCCTTTTGGGACCAGTGATCACAATTCGATCTGTATTTGTTGAGGAGAAAGACATTAGGACGGAGGAAACTGTTCTGAAGTCACTGGACGTGGCTTCAGAACAGTCAGGGTTACCGTCGAAGTAGTACTGTTGTGTTTGAAGGTAGACAATTCTCCAGGGCCTGATCAGATATATCCGAGGACATTGCGGGAAACTAGAGAGGACGTTGCGGGAGCCCTCGTTGAAATTTATGAGTCGTTCTTAAATACAGGCGAGGTGCCGGAAGACTGGAGGGTGGCAAATTTTGTGCCTCTTTTCAAGAAGGGGTGCAGGGAAAATGCTGGGAACTATAGGCTGTTAAGCTTAACATCTGTAGTTGGTAAGTTACTGGAGAGTATTCTGAGGGATAGATTATACAGGCATTTGGATGGGCAAGGTCTGATTCGGGATAGTCAGCATGGTTTTGTAGATGGGAGGTCGTGTTTCACAAATCTGATTGATTTTTTTGCAGGTGACCAAAAAGATTGATGAGGGCCGAGCTGTAGATGTTGTGTACGTGGACTTCAGTAAGGCATTCGACAAGGCAGTAGGCTCCTCTGGAAGGTTATATCACCTGGGATCCAAGGAGAGACGGCTGAAAGGATAGCAATTTGGCTCCATGGAAGGAAGCAGAGGGTGACAGTGGAAGGTTGCTTCTCGGACTGGAGCCTGTGACTAGTGGTGTGCCTCAGTATAATTGAATCTCTGCAGTGATGGCAAATGAGTTTCAACTTTTTGGGGACAGTCCATGCTATGGAAGAAACTTTAGAGAAGCAGCGTGGAAACGGGCCCTTAAGCCCACCGAGTCCACGTGGACCATCAATCACCCATACACTAGTTCTGTTCTATTCCATCCTATACACCAGGGGAAATTTATAGAAGCCAATTAACCTACAAACCTATGCGTCCAAGGAATGTGGGGGAAACAGGAGAAAACCCACATGGTCACGGGGAATGTAAATCTCCGCGTAGACTATCCCATCTTTTAAGAAACAGACAGGTAGAATAGAATGGCTTTTATTGTCATTCAACAGACAAGGTTTGAACGAAATTTCATTCCTAAAGTCATGACATTACAAAAAAAAACAAGACACACACTTAACACATGTACATGGATAGGACGGGTTTGGAGGGATATGGACCAAGCGCAGGCAAGTGGGACTAGTGTAGCTGGGACGTTCTTGGCTGGTGTGGGAGAGTTGGGTCGAAGGGCCTGTTTCCACACTGCATCACTCTATGACTATTAACTTATCCAAACCTATTAAATTTTTTTCTCACATTTTTAAAAGCTTTGCCACCACTGACCTTCATGTGACTGCATGTCAGTTGTGGCATGTCCTCATTGTGTGCTGAGTAATTTTAATATCTGCATTATGAGCAGGTAAAAAAACTGATCTTTCCAACATTTGGCACATATCACCCAAAGTCTTTTTCGGATGACAATTTGATTTACGGATTTCTTGCGCCTGACTTTTGCCTACCATGCTCTTGTTTGTGTGACAAAATGCAAGGAACTGGTATCATCCATTATTAGAATCATATTTTTGTATTGGTGGAACAAATGGATATTGTTGAGAAAACAAAGCAGTTTAGACGGCATTACATCGGTGAGAAAATAGTGAACTGTTGAATGAACTCCTTAGGTCAACAGATGATGTTTTGGGTCCGGGCCCTTCTGACTGATGGTGTAGAGATGGGAAACCAGGTGGAGGGAGATGAAGGCAAGTGGTGGCAAGATCTGGCAATTGTTAGGTGAATCCAAGTAAGGAGAGGCTGACTGGCAGATGAATCAGGTAAGAGAGAGAAGGGTGAAGATGATAACGAACACTGGAGGTGATGTGGAGAAGACAAAAGGGTGCTAGGTAAATAAAGAGGAGGATAGTGGGTACATGGAACGAGCTGTCAGAGCGGGTAGTTGAGGCAACAGGTGTCATAACATGTAAAGACATTTGGACAGGTACATGGATAGGAAAGGTTTAGAGGGATATGGGCCAAATGCAATCAAGTGGGACTAGTTTAGATAGGGCGTTTTGGTCAGCATTGGAATGTCGGGCCACGGGATCTATGTCTGTGCTGCGTGACTCTATGAGAACGGGGTTGGGCATTGGTACCCGAAATACCACCGAGTTCCTCCAATGTTTGTTTTTCGCTCAAGATTCCTGCTTCTGCAGTATCTTATGTCTCTATTATATTAGTGAACAATGTATGTGAGTGTTCAGACATTTTCTTTGAGAGGGTAAGGTTTTACCAGTATTACCTGTGGATAAACCTCCTTAATTGTTGTTTTACTGTAAAATTTCTGGAATCAACACCAGATAAGGAATGAGCAGATGTACTTTTAAGCTCGGTTTGATTTATAACTGTTATAAACTTCCATAATACAGCTTTAAAACATAGCCATGGAAGACAATAGGTGAATAATATCAATATTCCACTTCATGGATCTGCATAAATGTTGCACTGACTAACTGATGAAAGCAAATGGGAATCATTATAGTGCTCTTGCTGACAAATACGTCTTTTTTCTTCCTGTAACTGTTAATCTTTCCAAGTCACTCTGTGCAATAGCACATAGTTAACTTTTCTTGCGTCATTTTACAATTTGTACAATGACGAATAAAGGCATAAACGGTATGTTTGATAAATTTGCTCATGGCACCAAGATAAAAAGCAAAGTGAGTTGTGAAGAGGAGGCTACAAAGGAAAATAGTTGGGTTAAGGAAAAGGGTTATGATCTACCAATTGGTAGATGTGAGAAAATGTCAAATCGAATATAATTTAGATGGTGAGAAATTTGAGGACTCCGAGACGTAGAGAAATGTGGGTAATGTACTGTATAAAAGCTTGAGTGCAGGTACAGTACAGAATTAGGAAGGTTAACAGATTAATATTATTGATTGCCATGGGAATCAAGTATAAAAGAAGGAAGTTTATGCATCCTTTGCATTAGACACTGGTGATGCCACATATGAAATACAGTGTGCAGAATTATATATATCCAATTCATATATCGTCATGTCCACAATATAAAAATAGGGATGTAATGCTGAAGGTTTATAAGGCAGACCGTATTTGGAGTATTGTGAGTAGATATGGGCGCCACATCGGAGGAAAAATGTGCCGGCATACGGGGGAGGTTCCAGAGCAGTTTTAAGAGAATGATCCCGGGGATGATTGGGTTAATGTATGATGAACACTCCAGTTCTTTTACTTTTTTGTCTAAACTGAGTTTTGATGCCAAATTAAATCTGATGCGTCCTCAAAACGATTTTGCCTTCAAGCTTATATCCATGTGGAGAGCAAACTTTGTTTCCAGGAGTCAAGAATGTTTTATTGTCATGTCCCAGATAGAACAATGAAATTCTTACTTGCAGCAGCACAACAGAATATGTAAACATAGTACACTGTAAACAATATAATAAATAAGCAGAAAAAGTGCTGTGTGTGTATGTATATTCTCGCCAGCGTCGGTTTATCAGGTTAATTCCCGGGATGACAGGACTGACGTGATGAAAGAATGGATTGACTGGGCTTATATTCACTGGAATTTAGAAGGATGAGCGGAGATCTTCTTGAAAGATATAAAATTATTAAGGGATTGGACAGGCTTGATGCAGGAAATATGTTCCCGATGTTGGGGGGAGTCCAGAACCAGGGGTCAGTTTAAGAATAAGGGGTTGGCCATTTACGACTGAGATGAGGAAAAACCTTTTCACCCAGAGTGTTGTGAATCTGTGGAATTCTCTGCCACAGAAGGCAGGCAGGCCAATTCACTGGAAGTATTCAAGAGAGAGTTGGATATAGCTCTTCGGGCTAACGGAATCAAGGGATATGGGGAGAAAGCAGGAACGAGGTACTGATTCTGGATTATCAGCCATGATCATATTAAATGGCGGTGCTGGTTCAAAGGGCTGCATGGCCAACTCCTGCACCTATTTTTGTCCATATATATATATATATATACATGCGCCCACACACGTATGTACTAATTTAAAAAAAAGACAATAATAGTTAATGTAGTTCAGAGCTTATTTGAGATTGTAGTGTTTAACAGCCTCATTGCTGAAGTGAAGAAGCTATTCTTGAACCTGGATGTTTTATATTTTTTATTCTGAAGTGTGCTTCCGAGGTGGTTTCAAATGAAAATCCAAGAAACTGCAGATTCAGAAATCTGAAATAGTACTGAAAACAGTGGAAAGATTCAGCGGGTCAGACAACATTTGCAGACGGGTAAACAGAAATTATGTTCAAGTTGTCACAATTGGAAAAAAGTGAAGAAGTTGGTTTTGTGGGGAAGGATGGATATGACAGCGGTTTCTAGTATCCTGTTTTGCATTACCTTTATTAGAGAATGATTCAGAGTTTGCTTGAACTACGCAGAAGTATTTGTTATGACATTGACATTGTCCCCGGTGAATCTGTATCTGGTTTGTCGTGTAGCAAGCCCCATCACAGAATTTATCATGCATGGTGATTGGTCTGATGTTTGAGTTTAGAATGGCAATCATCTTGGTATTACTTCTCCACCCACTTGCAAAATGTTAATGCAAAACACTCCACTTAAGTCTAATCAATCATCATTGCACCTTTGCACCACTGTAATCAAATACTTTCTAACCACACAGAGACCAGGGCCATTATTACTCACTGTCAATACTTTCAATTGCAAAGGAGATCTAATAAGATTCTGATATTTAAAATTCTGGATGCAGTTTTATCACAAAAGTCATTATTGACATCTCACTGGATGTGACTGCAATGAGTTTGGATGGGACTGGGACTGCATTAACTACTTGGAATGCCTCATTGTTCCAGTCATAACTTTTGAGACAAAGTGCATCCATCATTACTCATCTGAAGCTGTTGTTGCAGGCAACATAATTATTTCTAAAGTTGTCTTGTAATACCTGAACCATTCAAACCAGTCTGTTTCCGCTTGTCTTCTCATGCATCAATTAAACTCCACACTGTCAGAATATATGTACCTTTTTGTTCCCTTACCAGTTTTCCTGACACATAGTTTTGGTGTTGCTTTCAAGAGTCTGAAGAAAAAGCGTAACCCAGAACGTCACCTCCAAATTCTCCAGAGATGCTGCCTGACCCGCTGAGTTACTCCAGCACTTTGTGTCATTTTTTCAAGATGTTAATGTGCATTCTTGGGCTCTTCAAGTTTTGTTTAGTCCAGAGATACAGCACGGAAACAGGCCGTTCGGCCCACCAGGTCCGGACCGATCAGCGATCACCGCACATTAACATTACCCTACACACACTAGGGACAATTTTACATTCATACCAAGGCAATTAACCTACAAACCTGTACATCTTTGGAGTTTGGAAGGAAACGGAAGATCTTGGATCTTGAAGGTCACGGGAAGAAGGTACAAACTCCATACAGACAGCACCTGCAGTCAGGATCGAACCCAGGTCTGGTTCTGTATGTGCTGTTATCCAGGGCGGAATGTTATCCTGTACCGTCCCCATTTGAGTTTATTATAAGTTTGGATAAGTTATACATTGGTGTTTGCGTTTTCAATTGGTCTTCATTGTTGCTAAACATGGCCCACTGCTCATCATAGTGTGCGCTTGTCAAACCATCTTCAATGCGATGAAAAATACCAAGAATTTAAACTTCAGAACTAACTTTGCCTTTCAAAAAAGTTATTTTCTTGAATTAAGTAAAGCTGAGTTTTTAATGGCAAAACAATCCTTGTATCCATGGTGAAAAAAATCCTCACATATGCCAGATTGAACAAAATTACATCTTTAATTTTTGATGTTCTTGGATATGTTTTGGATTTGTCTTCTGTTGTCTTCTCTTGGATTTGTCTTCTTTGTCTTCACACTACACACTGTTAGGATAAAAGATATTTCAGCAAAGAAAATAACCCTGATTGTGTATGAATTTGAAGCTAAAAGTAACATTACAAAATTTACTTTAGAGCAATGGACCATTTATGAAGTTTCATTTGTGTCCTGTAAATAAGATTTTTGCTTCTCGATCCATTGTCACAAGAATATGTTTTATAAATAGGTATATCAGAAATGTAATGTTCTTAAACCGCCCACTGTGAAATAGAATTCAGTTGTTCCCATTGATTTGCATAACTATTCGTGAATGGGCAAGCATTTTTATAAAAACAAAAACAGAAAAATGCTGGAAATGCTCAGCAAGTCAAACTGCATCTGAGAGAAGAGAAACACAGCTCGAAGACCCATCTTCTGGATTGAAAATGATACCAAATAAGGTTGTAAGGCTGCAGGAAAGGTGGGAGAAGGGAATGTCTATGGGAGAGTAAAACCAGGTTGACCATGGGAATAAATCTGGTTTTAGAAACGTAGAAAATAATAGGCCATGTCGCCATTCGAGCCACACCGCCATTCAATATGATTATGGCTATTCATCCAAAATCAGTGCCCCGTTCCTGCTTTCTCCCCATATTTCTTGATTCCGTTTTCTGGTCAAGGATGATTTGGAACAGTCAGAAGATGGAAACATAAACAGGAAAAAAGAATGTGGAAGTTGAGAAAGACAGAGTAGAGCAAGATGACAAAGCCAAATAATTCATAGAGAAAAAAAAAGGGGGGGGGGGGGGGAAACAAACCTAGCTCATATTATCGATGTGAGTGATAACTTGGGTTAAAGTTGCAGAGTTTTCTTTTGACAGTTTTGGCATTTCAGCAGTGGAAATGAAGATTTGAATATTAAATTGTGTACATAAATGAGCACCTTTATGCTTGGGTTACAGAGTAGAATTGCTACTTCCATCTGCCTGTTCCAATGGCAGGCTTGCCGTTTGTGGATAAATTAAAGCGCAGTAAGATTGTTGGGGCTGTCACACTTAGTTTTATTCAGTGTTTTTAATTAAAGAGAACAATAATCTTGGGTGGGGGGGTTGCAAGTGCATTTATTAGTTTATATGATGGAGTGAAGCACAATTAGTTTGGGAGCTGCTGCTCGGTAACTATCTTAGTTTATTTGTCTCATTTCAGTCTGATTATGCCTTTATCCCACCGTTGTTTTTGTCATTTCATCTCTTCTGCCTTTCACTTTTTGGATATAATGTGTTTTTATTGCTTGTTTCATTAATGTTTTATGTGTCATTCCTAACTGTCACTGTATGTCATATTGTCACTTGTGAGCGGAGCACCAAGGCAAATTCCTTGTATGTGAATACTTGGCCAGTAAACTTATTCATTCATAAACTTATTAATCAATTAATTAATTAATTCATTCATTAGCAGATATGAACTCTGTTTTTGGTTGTTGTTGTTATTATTAACATAACTAAACAGTTTGGTAACTTTTTTAAACGTGACTTTGTGTTTTTATACTGTATAAGGTTAACATAAAATCTGCCTGTACATTTCCTTATGTAAATAAATGCTGTGGAAATTATTTAAAAATCTGTTGTGATGAATCTGTGTCATTGCCTTTAGAATTGTGAATGATGTTATGTGGCTTCTGGTTTTATTTCTTAAAATGTTCCTAAAGTGGAAATGTTACATCACAGCTCTGATATTGTTGCAGAGAAATTCACTTCTGCAGCTACATATATTTATGAGATTGAATAACTGTGAAAAGAGACCTGATTCCTTGTGATGGCAGTGTTGGAAGTACAAATGGAAAATGTTGGAATCACTCTGCAGATCGTATAGCAGCTTTAAGGAGAGAAACACATTTGGTATTTGGAGTCAGTGACCTTTGTTCAAAAATAATTTGATAAGATAATTTAAATGAAATAAGTAAAAATGGCAATTGAAGAAAGTTAAGTTGAAAAGAAGTTGACAATGTTAATATTGATTGATTCATAACACTTTAATAATTTGTTAATTTAGTGTGTGAGTGCACTGTTAGGCACATAAATTTACATGAAATCACCCATTGGAGATGATTGACTGAAGAACAACAGGGAAACAAGAACACTTATTTAGACTAATGTTAAAATCTGTAATCTATTATCATTGGGGTTGATGGAAATGTATTCTGAAGCAACTGTTGCGGTAAAAAGAATGAGCAATTGGAATGCAAAGAAAATTGGAAATACTCAGCAGGTCAAACAGCATTGGAAAAATAAACTATTAGCATTTTACCTTTTGTAAAAATTGAGGTGGGTTTGGAGATATGTTGCTGGGACAGAGGAAATGGCAAAGGAATGTGATATTAACAAAAGAACAATAGGGATGGTAACACTTGTTGAGGAATTGGTGATCAACAGTCAATATGGACTGATTATCAGAAATTAGAATAAAGATTGGAAAGGCTAGGAATGTGAAATGCAAAATTTGAAAAATCATGTCCATTGTGCGGTGACCAGAAATGTAGGCAAATCAATGTTTGATAAAGTTGTACCATGATATCCCTGCCTCTGTACTCTTTGCTCCAGATCCTGAAGACATCATCACCAATTTAACCAGCTGTGCTGCAATCTTGAGGGATCCTGTATGCCAAAGACTTTCTGCTCATTGATACTTCCCAAGACTGTACCATTTACTGTGTTAGTCCTTCCCTAATTAGTCCTCCCAAAGTGCATCATCACACATTTACCAGGATTAAGTTCTATCTGCTATTACTTTGTTTATTTCACGTACGGAAATTCCTATAGCCTAAACCTCTCTCCACGCTATCAACAACACCACAAATCTGGAAGCTTACTAATCATGCCTCCTACATTTGAATGCAAATAATCAATGTATCTGATAAACAGTAAGGAACTCCACACTTATTTCTGTTGCACACCACTGGTCAAAAGCTTCCAATCTCAGAAGTAACCCTCCATCATCGTCAGTCAGCTATTGCCAAGCCTATGTTGGACTCTGTTTAGCAACTTAACTTGGATGCATTGGTTATAAACTTTTGGACCAGTTTCACATGCAGAACCTTGTCGCAAGCCTTACTCACGTCAACCAAGTTAACATTAACAGCTCTGGACCTTTAACATATTTTGTTACTTATTTGAATAATTCATTCATATTGGTCAGACAGAATCTCTCACAAATAATCCATACGGACCATCTGTGATTAATCCCAGCCTTTTCAAACATTTTCGTATTTGGCATTTGCAAAATCCATTTTGTTTCCAAACTTCTGATCTTCCAGATTTAACACTGAAAACATCAACACAGGAGTGAAAGGAGAAATATGAATTCTGTTCATATTCGTCAAATGTCAGCACAATAGTTTCCAGGCTTCAAAGCAAAATAAGTGCTTCTTCACCAGAAATAAAAGATTTTGTGGAGCCATTTGTGGACGTGGCCTCACATTGTCAACCACTGTTAACTACCACATTTGTTTTCCATTACACTGATTACCTCTTGCCTGCAAACATCACTGGTTCCAGTGTATATAATCACAAGGCATTTAAAGCCATTAAAAATTAGATAAATGAAGTATGGTGTTGCATTAGTAATGTGAGGGAATTAAATTATTGTAATCACATAAAGACTAAAATAATGCATCACTTATGTCAACATTCAATTCTTTCTTGTAAATTCATACTGACCAGACACATGACTTAAACACTTTTATTTAATTGATAGTGATTTTATTTTCCTCCAGATATTCAACAAATGTTGAATAGTTTTAGAAGATTTGAGAGTAAATTATAATTTACAAAGCAGTCATTGATTGTTCACGTATCCCGAACAGCACCTCATATTTCACTTGGGCAGGTTACAACCCAGCGGTATGAACATTTGATTTATCTAATTTCAAGTTACTCCTGCATTCTTCCTCCCCCCACCCTATTCATCCTACTGGTGCCACTGTTAGTATCCTTGTATTCCTCTTGTTAGCACATTTTCCCCGATTCAGGCTCCGACCTGAAATATCCCCTATTCCTTGTCTCCAGAGATGCTGCCTGACCTGCTGAGTTAATCCAGCATTTTGTTCTTCCTTTGGTATAAACCATAATCTGCAGTTTCCTCCTACACACTGTTGAAGCCCTTGTCTTGTGTACATTAACCAAAAGTGGAAAAAATTAAAAATTAGAATAGAAAAATTATGATATTTAATACTGCCAGTTAGATTCAAGATTCAAGAGAGTTTATTGTCATGTGTCCCAGATAGGACAATTAAATTCTTGCTTTTCTTCAGCACAACGGAATATAGTAGGCATAAATAAATAAATACAGAACAGATCAGTGTGACCATATACCATTGAATACACACACACACACACACACGCACGCACGCACATAAAGTGCAATGGGCTATTAATGTTCAGAGTTTTGTTTGAGTTGAGTTTAATAGCCTGATGGCTGTGGGGAAGTGCTATTCCCGAACCTGGATGTTGCAGATTTCAGGCTCCTGTACCTTCTACCTGAAGGCAGTGGGGAAATGAGTGTGTGGCCAAGATGGTGTGGATCCTTGATGATGCTGCCAGCCTTTTTGAGGCAGTGACTACGATAGATCCCATCAATGGTAGGGAGGTCAGAGCTGATGATGGACTGGGTAATGTTTACTACTTTTTGCAGTTTTTTCCGCTCCTGGGCACTCAAGTTGCCGAACCAAGCCACGATGCAACCGATCAGCATGCTCTCTACTGTGCACCTGTAGAAGTTCGAGAGAGTCCTCCTTGACATGCCAACTCTCTGCAATCTTCTCAGGAAGTAGAGGCACTGATATGCTTTATTTATAATTGCATCAGTGTTATCGGACCAGGAGAGATCTTCAGAGATATGCACGCCCAGGAATTTGAAGCTCTTGACCCTCTCCACCATCGACCCGTTGATATAAACAGGACTGTGGGTTCCCATCCTACCCCTTCCAAAGTCCACAATCCCTTCCTTGGTTTTTGCTGGTGATGAGAGCCAAGTTTATTGTGCTGGCACCATTTGGTCAAACGGTCGATCTCACTTCTATAATCTGACTCATCTCTATCAGTGATACGTCCCACAACAGTGGTGTCGTCAGCGAAGTTGATGGTGGAGTGCGCATAATGGCCTGCTATGCAGTCATGAGTATAGAGTGAGTACAGCAGGGGGCTGAGCATGCAGCCTTGAGGTGCTCCTGTGCTGATTGTTATCGAGGCTGACACATTTCCACTAATACGGACAGACTGTGGTCTGTGAATGAGGAAGTCGAGGATCCAATTTCTAGAGGGATGTGCAGAGACCCAGTTCTGAGAGTTTGGTAACCAGCTTGGAGGGGATGACTGTATTAAATGCCAAGCTGTAGTCAATGAATAACAGCCTGACATGTGAGTTTTTGTTGTCCAAGTGGTCCTGAGCGGAGTGGAGGGCCAGCGAGATCGCATCCACCATTGATCTGTTGTGGCGGTAAGCGAACTGCAGTTGGTCCAGTTTTTTGTCGAGGTATGAGTTGATTTGCGCCATGATCAACCTCTCAAAGCCCTTCATCACCACCGATGGTAGTGCCACTGGTCGATCGTCATTGAGGCACGTCACCTTGCTCTTCTTGGGCACCGGTATTATTGATGCCCTTTTAAAGCAGGCGGGAACCTCAGACCTCAGAAGTGAGAGTTTAAAAATGTCCGTAAAAGCCCAGCCTGTTGGTCCGCACAGGTTTTTAGAACACGACCGGGTATACCATCGGGTCCAGGAGCTTTCCGAGCGTTCACCCTTCTGAAGGATTTTCTGACGTCGACCTCTGTGACCGTGACCAAAATACCAACACAGCGAATGGGAATTGTCGGAGGTGATTGAATTCAGGTCCCGCCAAAGCTGCCGAACATCCGTCTCATCATCCAGCTTGGAGCAGAAGTCCTTTTTGGCCTTTTTGATGGCGTTACTAAGGTCGTATCTGGACTTCTTGTAGTCCTCGGTATCTTCAGACCTGAATGCCCGGTGTCTGGTCTTCTTGTCAGTTAAAATGAGGAAAAGTGAGAAATTACCTCCACAGACATCGGGAAAATGTACCGACCAATGTCTTAGTTTTGGTCATTACTCACAAAAAGCAATTGCTGTAAATTAGATTCAGTTAAGTTTCCATTTCAATATCTTCAAAATAGGTTTATATTACAATTTGTTTTCAGCGGTTATGTATTTTGATGATGACTATTAAATGGAATAAAGGTAAATTACTGGCCACTATGGTACATCTTAGTTATTGTATAGAACCCTTAAATTACTGCTTATTTGATTTGCTGATATGTTTAAATCAAAGGGCACTGATGCATTTTTGTTCCATATATTCTCAATAACATTAGTTTGAATTATATTGATTACTGTGCGATAACCAAACTAAAATATAATGTTAAGAAAGGTTCCCCGGGGAATTTTATATTCTTCCTTTGCCAAAGAAGGATAACATCTGAAATAAATTTGGACATTGTTATTTTATTGAGATATTAAAAATCTCGCTGTACCTCAAATTAAGTGTTAATCATTTCTAATTATTTTCTTCTTTATTTAAGTTTTTCATCATAACTAATTGAGATACAACAATGGTTTCACATCCTCATTGCTGTTTAATCTTGTTGGGTGCTTTATTGTCAGCAATGGAAACAAGTCAAATTTGGTGCAGATTATAGAATGTCTTTTCTGTTTTTTTTCTGGTTTTGCATTGTGGTTAAACTGGGAGCCAAAAGAGAGTGGTGGTTTACTTTGTGTCCGTTCCTTTGAACCACCTTAGTTTCAAGACCTGGTCCTTAATGGTTTTACAATGACACCATGTACATTACAAAGGGGGATGAAAGATTTAAGAACAGAATAATACTTCTTATGACATGTTCTAGATTATTGACAAATATTTGCAATGCAGTAAAAATCAAACCGGTGAAATATTTTTTAAACTAATGTTTTTCGTTAAGTACTTTACCAGGTTACTCAAAATAATTATAATGATTTATTGTAGCTCGACACTTGTGCTGGGGATGTGGCTCAATCAATTGTCATTCTTACTCCCGACTTGTTTTATGGCAGGTGTTTGTGCTCATTGCCACAACCATTTTGAGCATTTTGGAGCAGATTTAATTTTTTTAACTATAGCATCTACATCTGATCCCTTATTTCACTTATTTTCCATTTTGTTGAATGGAGAAGCTGTTCGTGCTCCAACTTTAACCTGTAAAACGTTCTTGCATGCAAGGAATAGATCGCACCTTGCTGTTAAACTTGAAGTCCAAAGCAAAAGCACAGTTGGGGAAAAAGTACAAATGAGAAGTCAACAATTTTGGAACTTCCACATGAGAACATAGAACAGGATAGCATTGAAATGGGCTCTTTGCCCCATAATGTCTGTGCCGAACATGATGCCAAGTTAATCTCCTCTGCCCGCAAGTGATCTATATGCCTTATTTTCCTGCATATTCATGTGCCTATCTCGAGGCCTCTTAGATGCCACTCTTGTGTTTGCTTCCACGACCACCTGTGGCAGCACGTTCCAAGCACCCACTACTCTCTGTGTAATAAAAAAACATGCCCATACATCTGCTTTAAATTTTGCCCCTCTCACTTTAGATTATGCCCTCTAGTCTTTGACACTTCCACCCTGCGAATAAAGGTTCTGACTATCTACCCTATTTATGCTTCCCATATTGTATATTTTTTTATTAGCGCTCCCTTTAGCCTCCGATGCTCCACAGAAAACAATGTAAATTTGTCCTGATAGCAAATATTCTCTAATCCTTGCAGCGGGATAGAGGTGCATTTTAGGAAGTTAAACCAGGGGAGGGCTATCACAGTGAACGATAAGGCCCTGGGAATATTGTAGACTAGATTTTGGAGTAGAAATTCCATCACAAAGTGATGTCATGGGTAGACAAGGTGGTGAAGAAGGCTTTTGGCACACTGACCTTCATCATTCAGGGCACTGAGTTTAAAAATTGGGACTTATTATTGCAGTTGTACAAGGCGATGCTGTGACTGCACTTGGATATTGTGTAGTTTTGGTCACGCTGCTGTAGGAAAGATACTGTTAAGATGGAAAGGTTGCAGAAAGTAATTATGAGAATGTTGCAGGACTCAAGCGACACATTTATAGGGAGAGGCTGGGTAGACTTGCACTCCTTGCAACACAAAAGACTGAGAAGTGATCTGATAGAGGTGAATAAAATCATAAGTGGCACAGATAGGGTGAATGCACACACTCCTTTTGCCAACAAGAAACAGAAGGCATAGATTTGAGGTCAAAAGGCAGGAAGTGAAAAGGAGATGTGCAGGGCCAAATGTTGCACAGAGTAATGGATGGCTGGACACAAAACAAGGATTGGTGGTAGAAACATGTGATAAATATGTTGATGAGGTTTTTAGATAGGCACACAAATGTGCAGGAAATGGAGGGATATGCAGGCAGAGGAGATTAGTTCAACTTGGTATCATGTTCTGCACAGATATAGGGGCCTGTTCCTGTGCTAAAATTAACTCTGTTCTAAACCCAAGATAAATGGAACTAGCATCTTGGGGCAAATTTGTTGGTGTGGGCAACTTGAACCAAAGGGTCAGTTTTTGTGTTTTATGACTCCAGAATTTCATGAACAATTCTTCTGGGACCTCATTTATTCACATCTGTTTATATCTTCTTCAATATCTTGGACTTCTAAGTGAGGTGTATTAATTTGCTTTATTTGTATATTTTCAAAATATTCTGTTCCTACCTCTCATAATTGTTATGTGGTTATTATATTATATAGATGCTGTGGTCATAAAGAAAAGAAGGGGTGCAGGAAGAAGATGGAGAGCCCAGTTTCATGGTGTCAATACAACCCCCCCCCCCCCCCCCCCACAATGTCAGTAAGACAAATGAGCTAATTATTGACCTGGGGAAGTGAGATGGAGTACATACCGCAACCGGTGCTGAAGTGGAAGTGGTTGAGAGCTTCATGTTCCTTGGCGTAAATATTATTAACAATGTGTCCTTGATCAACCACATTGACGCTTTCACCAAAAAGCACAATGCCTAATTTCTCCAATGACCCCTTGCAAATCTCCACAGTAGCACTGTGGAAAGCATACTATCTGGATGCATCACAGCTTGATTTGGGGGCAGCCCTGTCCAAGACAGCAAGAAATTATTGAGGTTTGTGGATGGAGCCCAATCCTTCATAGACCAACCTCCTTACCATCTAATGTATCTCATGGTGGTGCAGTGGTAAAGTTGCTGCCTTGCAGCATCAGGGACCTGGGTTCGATCCTGACCACGGGTGCTGTCTGTCTGGAGTTTGTGTGTTCTCCCCGAGACCTGCGTGGGTTTTCTCCGGGTGCTCCGGTTTCCTCCCACACTCCGCAGATGTAGGGGTTTGCAGTGTGTGTAGGATAGCTATAGTGTACGGGGATCACTGGTCAGCTCAGTCGACCCGTGGGCCGAAGGGCCTGTTTCTGCACTTTATCTCTAATCTAAACTAAACTGCATCTACACTTCACACTGCCTCAGGAAAGCTACCAACATAATCAAGGACTTCTCACTGTAATTGGGCAGAAGATAGAAAACCTTGAGAGTACATACCACCAAATTCAGGAACAGCTTCATCCCCATTGTTAGCAGAGTACTGAACTACCTCAGGTATAGGGTATAGTTCCCGAACTGCAAACCTTCTTCATTGCAGACCTTGGACGTTCTTTCTCTGTAATTGAAATGGCATAATGCTGTAACAGGAAATTCTGCACTTTAGTATTTTTTTCTTTGTTCTACTTGTTGTACTTGTGTATGGCTTGATTGTACTCGCATATAGTATGATTTGGTTTGACTGGATAGCATGCAAACAAAAGCTTGTAACCGTATCTCGTGGCATGTGATAATAAATACATTTATATCAATACCAATCATAACTTAATTCCAGCATTTCCCCTTCAATAAATTTCAAACTTGCAATTACCTGTTTTCTTTCATGGCCACTTTCCCTCCTTCTCACCCACCGTTATTTTTTGTGTATATATACTGCCTAGGAATTCCGGTGGATTGCTATAATTTTGCACATTTCATGCTTAAGAATCCATTCTACCATAATCTCTCTTCGCCTCTCTCAAAAAGCCCTGTGTTATGAGCCAGAAAATTTGTTGGCCTTCAGTCCCTTAATTTTCTCAAGTTCATTTGAAGTCCATCTGGAAATTTCAGATTTCATTAGGTCACAGTAAACGCTACTTAAAAACATAATTTATAAATTTGAATTGTTCATTGCTTCAGGTTTCTCCACTCTCATTTGATGGCTAGCTCTCCCTTTTCTGCTCTCTAGTAATGGATTGAATTGTTTGATCGTATTTGTACTGTTAACTTTAAATCACATTCCCAGTACCTTATTTAACAGATGTAATTTAGTTGAGTGGAAAGGTTCTCGTATGCCCCTTCTGATTTTCTTTCCTTTTCCTCGGCTTGGAATTGATTATGCTGTTACAAACTATTATCTTAATTTAATTCTGGAAAGCTCAAGTAAATTAGAAGCCCATTTGAAATCATTCAATTTGATTGGATTGTGAGAAAATTGTAAACTAATTACAATAATTATAATTCTCTGCACCTGTTTTTCAAATAAGATGGTGCTTTTTGCATTTAGTTCAATTTTTTAATAATACTGCATTGTAATCGTTAGTACATTGCCTTTTAAAAGGTTAAACGTGGTTATTTTTGGAAATAAACCATATTAGAAAATTATACATTTATTAAAAGTATGCATTATTTATTAAAACTATGCATTATTATCCATTTATTAAAACTATGCACTAAGCTAAAAGAGAAATAGAGTAAATTGTAATTACATCTATATTTTATTTGATTCATCCCTCACATACATGTTTCTGTTGTCCAAATGGTCTAGCGTTGTGCAGCAAGCCATTGAGATAATTTATTCTGATGATATGCTAGGAGGTTGCTGGGTGACTTGGGACAGGTTGAGTGAGTGGGCAGATGCTTTGCAGATGCAGTATAATGTAGATAAACGTGAGGTTATACATTTTGGTGGCAAGAACAAGGAGGCAGATTATTATCTCAATGGTGTCAGATTAGGAAAAAGGGAAGTGCAACAAGACCTGGGTGTCCTTGTACACCAGTCACTGAAAATAAACATGCAGGTTCGCAGGCGGTGAAGAAAGCTAATGACATGTTGGTCTTCATAACAAGAGGATTTGAGTATAGGAGTAAATAGGTCCTTCTGCAGTTGTACAGGGCCCTGGTGAAACCACATCTGGAGCATTTGGTCTCCTAAATTGAGGAAGGACATCCTTGCTATTGAGGCAGTGCAGCGTAGGTTCAGGAGGTTAATCCCTGGGATGGCGGGACTGTCGTATGAGGAAAGATTGGAAAGAGTGGGTTTGTATTCATTGGAGTTTAGAAGGATGAGAGGGAATCTTATAGAAACATATACAATTATAAAAGGGGGGTTACACAAAAAGCTGGAGAAACTCAGCGGGTGCAGCAGCATCTAAGGGGCGAAGGAGATAGGCGACGTTTCGGTTGAGACCCTTCTTCAGACAGGAGTTTCTCCAGCTTTTTGTGTAACCCTCAATTCTCCAGCATCTGCAGTTCCTTCTTTTACAATTATAAAAGGACTGGACAAGCTAGATGCAGGAAAAATGTTCCCAATGTTGGGGGAGTCCAGAACCAGGGGCCACAGTCTAAGAATAAAGGGGAGGCCATTTAAAACTGAGATGATAAATAACTCTTTCAACCAGAGAGTTGTGAATTTGTGGAAATCTCTGGCACAGAAGGCAGTAGAGGCCAATTTACCGGATGAATTTAAAAGAGAGTTAGATAGAGCTTTAGGGGCTCGCGGAATCAAGGAGTATGGGGAGAAGGCAGGCACGGGTTACTGATTGTGGATGGTCAGCCATGATCACAATGAATGGCGGTGCTGGCTTGAAGGGCCAAATGGCCTCCTCCTGCACCTAGTTTCTATGTTTCTAACCAAACAGCCAATATATTGAATTGCAAATGAATGACAATACGGCAGGATGACATTTTGTTCATTGGGTTCCATTTTAGCTCCTGGGAGGAATACCATTAGACCCTCACCCTCTCTCCTTGTCACAGCTTATTCTCTCTCTCTCTCTCTCTCTCTCTTTCTCTGATGTCTTTCAAAATACTCTGACTCTTTGTATCTTTACACTGTAAAGGGCATTTTTCAGCGGCCAAGTAGTGTACCAGCATTTCTTCTCTGATATGTGAGCAAACCACAGGAAACCCACATGGTCACAGAAGGAATATACAAACGGTGCACAAAGGGTACCTGAAGTCCTGATCACAACCTTGGAAGAGGGAGTCAGAAAGGATCACACGGTTCTTATTTCTGACGGCCAGCCAGTCACCCTGCACTCCATTGCACAGGTGAGCGCTGGACCGATCTGTGATTTCCATGCCTGAGCCGCATATCACCATTCCCTACAACAACTCATCCATGCAGGGTTGCCTAATTTTAAAACAAAAGTGGTCTTGGAGAAAGTTGTAAATGAAGGGTAGGACTTTTAGCTTGAAAGATGTATAGTGGGAACATATAAATTACATGGAAAAAATAGTTCACTGTTTGATGGAGTGATGTATGAAGTACACTGCGTAAAATTGCTGATGCGTACGCTGTTTGTTTGAGGAGATCCCAATAATCTAACCTCCAACACGTTCTGCACAAATCTGCCGCAGTTGTGGAGTTTTAATGTGTTTCTATGTATGCAGCAAACCTGCAGTTCCCACACCACAACCAGCCAGATGTTGGCACAGACCAACTCCGGAACTTGTTTAGATACGCAAAGGAGACGGAAGCCGTTCCTATTAGCATATAATGTGATGACCTGGGACATTTGTTTAAAATATGAAAATTTAATAAAAGTGGGCGAGGAGGGAAACCTTTTTATTGTATCTCGCAGACATAGAACTGGAAACAAAACAGTACTTTCAAGAGGGAATTGGATCAATACTTGAGGATAATTCAAAGGACCATAATGCTGAATAGCGGCCTGTTTCATAATAATTATTTGTATTATCTGAAATAATTTTAGTACATCAACTATTCGCATCTTTGAGACACTCTTGAAAGCTTTTCTCGCCAGAGTGGATAGAAAACATCATTTAGTAACCGGATAATCTTTTATTATTGTGTTGTTGGATGATTAGCAATTGTTCTGTAAACTACCAGTATCATACTTTAATCTTATAACAGATGTATAAGCTGTCAGGATACATGTCAGATAGATTCAAGTTCAAGTTACATTTATTGTCACATGCACCAATTGCTACCGTGAGATTTGAGTTACCATAAAGCCATACGAATAAAAATAACACAATGCACGATAGAATTTAACATGAGCATCCCCACACAGCGGAATCAACGTTTCTCCATAACACTGACCAATGTTTTTAGTAATATTGTGTTTTGTTGAATTTATAGGACATGATCAAAGATGTTTGGGACTTAATTCGTGCAAATGCGGCAATGAAAAAATTGCTAAAATCAGGTCTTTGTGAGCTTTGTATCATTTTCTAAATAAAAGTAGTGAACTGTGTCTCTGCCACTGCACAAGTACCAATAAATGCCTTTGAATTGAAGACACTTTTCGGACCTGTCCCGAGGTATTTGATGATAAATCTCAGATAATGGATAACAGCAAGTCTGTATGGATTTTCACTTGTCTTATTCAATGGATAGACATTTTATAGGGGTTTTAACCAGGATGGTTAAAAAAAATGATTTATTGTTTATCATTGATTATTGTAGATATAAAAGTAGATACACTGTATATTCCTATACTCACAAATTTGAATGTTATTTTAAAATCCCACTTCAGATCCATTTACTTGATTGTTAAATCTTAGTGTTTCTTGAACCTGGTATTTAATGAACAATGCGATTGATATCAACTACGCTGGAGGATGAAAGGGAAAGTAAATCAAGGCTTTACATGAATAGGGAGTAATTTACAACCTTTTATCATTTCACCTGCAAATTAATTTATAAAATAAGATAACTTTTAATCTTAAGATACTTAATGACAAATAATCGCAAAGTGGTTTAGGTTTCTTATTCTCACATGTTCCGAGGTACAATGAAAAGCTTTGTTTTGCAAGCTGTCCAATCAGATCTGTTAATACTATACATAAATACAATCTAGTCAAACTCAAGTACAACAGATAGGGGAAAGGGGGAGATAGAGTGCAGAATATACAGTGCCCTCCATAATGTTTGGGACAAAAACCCATCCTTTATTTATTTGCCTCTGTACTCCACAATTTGAGATTTGTAATAGAAAAAATCACATGTGGTTAAAGTGCACATTGTCAGATTATAATCAAGCCCATTTGTATACATTTTGGTTTCACCATGTAAAAATTACAGCAGTGTTTACACATAGTCCCCTCATTTCAGGGCACCATAATGTTTGGGACACATGGCTTCACAGGCGTTTGTAATCGCTCAGGTGTGTTTAATTACCTCTTTAATGCAGGTATAAGAGAGACTTCTCCAGTCTCTCCATCACCTTTGGAAACTTTTATTGCTGTTCATCAACAGGAGGACCAAAGTTGTGCCAATGAAAGTCAAAGAAGCCATTATGAGACTGAGAAACAAGGATAAAACTGTTAGAGACATCAGCCAAACCTTAGGCTTACCAAAATCTACTGTTTGGAACATCATTAAGAAGAAAGAGAGCATTGGTGAGCTTACTAATCGCAAAGGGACTGGCAGGCCAAGGAAGACCTCCACAACTGATGACAGCAGAATTCTCTGTATAATAAAGAAAAAAACCCAAACACCTGTCTGACAGATCAGAAACATTCTTCAGGAGTCACGTGTGGATTTGTCAATGACCACTGTCCGCAGAAGACTTCATGAACAGAAATACAGAGGCTACACTGCAAGATGCAAACCACTGGTAGGCTGCAAAAATAGGTTGGCTGGGTTACAGCTTGCCAAGAAGTACTTAAAAGACCAACCACAGTTCTGGAAAAAGGTCTTGTGGACAGATGAGACAAAGATTAACTTTTATCAGAGTGATGACAAGAACAAAGTATAGAGGAGAGAAGGAACTGCCCACGATGCAAAGCATATCACCTCATCTGTGAAACACGGTGGTGGGGGTGTTATGGCCTGGGCATGTATGGCTGCTGAAGGCACTGGCTCACTTAACTCCATTGATGATATAACTGCTGATGGTAGTAGCATAAAGGGCCTGTCCTACCAGCATGCGACTCCATGCGGTGAGCGCGATCTAACGTGGTCGTTTGAGCCGTCCGGCCTCGCGGAGCCATTCCCACTTCGATCGCCGGAGTTGTGCGGAGCTGCTCCCGACATCACGCGGGGCTCTGAAAAACTGACCGTGTTCAAAAATTCCGTGCGGCAACGGCCTGTCAACCCGCAGTCGCCTCGACGCATTACGCACCGCCTCGACGTTGTGCCTTCGTGACCCTCTCTGTGTGTGCCTCCGTGACCCTCTCTGTGTGTTCCTCCGTGGCCCTTTCTCTGTGTGCCTCCGTGCCCCTCTCTGTGTCCCTCTCTGTCCTTGAGAAGTTACTTGCGGACTTCGCTCCAACTTCGCGCCGCGCCACTCACCCGACCTCCGCGTGGCCCCTGCTTCCAGTTTGGTCGCACTCACCGCATGGAGTCGGATGCTGGTAGGACAGGCCCTTAATGAATTCTGAAGTGTATAGACACATCCTATCTGCTCAAGTTCAAACAAATGCCTCACTACAGCAAGACAATGATCCCAAACATACTGCTAAAGCAACAAAGGAGTTTTTCAAAGCTACAAAATGATCAATTCTTGAGTGGCCAAGTCAATCACCCGATCTGAAGCCAATTGAGCATGCCTTTTATATGCTGAAGAGAAAACTGAATGGGACTGGCCCCCAAAACAAGCGTAAGCTAAAGATGACTGCAATGCTGGCCGAGCAGAGCATCACCAGAGAAGACACCCAGCAACTGGTGATATCCATGAATCTCAGACTTCAAGCAGTCATTGCATGCAAAGGATACAAAACAAAATAATAAACATGACTACTTTCATTTACATGACATTGCTGTGTCCCAAACATCATGGTGCCACGTAATGGGGGAACTATGTATAAACACTGCAGTATTTTTTACATGGTGAAACCAAAATGTATAAAAATGGCATTGATTCAAATCTGACAATGTGCACTTTAACCACGTGATTTTTTTCTATTTTAAATCTCAAATTCCTGGACTGGGCCTTGTCATTGTTTGTGATTCAGCCCATGGCAGTGGTGTTATCTACAAAATTGTAGATGAAGTTAGAGCTGAAATTGACTGCACAATCGTGAGTATACAAGGATTATAGCAGGGGGCAGAAAATGCATCCTTGCCGGGCACTGCTGTTGAACATTATTGTAGAGTGGTTGTTGTCACCAAATTCGCTGATTGTGGTTTGTGTGTCAGAAAGCCAAGGATCCAGCGGCAGAGGGCTTGCTGACTTCTAGATGCAGAAGTTTGGATGGGATTATGGTGTTGAAGGCAGAGCTATTGCCAATAAATAGGACTCTAACGTAGGAGTTCTTGATGTCGAGATGTTATCCAGAGATAAGATTAGTGCCAGGATGAGGGCATCTGCTGTGGACTTGTAATGATGATAAGCGAATTGCAGTGGATCAAGCATATCTGGGAGACTAGTGAGCCATCACCAGTTTCTTAATGCATTTGATGATGTCAGAGCTGCAGGACTGTAGTCATTAAACACACTATCTTACTTTTTTTGCCACCGGGGATGGTAATGTTCTTGAAGCAGGTGGGGACCTCAGGATGGAGTAATAAGATATGCTGAAATAACTCAGCATGTCAGGCAGCATCTCTGGAGAACATGGTGACCGTTACAGATCAGGTCTCTTCAGCAGGCTGATTATAAGAAGGGGGAGAATGCTGGAAGAGAGGTAGGGATGGGACAAAACGAGGCAAGTACATGGGTGATACCAGTGAGAGAGATTGATTGTCAGATGGGTGAGCAATGGCCACCTATCACTTGCCTGGCTTTCTCCCACCTCACCTCCCTTCTAGCTTTCTCCCCCCCCCCCCCCCCACTACAATCAGTCTGAAGAGGAGTCCTGACCTGAAATGTTGCCTGTCTGTTTTTTTATCAGACATTGCCTGACCTGCTGAGTTACTCTAGCACTTTGTGCTTATTGCTTAAGATTCCAGCATCTGCAGTTCCTTGTCTCTTCTTGTTAAGAAATGCCTGTGATGTCTACAGTCCAATTTGGTAATTTTAGTACTACTAGTCTCACGATGTTTGAAGGAATAGTCATCTTAGAAATGATATTGGTGAAAACCTGACAATAGATAAAAATACTAGTGGTTAAGGGCCTGTCCCACTTTCACGACCTAATTCTCGACCTCTGCCGAGTTTGCCCTTGACTCATATTCGCAGCATGGTCGGCACGAGGTCATAGGAGGTCGTAGCTAAGTCGCAGCAGGCCGTGAAGCTAGTCGTAGGTACTCGTTGGCAATAAGTAAGTCGGGGCGTTTTTCTAGCATGATGAAAAATGTCCATGAGTGAAAAAGGTTGTGAATTAGGTCGTGAAAGTGGGACAGGCCCTTAAGTCTTTTTTTTTGCTGGAAGGGAGCAGAGAGTTTGTCTTTCTCCAACTGCAGCATGAAAAGTATAATTTTTAAATTTTCAAACAATTGTATTTGCCTATTATTGTGTTTTTGCATTTGATCAATGCCCATCGATTAGTTCAGAGCTTATGATGCTTTTACTGTGCTAATTTTTTGCGTTTCCTATTTACAGTTACTAACGAAGAAGTCCGAAAACAAATTTCCGAACAATTGGCTCACGAGCGGGCAAGGCAAGATTTGAACTTTCAGAAAAGGTTTGTGCTGTATATCCTCCCATTAATTCCACCAACATGATATTAGCTGTTTTTTATGCCACTATTTAGCCTTCACCTTGTTCAGATTACACCACTGCAAGTACAAATTAATAATTTTACATGCGGCTGTACATAAATCCATTCCGATTGGAATACAATCTGTCATTAACTGTTACTGGAGCATAAATGAATAAATTATTCCAAGATGGTGCCCAACACAGGCGACTATTTGCTTGCTTGACACTGACCTAATGAAAGAACATTAAAATGTTGCTTGAAACAGAAATATTGAGGCAGAGTAAAGTTGGGAGCTTTAGGTTTGAGGAGCTAAGATTGGTTCTTTGCTCATCTGCAACTACATGAATTATTGATTTTCTGCATATAAAGTCTTGGAATCTTTAGCTTCCACCTGGAGACTCAAAAGTGACAGATGAAGCTTGTGCTTCATGTCTCTTCCAAAGATTTTCTCAGTGGAGCACTCCTTGCATTTGGAACCCATGCCATGCTGATAGAGGCATGTTTGCCTGGCAACTGAGTCTCCAGAACCAAATTCAAGTACAATCACCAATGATTAATCAACAAGTTGCTGACATAAGGAGGAAGTAAATAGGTACCTTCTGGTTATTAATCTTCTGCTCTCAATTAAGTGTGATTTAGAAATTGTACTCATAACTGGATCATGGCAGTATAAAAATGTTATTTTTTTCAAAAGTTAATGATAGCTCAGAACCATTTTTAAATAAGTCATATAATAGGTATTTTATGTTAAATGAGATAAAACTACATGTTTTCATAAAAGCAGCTATAAATACAATTTCAATATTACTGAAAGGAAGAATTGTGATTATAATTTGAATTATTGGCTTTGTGAATTGTGTCAGACTGCAACCACTGTATGAAAATATTTTATTATCATTCTCAGAATAAACTAAAAAAATGCTAATATTTATTGATAAAATGTCAGGAAGCTACTGCAGTCCCGTTTGTGAGTGTGATAACTCAAAGAGAAGACATTTTTATCCTTGCACTGTTGTTAGCTAGCAAGTAATAAAGAAATTATTAATTTCACATTATTCTACTTAATGATTTGACAAATGTTTATCATTTTGCATGCATGCTTATGCTCTTAAAAACGAACATAGGAGAGTAAATGAACCGGGCCTTTGACACACGATGTCTGTGCTGACCATGATGCCAATTTAATTTGCACATTTGTCTCCATATGGTTTATGTTCCTCCATTCTATTCCTGTTCATGTGCCTGCCTAAATGTCTTAATCATTGTTATCATATCTGCTTTCACCACTTCCCTGGCAGCCTGTTCAAGGCACCTACCAATCTGTGTAACCGCCTCGACTTCTCCACTCCCCTGTCTCACTCCAATCTCTCCCCCTCCGAACGTACTGCCATCGACTCACTCCGCAACAACCCAGACTGGGTTATCAAACCCGCCGACAAGGGAGGTGCCGTGGTAGTCTGGCGCGTCGATCTCTACAAAGCAGAGGCCACGCGCCAACTCTCGGACACCTCCTCCTACTTACCCCTGGACCATGACCCCACTGACGAGCACCAGGCCACCATCTCGAGCACCATAACCGGCTTCATTAACTCCGGCTCCCTACCCCCCCGAGCCTCCAACCTCATCGTTTCCCAGCCCCGCACAGCCCGATTTTACCTTCTCCCCAAAATCCACAAACCCGACTGCCCCGGCAGACCCATTGTCTCTGCCTGTTCGTGCCCCACCGAACACATTTCCACATACCTTGACTCCATCCTATCCCCCTTTGTTAAATCCCTCCCCACCTATGTTCAAGACACCTCAGACACTCTCCGTCGGCTCAGCACATTCCGTTGTCCAGGCCCCCATCCTCTCATCTTCACCATGGACGTCCAGTCACTATACACCTGCATCCCCCACCAGGATGGTCTCAAAGCCCTCCGGTACTTCCTCGACCAGAGGAGCAACCCATACCCATCCACTGACACCCTCCTCCGCCTAGCGGAGTTGGTCCTTACCCTAAACAACTTCTCTTAAAAAGGAAGAAGGGTCTCGACCCGAAACGTCGCCTATCTCCTTCACTCCTTAGATGCTGCTGCACCCGCTGAGTTTCTCCAGCTTTTTGTGTAACCCCTGTGTAACAAAGAAATATTGCCTCCTTGGAACTTTCCTCCTCTTTAAAAGCTGTGCTCACTAGTATTTGATATATTTCCAACCTCGGCAAAGGACTCCGACTCTCTACCCATTCAAAGCTTCTCCCAATTTTATGTTCTTCTGTCAGGTTACTCCATAGCTTCTGAAAATAACAGTGTAAGTTTGTCCAACTTCTCCTTTTAGCTGATAATATCTAATTCATGTTGCATCCTCATGGAAAAATACAAATTGTTGGGAAAACTCAGGGGGTCATGCAGTATCTGTGGAGAGAACAACAGTTAACATTTTGAGGCTGAGACCTTTTCTTGAGAGACTCTGGCTCTCGACCCTATTTATTTATCTCAAATCATTTATACATCCATCAGGTCGCCCCTCAGCATTGGCAGTCAAGAGGGCAAAACCTCAACTGTTAATTTCTCTTTACCAATGCTGCGTGATCCGCTGAGTTCCTCCACGGCTCTCCTTTTTGTTCCAGAGATTCCAAGATCTGCACTTTTTGCGTCAACATCCTGGTGAACCTCTTCTACACTTTTTGACTAATTTGAAACATCTCTTGCCGGCCTTGGTTCCCAAGTCTGGCCACCCTCCTCTGTCTTTCTCACAGAAACACATTGGTGCTGACATGTGACTAGCTGGCCTTTAAATAATTCCCACACATCAGATGTGGACTTGCACAATAACAGCCACTCCCAACCTACTCTTCCCAACCTCTAAATAATACCGTTGTAATAAGCCTTTCCCCAATTTAGCATTTTCACCCCATCACACAGTCTGATCTTATCTATAACAATCTGAAAACTTACAGAGTTGTAAAGGGCCTGTCCCACTTACACAAATTTTTTTCGGCGACTTGCTGGGACCCACCGTAGTCGCAGCAGGTCGCCGAAAATGTTCAAAATGTTGAAAATCCAGCCGCGACCAGAAAAAGAGCGACTAATCACGACCAAACAGGCGTCACCTCGCGACATGTCTGTGTGGTCGTGAGTAGTCGCCCAAAGAGTCTACCTTTTTCTGGTCGCTGCTGGATTTTCAAGATTTTGGAACTTTTCAGCAACCTGCTGCGACTATGATGGGTGCTGACAAGTCGCCGAAAAAAAGGGACAGGCCCTTAAGCACTATTCACAAAATTCTCTCCCACTGAAACTCTGATCACTTGGCCAGGCTCATTTCCCCACTGAAGATCTGGTGTGGTCTCTTCCATGGACGGAATATCACCACACAATGTCAAGAAAGCCTCCTGCGTGCACCAAACAGATTCTGCCAATCTGGTAGTCGGCGAGTCCCTGTCAATGTTGGGGAAAGTAGTCATCCAGGAAAACTACTATGTTACTTTTCCATTCAATTAAGGCAATTATAACGGGATTGTACCACAAGAACACTTCAGAGATTGAAATCGACAAAATCTCAGCATAATTGATGCAGACTTATGAATAATTCTGTTGACATTTGCCCATTAAGAAATAAGTAATTGATACGGTTTGGTTGATGAGCTCAGTACCAAGAAGTGAGAAATCTGAAGCAAAGGCTTGTTTTTGCACTCCCTCAAACCATTTATCAACTTGCAAAGGAACAAAATAAACAAACAAATAAAACACCTGCACCTCATAATGGAAGAAACAGTAAAATAAAAATAATAAGTTAATAAAAATAATTGGAAATTATTCAAATTGAATCAGCATTCATTTTGTATTCCATTGATTTAATTTATTTCTCTGAAGTACACCTGGATTTCATAGAAAAGTGCATTGAGGTGTTTGTGCTGACTCAGACAGCTATTTAATCTAAATAGCTGTAAACCAAACAATTGCTTGTAACTCAGCTTCTAAGTGTTGAATAAATTATACAGTCAGGGATTTTACTTTTAAATCGGGTAGATTATTCTGCTCCAATGCCCTACAAACCTGCTCAGTTGCTGAGACATCCAGTGTTTCAAAACATTATCCTTACCAGGGTCGGGCAAGGTGCTGACCGGAAACATCGCCTATCCATATTCGCCAGAGATGAGCTACTCCAGCATTCTGTGTCATCTTTCAAAACAGTCTCTTTGCTGTAGCTGCTGCAATGGCCTTAAATCATCTCCAGAAATGTGGTTATCTTGAAGAAAACATGTTATTAAATATTGGTTGTAATTTTGGAAATGTCCAAATCCATGAGATAATTTCTATCCATGGCAATTGATCCATTGTGTTGGAAATACATGTGCAATCCTTTTCTTCAAACTGAGATTAAAATAAATGCAATTTATTGCAATCTAAATAAATGTAAAATTTACCTATGGCAAACATCCGGCAAGCAAACCTGACATTTTTGTTTTAAAAATTATAAAATTGTATTTTCTCTCGTATCTCTGTAATTTTCTTTAGCCGTTCAACTCTATTAATCTTGCAATATAATCTTGCTAGAGTTTAGTTGCTTTGTGCAAATAAACAAAAAAGTGCTGAAGTACTTCATCGGGTCAGTCAGCATCTCTGGAGAACATCAAAAGGTGACGCATTGTAATTCACCGCTGCATCTCAACCTCTTCTCTCATATACAATGCTCCTTTAAATCCTGTAAATTATTCAGATGTTTGCTCATCTACCCTTGTACCTCTTTCTGGTTGTGTCAAATTCTATTTGGTAATGCTCCTGAAACATGTACCTGAAACATCCTGAGATAATATGTATTAAAACAGCTTAAATACCAGGGAGTCTAGTTTTCAATTTGATAATAAGTTTTAGGACTCCCTTTTTAGTTAATTTTCAATTGAATCGCTGAACAACAAAAGAAGAAAATAGAGGAAGATATAAATAATTTTGATTTTTATAATTGTTTTCATAATCTTGGGACATATCAAACACTACACTGAAAATCAATGGTAATTTTGTAGTCACTGGTGCAATAATGGAGAAGAAAGTTCCCCAGAATTTAAAAGTGGGAAGTGTGAGAATTTGCCTAACTTATTTAATATTTCAGTGACATCTCAATAAGCATTAGTGTCACAGATTGTCTTTTAATTAGTGTGATAAATTAATCCGTGAATTTTTTGAGTTGGTCATTAATTTTATCACAAAATAGACTTGAGTTTTTGTTAAATAAATGTTCTCTAAAATGGCAACATTTCTTAATACAAAACCTAGAGAGATGCAAGTTGGTCAGCAATTTTCAATTCAGTAATGCCTTGAACAACAACAGTATGAAGATGTATATGAACATGGCCAGGGGATTTGCTTGCACACAATGGAAAAGAAAGGTCCCACAAGCTATTTAAACTTTGTAATAGATTCTGGAATAGGGAATATGTTTCCAAAGAGAAGTAAGGAGCAGTGGAATTGGACATGCTTATTTTAAATGGTTGGTTTTGAAAAGCATTTTAAATTATCTCAAAATAAACACCAGAAACTCACTGTACATTCACTGTATAAAAACACTAGCCCCACGCGTCTCCTTTAAACTTTTCCCCTCTGATCATAAAGCTATACTCTCTCTGGAGAAATGGATAGATAACATTTCGGTTCGGGACCTTTCTTCAGATGTGACAAGTGAGTTTACTGGAAGAGTCCTAGCCAGATGTTTATCCAAGGTAGTCCAATTTGGCCAGTATTTCTCTGAAGTTCTATCCATGTACCAATCAAAATGACTTTTCAACATTGGTAATTGTACCCACCTCTGCAGCTGCTTCCTGCTTGTTCCATATACCCACCATCATCTGTGTGAAAAAGTTGCCCCTCTACCCTTTTTTATTCTATCCCTACTTGCCTTAAATCTATTTTCTGCAGTTTTAGATGTCTCTATCCTGGCAAAAACCACAGTGCCTACATTCCATATTATCTTATTTATATATATTTATCAGGTTGCCATTCAGCCTCTTGGACTCCAGGGAAGAAACTTTCAGCCTACCCAAACTCCCTTTATGACGCAAACTCTCCAAATCCTGTAACGGCATCATAGAAACATAAAAGAAAATAGGTGCAGGATTAGACCATTCGGCCCTTCGAGCCAGCACCGCCATTCAATATGATCATGGCTGATTATCTAAATTCAGTACCCCGTTCCTGCTTTTCTCCGCATATCCCTTGATTCCTTTAGCCGTAATGGAGCTAAATCTAACCCTCTCTTGAAAACATCCAGTGAATTGGCCTCCACTGCCTTATGTGGCAGAGAATTCCACAAATTCACAACTATGGGTTAAAATGTTTTTCCGCATCTCAGTTCTAAATGGCCTACCCCTTATTCTTAAACTGTGACCCTTGGTTCTGGACTCCCACAACATTGGGAACATTTTTCCTGCATCTAGCCTGTCCAATCCTTTAAGAATTTTATATGTTTCACATAAGATCCCCTCTCATCCTTCTACCATGACTCTTTTCTGCATCTTTACACACATAATGCCTTTCTTAGCGTCATAGAGTGATACAGTGTGGATACAGGCCCTTCGGCACAACTTGTCCACACCGGCCAACAGTGTCCCAGCTACACTCGTCCCACTTGCCTGCGTTTGCTCCATATCCCTCCAAACCTGTCCTATCCATCTACCTGCCTAACTGTTTCTTAAACAATGGGATAGTCCCAGCCTCAACTACCTCCTCTGGCAGCGTGGCAAAAAGTTACCCCCCCCCCCCCCGGATTCCTATTAAATCTTTTCCCCTTCACCTTGAACCTATGTCCTCTAGTCCTCGTTTCCCCGACTCTGGGCAAGAACTCTGTGCATCTACCTGAGCTATTCCTCATGATTTTGTACACCTCTATAAGATCACCCCTCATTCTCTTGCGCTCCATGGAATAAAGACCCAACCTTCTCAACCTCTCCCTATAGCTCACACCCTCTAGTCCTGGCAACATCCTCGTAAATATTTTCTGAAGCCTTGCAAGCTTGGCAATATCTTTCCTATAACATGGTGCCCAGAACTGAACATAATATTCTTGCCACTGTGTGAATTGTAGTCAAGTGGATTGAATTGAAGTGGTGCAGCTGGAAAGGTATGAGCAGGCTTTTTGACAAAATGCACAGGATGAGTAATTACACAATGCACAGATTGTGAAAGAATGTGAAAGATTGTGAACTCACTGAGTGGATTTGGATAAACTATGAAATCGTACATTTGGGAGAGAAGCAGGAGAGATGTACCAGAGTGAACTTGGAAGAAAGTCCTGGAATTGAACATCATCATTGAAATATAACAAAGCATTTGAGATATCTTATCCACTTAGATTTTGATGGAATAGAAGATTAATTCTCATAAGCTTGATGTCTCAGAGAGTGCAAAGGAATTAATACTTGTAATTTTGCATGAGCTGCTTCAGCTAGAATGCTTAACAAAAGAATAGATTGCCTCCACAGTGAATAAAAACTCAGTGGTGGAGTAGATAAAAGTGTTGTCTGCTGCGCAATCCTGGCATTAGGTCTTTGTGATTTACATCGATTTAAAGCAGGTTAATCGTAGATCGATGTGGATAGAAGTATGCTGCTGCCATCAGAGCATTTACTGAAAAAAAGTTGCTCTGAATGGAATATTCACCTTGTTAAACCGCCCTAAATTTAGAACTAGTAATGTACTGATTCTACTTCCTCCAGAACTGTCTACAAACAAAAATATAATTTTGAACATTTTATTCCCTATAAACACAAATAATTCAATAATGGCCCCTTCACCCCTCTCCTGTACCCCTTCTGGACACACACCGATTTATCCTGTCCTCCTTTCCCCTCCTCCATTCCTTCCTCTGGCTTCACAATTTGCGACTCTTCAATTGGTCTGTTTCACACCTGCATTAATCTCTGGCACTTATTCCAACCGCCTGCCTATCAAAATCCTCTCCCTCACCTGTGTCCACCCATATTGCAAAGCATTGGCCTGCCTACTCTCCCAGCATTCTTCCCACCCACTCCACGTACAATCAGTCTGAAGAAGGATGCCGACCTGAAACGTCACTTATCCATGTTCTCTGGAGATGCTGTCTGATCTGCTGAGTTACTCCAACACTGTGTTATTTTGTGTAAACCAAAAGCTGTAATGCCTTGTTTCTGCTCAAAGAATTGGAACAAATAAATGTGTGACAATAGACAGTAGACAATAGGTGCAGGAGTAGGCCATTCGGCCCTTCGAGCCAGCACCGCCATTCAATGGGATCATGGCTGATCATCCCCAGTCAGTACCCCGTTCCTGCCTTCTCCTCATATCCCCTGACTCCGCTATATTTAATAGCCCTATCTTGATCTCTCTTGAAGGTATCCAGAGAACCGGCATCCACCCGTCCTCTGAGGCAGAGAATTCCACGGACTCACAACTCTCTGTGAGAAAAAGTGTTTCCTCGTCTCCGTTCTAAATGGCTTACCCCTTATTGGCCCCTGGTTCTGGACTCCGCCAACATCGGGAACATGTTTCCTGCCTCTAGCGTGTTCAAACCCTTAATAATCTTATATGTTTCAATAAGATATCCTCTCATCCTTCTAAACTCCAGAGTGTACATGCCCAGCCGCTCCATTCTCTCAGCATATGCGTTCCCATGTAATTGCAGTATGACTAGTTGCAAGGCTGCTTGTGGGAAATGTACAAGTGAAATCAAACATGTTAAGACATGCAAGTTGTAGCAAAGCAGCAATACTTTAAATAAAATAGTTAAAAGTTAAAATTGGAACAACTGTAAGGTACAAAATACGGACTAAAATGTGCAAGTTAAACAATGACCATAGTTATTCGTGGCCCCTTGGGCAAGAGTGACCATAATATGGTTGAGTTCTTCATTAGGATGGAGAGTGACATAATTAAGTCAGAAACAAGGGTTCTGAACTTAAACAAAGGTAATTTTGAAGGTATGAGACGTGAATTGGCCAAGATAGACTGGCAAGTGATTCTTAAAGGGTTGACAGTAGATGTGCAATGGAAGGTATTTAAAGACTGCATGGATGAACTACAACAATTGTTCATCCCAGTTTGGCAAAAGAATAAATCAGGGAAGTTAGTGCATCCATGGATAACAAGGGAGATCAGGGATAGTTTTAAAACAAAAGATGAGCATACACATTAGCCAGACCAGAGGACTGGGGGAAAGTCAGAGACCAACAGAGGAGGACAAAGGGCTTAATTAGGAAAGAAAAAATAGATTATGAAAGAAAACTGGCAGGGAACATAAAAACTGACTGCAAAAGTTTTTATAGATATGTGAAGAGAAAGAGATTAGTTAAAACAAATGTAGGTCCCTTGCAATCAGAAACAGGTGAATTGATCATGGGGAACAAGGACATGGCAGACCAATTGAATAACTATGGTTCTGTCTTCACTAAGGAAGACATAAATAATATGCCGGAAATAGCAGGGGACCGGGAGTCAAATAAGATGGAGGAACTGAGTGAAATCCAGGTTAGCCGGGAAGTGGTGTTGGGTAAATTGAACGGATTAAAGGCCGATAAATCCCCAGGGCCAGATAGTCTGCATCCCAGAGTACTCCAAGAAGTAGCCACAGAAATAGTGGATGCATTAGTGATAATTTTTCATAACTCCTTAGATCCTGGAGTAGTTCCTGAGGATTGGAGGGTAGCTAATGTTACCCCACTTTTTAAAAAAGGAGGGAGAGAGAAAACGGGGAATTACAGACCAGTTAGTCTAACATCGGTAGTGGGGAAACTGCTGAGTCAGTTATTAAAGATGGGATAGCAGCGCATTTGGAAAGTGATGAAATCATTGGACAAAGTCAGCATGGATTTACGAAAGGTAAATCATGTCTGATGAATCTTATAGAGTTTTTCGAGGGTGTAATTAGTAGAGTGGATAAGGGAGAACCAGTGGATGTGTTATATCTAGACTTTCAGAAGGCTTTCAACAAGGTCCCACATAAGAGATTAGTATACAAACTTAAAGCACACGGTATTGGGGGTTCAGTATTGATGTGGATAGAGAACTGGCTGGCAGACAGGAAGCAAAGGGTAGGAGTAAACGGGTCCTTTTCAGAATGGCAGGCAGTGACTAGTGGGGTACCGCAAGGCTCAGTGCTGGGACCCCAGCTATTTACAATATATATTAATGATTTGGACGAGGGAATTGAATGCAACATCTCCACGTTTGCGGATGACACTAAGCTGGGGGTTAGTGTTAGGTGTGAGGAGGATGCTAGGAGGATGCTAGGAGGCTGCAAGGTGACTTGGATAGGCTGGGTGAGTGGGCAAATGCCTGGCAGATGCAGTATAATGTGGATAAATGTGAGGTTATCCACTTTGGTGGCAAAAACAGGAGGGTAGACTATTATCTGAATGGTGGCAGATTAGGAAAAGGGGAGATGCAATGAGACCTGGGTGTCATGGTACACCAATCATTGAAAGTAGGCATGCAGGTGCAGTAGGCAGTGAAGAAAGGAAATGATATGTTAGCATTCATAGCAAAAGGATTTGAGTATAGGAGCAAGGATGTTCTACTGCAGTTGTACAGGGTTTTGGTAAGACCACACCTGGAGTATTGCGTACAGTTTTGGTCTCCAAATCTGAGGAAAGACATTCTTGCCATAGAGGGGGTACAGAGAAGGTTCACCAGACTGATTCCAGGGATGTCAGGACTTTCATATGAGGAAAGACTGGATAGACTCGGCTTGTACTCCCTAGAATTTAGAAGACTGAGGGCGGTTCTTATAGAAACTTACAATATTCTTAAGGGGTTGGACAGGCTAGATGCAGGAAGATTGTTCCCGATGTTGGGGATGTCCAGAACAAGGGGTCACAGTCTAAGGATAAGGAGGAATTCCTTTAGGGCTGAGATGAGGAAAAAGAAATTCACACAGAGAATGGTGAGTCTCTGGAATTCTCTGCCACAGAAGGTAGTTGAGGCCAGTTCATTGGCTATATTTAAGAGGGAGTTAGATGTGGCCCTTGTGGCTAAAGGGATCAGGCGGTATGGAGAGAAGGCAGGTACAGGATACTGAGTTGTATGGTCAGCCATGATCATATTGACTGGCGGTGCAGGCTCAAAGGGCCGAATGGCCTACTCCTGCACCTATTTTCTATGTTTCTATTCTTGATTTAACGTTAAATGTCGTTCAAACAATGTGAAGTACAGTTGAGCAATGGACCTTCTCTAAGTCATTGCAAATTGAAAGCAGTGACGGGCATTAAAAGTAACATGCTTACCAGTTGGTAAAGTTTGTTCTTTTTCAGGTCATAGCATAGCAATACAATGAATAAAATATATCAGGTTATAACATTTCATGCCAGTGATAGATTTGATGCAATTAATAATTTAAATGCCTTTGAGAGAGAGCTTGGATCGAAATGACAAGAATTTAAAGTTAAATTTAATTTTTAAATTTAATTTCATTTAAATTCACATTTTAATTTTAAGTTCTGCTGTAGATACAATGTCATGCTGTAAGTACAATTAATGTCAGAGTTGTGCCAGTCAGTGAAACATTACATCACAAAGCTGAAGAAAGGTTCACAACTCACTGAATTTTCAAACTTTTTGTATTTAACTGCACATTTGTCCCTCACCTGACATTGTTGTAACATCCTGGTAATAAGGCAAATGCCATCATTTTGACATAAAAATCTACCTCAGTATTGTACCAAGGCAGGTATTCGCTCCACTAATTTCTCTCAACATTTTCTTTTGAAAGCGTGGATTGCATTTGGTCAGCTGACAAGTCAGCTGACAAGATTCATCCTTTTCAGTGGCACATGAAGGTTTCCGAGCTGATGCAAAATGCCCAAGTTGAATTTCCAATAATAACAAGAGATTATATTTAGCCTTATCCTTTATCAGACTATCAGTCCTCACGTTTTTGTCCATCTACATAACACCCCATTTGCTGAAGATATATACAAAATGCGGGAGTAACTCAGTAATTTCTGGATAGAAGGAACGACCCAAAACATCACTTATTCCTTCTTTCCAGAGGTGCTGCCAGTTCCACTGAGTTACTCTAGCATTTGTGCCTGTCTTCAGTGTAAACCTCTTCAGTTCCTTCTTACACATCCCAATTGCTGACATTGTCATTATCTAACGATGCCTTGCCTATTTAAGAGCCTAAATAAATGTATCTTGATTATAATCTGATAAAGGATAAGACTAGAGGTCTTATGAAATTCCTTGTTTTACATGAAATACCAAATATACAACAATGAATACTAGCAAAACAGCAGAATGGTGACAAAATTGTAGTGCAACCTGAAGCAAAACAAAAATAGTATACAAGAAGTATAGAATATCCGAATGAGGCAGAGTTAAGAGTAAGAGTATGTGGCAGCATTACTGGGAAGGGTTGTGAAAGAGGTGATTAGTTCAGTAGTCTGATAGCCGTTGTGAAGCAGTTGCTTTTATTTATTTATTTAATTCTTTATTTCAAACAGAATAAAAGAATAAAAAGCAAGTGTGAAACAGCATACAAAAAACAAAACAAGAATATTTATAAAGTGGCATAAACAATACCTATTAATAAATGAAATCGTATGTGTCCGAAAAGGAGCAGGAAGAAGCCAAAGCTTATTAATTCCCACCCCTTATTCAACTGCTTATAATTATCATACAAATTTAGCAACTATATGTACACCAGCAGCTATATGTACACCAAATTATTTACATTTATACACTAATCAAATATTTACAAAGCCATACAAAAAAAGAGAGAAAAAAAGAAAAGAAAAAAACCCTCATATACTATACAGTATCTCAGTCATATATACAACCCATCACCCTATAATCACCCTTCCCAATACAATCAGTATAACAAATATCCCACTCACAATTACCTCTCTGCCCCCCCACCTCTCTGCCCCTCCCTCCCTCTCTGCCCCCCCTCCCTCTATGCCCCCTCTCCTTCTCTAGGGAGTGATGAATATTGTGACCTATGGGTGAGTGGTGGAGTATTGCGTTCGGGAACCAGCCCTCCCCTGTGATGCCGCGCCCACACCCACCCCTCAATCTCTATCCCCCCTCCTCCTCCCTCTCTACTCCCCCCCCCCCCCTCCACCTCCCCCCACCTCTAGCTGCAACTGCGCAGTTGGCTGTTTTGCGTGAGTGGATAGGGCGGGGGATGGGGTAAAAGGAGCGAATGGATAACAGTAATATAATAACAAGGGGGGTTGTTAGTGTGTGTGGGGGGTGGTTAGTGTGTCTGTGTGACACCGAAGGCCGCCTCCAACCCCCCCCCCCCCCGCCCCCGCGCGTTGGGGGGACAAGACCCAACGGGTCCCCCTTGGTCTAGTTGGTTATAAATTTTATTCTAAATAAACTTAACTGAAATCAACTTAAATGTTTTTGGAATCCGAAGGTTGAAGAAATCAACTTTCTCACATGACAGAGAACATTTATGAGGATGTTGCCAGGACTAGAGGGTCTGAGCTATGGGCAGAGGTTGAGTAGGCTTGGATTCTATTCCTTGGAGCGCAGGAGGATGAGGGGGGATCTTATAGAGGTGTATAAGTTCATGAGAGGAATAGATTGGGTAGATGCACAGAGTCCTTTGCCCACAGTAGGTGAATCGAGGACTCGAGGACATAGGTTTAAGGTGAAGGTGAAAAGATTTAATAGGAATCTGAGTAACTTTTTCACACAAAAGGGTAGTTGGTATGTGTATGGAACAAGTGGCCAGAGGAGGTAGTTGAGGCAGGAACTATCCCAACTTTTAAGAAACAGTTAGACAGGTACATGGATAGGACAGGTTTGGAGGGATATGTACCAAATGCTGGCAGGCGGTACTAGTATAGCTGGGACATGTTGGCCAGTGTGAGCAAGTTGGGCCGAAGGGCCTGTTTCCACACTGTATTACTCCATGTCTTTCGTGGATTCTCTGATGTCTAGTCAAATTGGTGTTAATATAGAGTTGATATTTGTGAAGATTCATCATTGCTGTTGATTAGTTGCAATTGTTGCAAACAATGTCTTTTAATCCCATGACAATTGTGTAATTCACTAAATCAAGGCAACAAAGAAGCTTTATGGAAGCTGTGTTTAAGAGAAAAGTGAATCCATGGATTCACGTATCACCAGAATCAAGGTGACATGGAATGGAGGAGGCTTTGTTGCATGTGATGAACCCAATTAACCGATGCAAGCCACAAACGAGAGGGATTAAATTTTCCAGGGATTTGGTGCTCTGCAAATGTGTCAGTAAATGATTCCATGTAATAGGCAGTATTCATCTTTGTAGTGAGGAGGCAGCTGGAAACAGCAGCAGATGGTGCTATGCCTCATAAACTTGGAGATGAGCTCTGTGTCTGGTCATTGTTGTGTAACTGTGACTGCACTGAGTTTTGCTCGTGAATTTTTCTCTGACCCGACAGAGCAACACACACATCTAAAATGGAACATGTAGCTGAAGAAAATTTGCAGCAGAACCTACTTTGCAGATGAGTGGTTCTCTGCATTTAAACAGAGGAAGGCAATCACTTGGGAAAGTACTTGAACTTGGTTCTCAAATTGGTTTGTGATGATTATTTCACACTGAATTGACCCAAATAGCCATAGGTTCAGCAGTGTTGTATCTGAAAATGTTAAATTGGTCAGCAGTAATAGAATTCCTAATCAGGTTCAGCAGTAAAAAATGCATGTTACAGAAACACAATTTAAAACATATAACATTTAGATAATCACTTCGCTTTTTAAATATTAGCAGTTTGTGGGATGATTCCATAGATAATTTGATGGAGTACAATTTTATCAATTGCCGCCAACAAACCTTTTGCAGAAGCAACAGAAGATTCTGGTCGACCACGTTTGTGTTTTTGTTGACTTCCTTCAAAGGCAACTTTCTTATTTTGAATGCGATGCTGTCTTGCACAAGCTCTTTTCGTTATAGAATACTGGAATAAATTATTTGTATGACTTGGTTTAGGTCTTTCCTAAACAACTCCCTTGAAGAATATCAGCAATTACAGCTATTAAACAAGTTTGAGTCTAAATCCTGGAACTCCCAACCCAACAGGTCTGTGAGAATACCTTGCTGGAGGAACTGCAACATTATGAAGATACCTTACCACTACTTTCCGAACATTGCAAATGGGTGGACAAAAGATGCTGGCATCAGTGATGGTGCACGATCCTGAAAATGAACAAACTAAAGAAACCCGTCACCACTTACTGAGCCACAACCGCAAGCCATTTGTAGCCATTTGACCCTGGCACCTTTAAAGCTTTGAACTATAATTTTTATTTTTTCAAATTACATCGTGTGGCTATCTGGGAAGCCTGGCATTTCTTACCCAGCATAAGTTTCTGCACCGAGGGTAGTTGGAGGTCACTTTCGTATGTTGCAAAGTGTGCAATTTGGTGGATTGGTGCAGCCTAGGCGAGGAACTGAGTGCAATACAGCCATTGTACACTGGTGATAAAATACCTGTCTAAGGCGATGGATGGATATCAAATGAGCAGGATTGAGTATTCAGGGTGGTGTTGAGTTTGTTCAGTCTTGTTGGATTTTCAATCATCTTGGCATATGGAGAGTATTTCATAACACTTCTGATTTGTAACACAGAGATGCTAAAAATGTTTTGGAGGAGCTAACTCACACAGAAGGATACTCAGCCTTTAACTGATACCATTTGAAGGAATTATTCCAGATTTAGTACTGGTTCTTTACATTTCTCAGCTTTAAAACTTTCTACCATATACCTTATTTAAGAGACTGTGATGTAATACAGAATTGTTTGAGTTAAATTAATTGGGATTACATGTAGAGCTAATTATATGCGTACATATAAATGTAGCTATAAATGTAAACTAGCACAATGGGATTTCTCCCAATGAACAATTCTTAATTCTAACATTTGTGTTATCAGTTTATTTATACTTCTGCATTTTCTCTTTTCGATCTTTTTATCCTTCCTCTTCCATTGGCATTTGTTTAGTCAATTGATGCCAGTAGCTAATGGGCTCATAACATGCTGATCTATTCTTCATAGTTGAGCTTGAACACTGTTTATTTTTAACTCCCAGGTTAGAATACAGCAAAGACAGCAATGTGTTCAATGCAGAACAGAACTAAAGAGTTTCCAATTAATTTTAATGGCAACCTATCAACTATTCAACCACTGAAAATGATTAACAGGAAGCTTCCAAGGAAAAATGACCCGCCACAACGCTCACCTACTTCTACCGGGGTACATCACAGGATGGTTTGGGAACAGCTCCATCCAAGACCGCAAGAAATTGCAGAGAATGTTCGATGGAGCCCAGACCATCACTCAAACCAATCTCCATTCCATTGACTTCATCTACACTTTATGCTACTTCGGAAGGCCACCAGTATAATCAAGAACAAATCTCACCCCAGTCACTCCCTTTAATCAGATGAGGTACAAAAGTGGGAGGATGTTTCCACTGGTGGGAGAGTCTTTGACCGGAGGTCATAGCCTCAGAAATAAAGATTGCGCTCTTTTAGAAAGGAGATGAGGAGGAACTTCTTTAGTCTGAGGGTAGTTAATATGTGGAACACATTGCCACAGAGGGCTGTGGAAGCCATTTCAGTGGATATTTTTAAGGCATAGATAGACAAATTCTTGATTAGATTGGGTGTCAAGGGTTATAGGGAGAAGGGCAGAAAATGTATTTAGAAGGCAGAGATCAGCCATGATTGAATTGTGAAGTAGAGTCGATGGGCCGAATGGCCTGATACTACTCCTATAACTTGTAAAGTGTGAAAATGCAGATTCTGATCTTCGAAATTCAGGAACAGTTTCTTCTCAGTTGTTATCGGGCAACTGAACCATCCTATCAACTAGAGAGTGGTCCTGAGCTACTATGTATCTCATTGGAGACCCTCAAACATTTGCAACCGTGTTGTGATAAGTGCCGAATTGGATATCCAACCCGGCTTTCTCCATATTCTGAGGAAATAAGAGTTTGGCTCCATTTATGTAAAATGCACAATTCTAAGCAAATAGTATTTACAAGGGTTTGGATTTTGCCATTGACTTAATTCTGCCATCCATCATATGATTAATCCTTATTCGGTGGTTTTGTTATAATTAAAACCTAACAGAGGAATTGGTACTTGCTAAAATATTCCCTTCCTGTTGTTTGAAAATATCTTAGCTTAATGATTTTACACACTTGTGCACACTGCCTGTTTCTTCACAGCATATGATGCAGAGGCAGACTAATTTGTTCATTGCTGCTTTGGACAGTGGGCAATATAAGAACTGCACTAAAACCGATGGAATTAGGCTCCATGACCTGAAAATTTAAATTGTAATGCCCCCAAATTAGATATTTATGTGATGCATACATTAAAATTGGAAAAAATGATATCCGCAAAATGTAGTGCAAAGCTCACATTCGTGCATATGTTGGTTCAGTTCAATATGTTTTAACAGAAAGCAGAAAAAATAGGATAAGTGAGCCTCATTCAAGAAAAGGATAGACCTTCAGGGGACACATGTAAAAAATGCATTTTTTTAATCGATAATGCCTAATACATACTACTTGAGTTATTAATATTCATTTTATATACATATAAGAATCAGTTACTTTAACAGAAAATAATGAGCCCATTTAATAGTGTTTCAGCATCAAATTTTAGCTTTGACATTTTTATTCCATGGGCTAATGATCTGTGGATTATATATTTTCATTGCCTGCACAGAGTTTCATTTTCACACTCACCATCAGGTTTTGTGCATATGTCTGATTAGTGATGGAAGCTGAAGAATTATGTCAAGAGGGATTCACCCTTTGCCTTTCGCCAGCCTCCAGGCAAAAACTGCTTTGGCTTTTTTTAAACTTCGCCATTATTGTGAATATTAATTACTTTGTATAATCATTCAAATTGTGATGTAATGAACAACCATTAGTGTCCAGTTTTATCCTCCAAATCTGTATTTGTTGCTAGATGGTTGTGGGGAAATGAATTTCATACAGATTCTCAGCGAAGTGGGTATGATAGGACTCAACGTTTCAGCATCCAGCCATTTGAAGTCCCCTATATTGTAATCTAAGTAAAAGCAACACTTTTCTGCATAGTTAGCTAAGTAAAAGTTACAGATGAGATGAGTAACCCATTAAATCTGAATTTAATAACATTAGTTGGGAAGAATTTTGGTAATTTGACATAGTTATTCTGCATTTAATGGTTTTTCATTATCAAATAATAGCATATGGAGAACAAGTATGCTTTTATCAATAGAAGCTGTGGCATATAACGAGATATTCTGAAATGAGATGACAGGTTTGAAGTTGCGTTCAGGTGTGTATTTTTTCATCGTCAGTTCAATAGTGCATAGTTTGCACAGGACCAATCTACATTTTAAAATTCTGACCTATCTTTTAACTTCCAAAAACTAGTTTGTAGCATTGCCATGATGCTGTACAATCTGTTTCTACGCTTGAAAACTATAATTCAAATTCTATCTGACACACTTTAACCTTTCTTCCTTTGGTTTCTTCATCGACTCCATTTATATCAACATTCTTTCGAATTAGTTTTTACAAGTCTAATATCCATAAACCTGCTCTCACCAATTGGGTTGGTAAATTTAACAATGGACGCATCAGCATATGCTTTTCACTCAATTTTAAAGGGCTGGGATCAGCAATGCAAAGAAATATATAGAAACATTAAAAGAATGCCGGTGTCTCAGTTGATAGTTAAAAATTGGACTAAGAAAAGGAGCATTTGTTCAGCATCAACTTCATTGAATAAAATAATATAATAGGAAATAAGAATCTCAGTTAGCAATAGAGCTATACAGCATGGAAATGGGCCCTTCGTTCCAACTTGTCTAACCAAACTAGTCACACATGCCGCCACCTAATCACATCCATCCCATCCAAGTATTATGGCAGTCCCAGTTAATATTTAAAGGTCTAAATCCCTCACTATAATCTTTGTTGTTGGTCTGTTAAGCGATTCTCAATCCATGCCACTATATTATCCCCAATTCCAAATCCTCTCACCTTGACTAACTTCTTGTGTGAGACCTCATCAAATGTCTGCTTTAAATCAAAATAAGAGGCTGCAATATATACAGTGGACCAGTTAAGTAAATGTCCAGGAGTATAGCTGTGATAATATATTGAGAGCTGTAGTTTCCTTTTAGTAGTTGGGATTAGTCTCACTGTAAGCGGTCAGTCCTTTGAAATTAAGATGAATTTTCTGGAATTGCAAATCTTTAGATTCTTTTTTGTAGAGGAATATGAATTTTCAGCCATTTGATAAATTCAAGACAAAGGTATTATTCGAAATATCAGGAAATTAAGGCAAAGAAGGATATTGTGAAAAGCTGTTGAGACTGAAGATCAGTCGAAATTCTGTTAAATGGCAGAACAAGCACCTAGGACTAGGTCGCACTCCTACTTATATGTCCTTTGTTTATTTATCAACAAGTGGGAAATAGTTTTATTGGGCTGTTTGATTCCCTGAGATCTGATCTATTCTCCTGCGATTTAAACTGAAGCAAAAATACCAAGCTTTAGGTTAGAAAGGCACTTAACTTGACCATTTAATATTAAAATAAGGTTTAAAAAGTGCAATTCACATCCATTAATATTACATAACGTACTGGACAGATTCCTCAGTGAGAGTATTGAAATATGTTACATCATTTTGTTCTCATTGATCCAGGCAGATCTTTCAAAAATATTTTGTAAGGCGAGGATCCTTTTAAGACAAAGCAAATTACACAAAATATTTATGTGCAGAAAGATTTATCAACATTTTAATTGATCTCAATTGCTGGTTAAATACACTTGATCCATAGTCATGTTATTCAGAAAATGCAGCTGTCAATTTGCACACAGTCAAAGCTGACAGAGATGAGATAAATAATTGGGTAATCTATTTATTAACATTGGTTTGGAAAGATATGACCAGGAACGAGAAGAGCATGCCTACTTGTCTTAATAATATATAATGTCATTTTATTTTTATTGATTGAAATGATTGAAAGATACTGCATGGATCCAGTCCCTTTGGCCCACCGATTCCACGCTGACCATTGATCACCCGTTCACACGAGCTCCGTTAACCCACTGCCATTTCCTACACATTATTAGAAATTTACAGAGGCCAATTACCCCTGCCATCTTTGGGATGTGGGTTAGGGTTAAACTGGAGCACCCGGAAGAAACCTATGTTATCACAGTGTTAAGTGTTTCCGGCGTTTTATTTTAAATTTAAATAAGATTTGTTATTTAATTTTTTGACGCTGTTGGCTTGCAAATTCAATGAAAAATATACTGGGCAAAAATTAGACTAAGTTGTGCATTTAATGAATTAAATGTGCGTAAAAGCATTTTCCCTTTGTGAAGGTGGACACAAAATGCTGGAGTAACAGAAGGAAAGGGTGATATTTCTGGTCGAGACCCTTCTTCAGACTGATGTCAAAGGAGTGGGCGGAACAGAGATAGAATGTAATTGGAGACAGTAAGACTGGTGGGAGAACTGGGAAGGGGGAAGGGATGGGGAGAGAGGGAAAGCAAGGGCTATTTGAAGTTAGAGAAGTCAATGTTTATACCGCTGTGGTGTAAGCTTACCCAAGCGAAATATGAGGTGCTGTTTCTCCAATTTGTTCTGGGCCACTCTCTGGCAATGGAGGAGGCCCAGGATAGAAAGGCCAGATTGGGAATGGGAGGGGGAGTTAAAGTGCTGAGTAACTGAGAGATCAGGTAGGTTAAGACGGGCTGAGCGGAGGTGTTCAGTGAAATGATCGTCAAGCCTGCGCTTGGTCTCGCCGATGTACAGAAGTTGACACCTGGAACAGCGGATACAGTAGATGAGGTTGGAGGAGGTGCAAGTGAACCTCTGCCTCACCTGGAAAGATTGTCGGGGTCCTTGGATGGAGTCGAGGGGGGAGGTAAAGGGGCAGGTGTTGCATCGCATGCGGTTGCAAGTACCTGGAGATGGGGTGGTTTGGGTGGGAAGGGACGAGTTGACCAGGGAGTTGCGGAGGGAACAGTCTCAGCGGGAAGCAGAAAGGGGTGGAGATGGGAAGATGTGGTCAATAGTGGGATCCTGTTGGAGGTGGCAAAAATGGCGGAGGATTGATTATATGTTGTATGCGACGGCTGATGGGGTGGAAGGTGAGGACAAGGGGACTCTGTCCTTGTTACGACTGGGGGGAGGGGGAGCAAGAGCGGAGCTGCACGATATCGATGAGACTCTAGTGAGAGCCTCATCTATAATGGAAGAGGGGAACCCCCATTTCATAAAGAATGAGGACATCTCCGATGATCTGGTATGGGAAAACCTCATCCTGAGCACAGATGCGGCGCAGGCGGAGGAATTGGGAGTAGGGAATAGTCTTCACAGGTGGGAATTCCCTTTGTGAATCTCATTAGCAAATCCTTCCTTCAAGTAATTGGCCTGGGTTACCTGACTGAGACTAATGCTTGAACACCAGAACAGGTCATGGGTTGTGGCACATCCACTTCCTCCATCACAGGCTGAAGATGGAGTTTATATATGACTTATGGCCACCATCATTTATTTTTAAGAGGGATTTAAGAGGGAGTTAGATGTGGCCCTTGTGGCTAAGGGGATCAGAGGGTATGGAGAGAAGGCAGGGGATCAGAGGGTATGGAGAGACGGGATACTGAGTTGGATGATCAGCCATGATCATATTGAATGGCGGTGCAGGCTCGAAGGGCCGAATGGCCTACTCCTGCACCTAATTTCTATGTTTCTATGTTTCTATCATTAATTGAATAAAAAGCGAGAAGTATGTTACATAAGAGTGCAGAACAGAAAGGAGGGTCTTGCACTCAGTTTCTAACAGTCTCAGATTTTGTTTCTCAGCATTTTGTGAAATTGTTCAAACTTCACTACTTGCAGATGCTTCACCATGTTTATTTCCGATGCTCTGATCATTGACCCCTAATCTGTTGGCAGCTCACAGTGACTTGTGGTCACTGTCAGGACTGGAGTTGATCAGGCCAGGCAAACAGGAAAGCACCATGTTGCTTCTCCTGTATTTTCCTCAACTACATGGCAATCTTTACTGCATTACTTCATATCACTAAATAATATACCCTTTGTTTTGACCCTCCTCGACTCTAAACACCCTAATGTCACTATTTGTAGGACCACACTGAAATCTCTTCATCAAAGTTCATACTTGGTAGATGCTCCACTCAGAACCCAAGTATTAAACATTTTTAGGTGGGGTCACAATTTATATTCTCGGTTAACAGTACTTAAGTACCTGAGGTACAAAGTGCTGGAGTAACTCAGCAGGTTAGGCAGCATCTCTGGAGAACAGATAACCATATAACCATATAACAATTAGAGCATGTAAACAGGCCTTCTAGGCCCTTCCAGTCCGTGCCGACCATTTATTTTCGCCTAGTCCCATCTACCTGCACTCAGACCATACCCCTCCATTCCCTTCCCGTCCATATACCTATCCACTTTACTTTTAAATGTTACAATCGATCCTGCCTCCACCACTTCTGCTGGAAGATCATTCCACACAGCCACCACTCTCTGAGTAAAGAAGTTCCCCCTCATGTTACCCCTAAACTTCTGTCCCTTAATTCTCATGTCATGCCCTCTTGTTTGAATCTTCCCTACCCTCAATGGGGAAAGCTTATCCACGTCAACTCTGTCTATCCCTTTCATCATTTTAAAGACCTCAATCAAGTCCCCCCTTAACCTTCTGCGCTCCAAAGAATAAAGGCCCAACTTGTTCAACCTTTCTCTGTAACTTAGTTGCAGGAACCCAGGCAACATTCTAGTAAACAACCTCTGTACTCTCTCTATTTTGTTGACATCCTTCCTATAATTAGGCGACCAAAATTGTACACCATACTCCAGAATTGGTCTCACCAATGCCTTGTACAATTTTAACATTACTTCCTTACTCCTATATTCAATGCTCTGATTTATAAAGGCCAGCACACCAAAAGCTTTCTTTACCACGCTATCTACATGTGATTCCACCTTCAGGGAACTATGCACAGTTATTCCTAGAATCCTCTGTTCCACAGCATTCCTCAATTCCCTACCATTTACCATGTACGTCCTATTTTGATTTGTCCTGCCAAGATGTAGCACCTCACACTTATCAGCATTAAACTCCATCTGCCATCTTTCAGCCCACTCTTCCAAATGGCCCAAATCTCTCTGTAGACTTTGAAAATCTACCTCATTATCCACAGCACCACCAATTTTAGTATCATCTGCATACTTACTTATCCAATTTTCCACCCCATCATCTAGATCATTGATGTACATGACAAACAACAGTGGACCCAACACAGATCCCTGAGGCACCCCACTGGGTTCCAACATGGATAGGTGATGTTTCTGATCGGGATGCTTCTTCAGGCTGGGTTCCTACCAATGTTCTCCAGAGATGCTGCCTGACCCATGGAATTAGTCCCGCACTTTGTGTCCTTTTGTCTAAATCAGCATCCGCAGATCCTTATTACTACTTTAAGATACCTGACTTTATTTAACATGTTCCACTGGTTATCCAATTAGCTTGGAGCTATAAGACTATATTATTCATCTCTAATTTATGGCAACAAGACTAAAATAAATTTAGTCTTAAATAACTAACTTAAATAAAATTAAACTAATTTTTAAAATGAAACTAAATTCATCACCTTTTCAGTGATGTTCATACTCTTACGACCTAGTGCCATTCAATCTGGAAGTGGACCAAATAGGAACAATGGTCATCCTTCATACTGGAAGAAAAGTTGCCTGTTTGTATATTTTTTAAAACTCAATTATGTTCTGGGCTTGGGTAGTACTGGCAATGTTGTCTGTATTTTCCAACAATAATTGCCATTCGGATTTGCTGATGCTAACTTTTATAGGGGCATAATTGGTGCACTGGAATTGGTTTGCAGGTTGAGCAAATGACTTTGTTGCGTACGTTTTTACGTACTTCGGCTAAGATGTCAGGGCCACAGCCATTGTTGTGTCTAATGCATGCCATTGTTTACTGAATCTTATGTAACATCAGCTATGTCAGATGGATTCTGTGATGCTGCTGATTCTGGGAGAAGTTAATTCAGATTGTTTAATTGTTATGATTGATTAAACATGGTTGAAACGATTTATTTTGGTTACTGATCAAACCATTGGTTTTGAAACTGCAGTACTTGAATACAACTTATGATAGCCCTTGAAATGTTTGTGCCCTAAAGTGATTGTGCATTTTTCTGTGCTTGTTTTGAAATACAGGCTTGAACATGATAAACGCTATGTCCACGATGAGATTGGCAAAATTCTTGAACGTGAGCGTGATGCTTCAAATGATAGCATTGTAAAAGCTGTGTTGCGGGAGAGATCATTGACTGAGGAGGAGCGGCTGAAATCCAAGCATGCAGTAAGTAGACTGATAGTCTTTGCTTACTCATCTGTTTGCTGGTTTGGCAATTGTAAACTTTGATAAGGAAATCGTTGAGGTATTACTTGAAGTTTAATGTTATTTAAATATGAACCCCATTCCACTAATTCCCTGAATGCCACCATCAACAAAATGTCCTTTAATTGTATTTATTCCACTGGTTGTAATTTGACCTTAATTACTGCGAGATTAGCATTGGCTTGTATATTTTTTCAATTCCTGCTCTGACAAGCAATTTGCATATTGATAAGTGAAACCATAGTTTAGAACCATAGTGCTATAGCAAATCTGTCGAGTGGGAATGTTTGCTTGCGTGATTGACTGAAAAGGTTTGTAAACATTTCTCCTGATTGCCGATCTGCAGTTGATTTCTCCAACTGGGAAAAGATGCATGCTGGGCTTCAATATCTATATACTTTTTTTGGAAATAAGATTTTCAATGCCTTTATTGAGTGAAATAAATTAAAATAAGAACAAAGATGCCTTTTAGATCTTTACGAGGATCTGGCTGTGAAAAGAGATGGAAGGTCCCTCATTTAATCTTGAAGAATTTGTTTTTAAATAAGTTTGCCTTTCCCGAACTTTACCGAACATTGTACAAAAGTTGCATTTGGAAAAGCATGATGAGATTTTGATGAATGTCAAGATCCAGGTTCAGACATTCTGTTTTTGAATTTAATTCCCTTCAAGAAATGTGTTGAAGCGAACTCCCTCAGTGATCTCTTTTGGTAAAAGCAATTCCTAGCCTAATCATACTGAGTTGTAGATTCAGATTATATTTCCTTTCTGCACTGATAGCTGAACTCAGCTGGGTGGCAGCAAGAATCCTTTTTGCCTTGCAGAATTCTTAATGGCCCTGAATAACAAAGAGCAAAATTTACAAAGAGAAGCAATGCACCAACCCGTGCTTCCAAGCTACTTTTTACAAACAGAAAGATTTAGTATGTCTATTTAGTGTGTCTGTCTGTAGGGTTAACTTATTGCAGTGGTTTTATTATCCCCCTAAATTAAACTAGGGAGAATTCAACAATGTCCCTGATTATCTAATGATCACTGCAGTAGGGCATCATTGACAATAGTAGGTAAGATATACAGAAAGCTCAGGATGAGTGTAGTCTATGTTTATCCCATTATTAAATAGTTTGCACTGTAACTATTGATATACATTTTTGTTTGGACATCAGGTTCCAAGATGAGTAATGCAATTGAATAACCTAACAATGTGAACATTGAGGAAGGCTCTCAGTTACTTCTGGCATTCACAGTATCACATTCTAGCAAAAATTGCTATCTTTGGAATTGGTAAAAGTGAGAAAGATTTTCTTTAGGGATATATTTATAGAATACTTTTAAATCAAGGAAATGGTAATAAAACTGTGCTGAAGTAGTTATGCACCAGTTACTCTACCTCCACTTGGTATATTATAGTCATTCTGTTTCATTAAAATGTATGATATTAAGTTAAACTGAACCATATATTGTTCTAACTTGACATTAAAGCAATATAACTAAAAAATTGGCAGAAATCATCATAGAATCCACAGGCATCACTTTTGGTTAATTGCCCTTCAAATGTATTTTATGAAAGAACTATTTCGGAGAATATGTGCACCAATTTATCCTTCAAGAACTACTTCTCGTTTTAGTGGTCCACTGTTAAGTTTATTGCATCTGATATACCAAACTATTTAGGCCATATAACAAAATGTGTTGTCCCTTGAATATTTCCCAGCACCCCATAGCTGTTCATGGCAATATCATGGATAACTAGACGGAATAATTCATTATTATGTTTCAGCAATGAGTTGATCTATTTGACACTATGAAAAGGTGTATATAAAGTACCATGAGGTTGCTTCATCAGAAAGAAAATTCTGGAAATTTGTGCTGGGGGCAGTTTTCCAGGGGTTATGGGGAGTTATGTGGTTTTGAGGGGTCATGGGGAGAAGGCAGAAGAATGGGGTTAGGAGGGAGAGATAGATCAGCCTTGATTGAATGGTGGACTAGAATTGATGGGCCGAATGGCCTAATTCTGTTCCTGTCACTTATGACCTTTTTCAATATATTGACTGACTTTTGGTGTCTAGTATTTGGGGAATGGAATTGACTGAAATAAAACTTGAGAATAGAAAGTTATTTATATTGAGCTTGGTGGTAGAGGCTTCTAGCTTAGCCACTAACCAGTCGAGTGTTCTTTTTATGGAAATTATTAGTGGTTGATGCCGCTACCAATAACTCCTTTTGTGTCTTTCCTGAACTCCCCTTTGCAATTAAAAATACATTTAATCATGTATAAATATTATTTTGTAAAGAGTACTCCAGCTCCTATTGAGAAACGCTTTGTAAGATCTATGTGGTGGTACATGAAAATAAGTAAGCCTGAAAATACCAAGATAGAAGACCATGTAAATCAAAAGGCATTTGACACCAAGCTTACACTACCTAAATTTATAGTAAAACTCCGTTAATCCAGGAGGGGAGAAATAGATGCGAATCACGGTGCAGTACTGGTAAGAAAGAGGGATCGGAGAAGAAGAGGGGTTTGTCGTTACCTAAAATTGAACTATTGGATAATTTGAGTTTTTTTGTTGACTTCAAGGCTTCAGAATTTGCTTTGGCTGATTAGGATTTTTTTTTAAATACTGCAATTTGTGTCATCAGCACTACTTTGATGGGAAGTTTCATCATTTTACTTTTTATTGAAGACGTCCCAGATGTTGGCAAGTAGACTTGGAAAGTCATTGAAGGAATGAAAGGAAAAAAAGCGATAATTTTTTACCAATTTAGGCAAAATGATGTGAACCATTTTCAAGCGGTATTGTCACAAGCAATCAAATATTGACATATTGAATCCTAATAAACGGTGGGTGAAGTAGTGCATGTAAAAATCAATTGTTCAGCAATGTGAAGAATACCATGTAATATTATTTTAGTGTAATGATCCTGCGGTTTCAAGTGGACCAGCTGCTTCAGAGACTAGTCAAAATGAGCTGTCATTAAACCCATTCCAAGTTGGAAAATAGCTTTATTGCATTGTGAATGATCCAAGCTGATTCCTTCTCAGATGAGCTCTATGCAGAGTTGTCAAGATGAAGTGCTGTCAACTCATTATGCAGCTGAATTATTACTGCATGTACATATTGCCAGTGGAATGCTTTAAAACTTTCAATTCTTGTTGGCGTATCCTCCGTTTTAAGCAGTGAGTGGTAGAAAAAGCGCTTTGGTGTTGAACTTCCTCAGTTTTGTTGTGATCTGCCGCTGTGATTTGGTAGATGATCAGTGGAAACGTATTTGGTTTTAAGTTGTGATGGGAAGATAATTCCAGACTGATACAAGTGATGGAGAACTTCAGTATTAATCTGGAATATTAATCGTAGAGCTATGAAAATGAAGGGACAATTTATCAGAGGTGTTCAAAATTATATTAAAAAGTTAAAGGAAAAGAAACTGTACATGGATAGTAAGATCACTGACTAAAGAGCACATCTCGATATAACTAAAAGTCTTTGTCTTGTTTGTGCCTGTGTGTGTCAATCTGGTTAATTCCTATTTTCTTCCAAACACTAGGCTACAGTTTCCCATTTTCACACATCCTATTCACATTTTTCCCGTGGAGGCGATAAACCTCTTCCCGTCGCATTTCCTCCTATATTTCCCAAGTTATTGATCCTTGAAATTAAAAAAAAACTCACCCAGTGACTCTAACAAACTTCGACAGATGCACCATAGAAAGCATACTGCCAGGTGACATCACAGCTTACTTTAGGAATGGCAGTGCCCAAGAAATTGCAGACAGTTGTAGATGTCCATCACACAGACCAGATTTGAAACCATTGGTTCCGTCTACACTTCACTCTGCTTCTGAAAAACACTCAACATAGGAATGTCCCACCCCGGTCATTCCTTCTTCTGCCTGCTCCCATCCGTCAGAAATACAAAAGCTTGACAGTGCACACTGCGTTTTGCTGGCTGATGACCACCGGGTGGCGCCCGTACTGGCCGCCTCGCCAACAGTTTGCTCGTCCTTTCTCTGTTTTTATTATTTTAAGTATGTCTTAAATGTATGTTTCAATGTTTCTTTGTATGTTTTATGTGGGGGTTGGGGGATCGGGGAAAACTTTTTCAAGTCACTTACCTCGACGTAAATGCGATTTTCCCCATCGCGCATCTCCGTCTCCCCTGCGGCCTAACAACGTAGAGTTGGGGGCCTTTCCTGGAGACCGGCCTGGCGCTTCAAGTAACAGGCGCGGCGCGGACTTTAACACCGGGAGCTGCGATCCTTTGCCGAGGATCGTGGAGAGCTCCAACTGCGGGGCCTGTGGACTTTAACACCGTGAAGCCCGCATTCTCCAGGAAGAACAGGCTGATCCGGGAGCTCCATGCCGCGGAGAGTTCCATTCGCTCCCGACGCCAGAGTTTACATCATCCCGACGAGCGGACTTTGGACATCGGACCGTCGGCAGCAGCAAACTGCGGAGGGTTCAAAAGCCCCGACCACGGGTGAACAAAGGAGGAAGATGATTGAACTTTATTACCTTCCACCACAGTGAGGAATGTGGATTCTGCTGTGGTGGATGTTTATGTTAAATTTTATTTTATGTGACTGTTGCTTTTTACTTAGTATGGCTGTATGGTAAATAAAATTTCACTGTACCTTATTTTGTACATGTGACAATTAAATTGAATCTTGATGTGCAGATCCGGATCGAGGTGAGGGTGGAATGGGCCCAACTACCATGGGTTACAGTATCATTATTTACCAGCACATCCATAAACACATGGTGTTGCATATTTATTGCACTCCAATTACCCCCAATCTCTGGTGGGACCAACCTTGCTTTATTGTGAATATGTAGAATATGTCAAGACAGACATCGTTTGCACCTGAAATTGATATACCTACCAAGTGAAGCTGCAAGACAAAATGTTTACTAAATAATTAAAGCAGCATGTTTCAGATACAGCTAAGTGCTCCCAAAATGAATGGTTCAGATCAAAGCTTCAGCCCTGCCACATCCAATTATGAATAACAGTGCAGAATTAAACAGTTCATTGGAGGCAGGCCCAACACAAGAGTGTACAAGACAAGACCAAATTAATCATTTGTAGATGCAAAGATACATTTCGGTCTACTCTTGACCACCTACCATCAGAGAAGGAAACTTTTAGCAAATTTATTGTCAGGGAATGGCTGAATAAGCTGAATGCAGCAAATAATGTTGGTCCCAAAAGTATGCAAATATTGCAGAGAAACATCTGCTTCATATTTAGAGACACAAGAGACTGCGGATGCTGGAATCTGGAGCAACAAACAATCTGCTAGAGAAGTTAATCTAACTGATTGTTGATTGTTTCATATTTCGCCTGTTCTTATGGTTTAATAAGCCATTCAAGTACAGCTACAGTTTATGTAGTTGATTACTTTTTTGGTGTTAATGATCTAAGATAACATGAAAAGTGATATCTTTAGAATAATCTGGGACCAGACATAACCTACTTACCTACAGTTCAAACTACCTGGATTTTCAAAAATCCTTGCTGAAGCACTTCAGGATTTAGTCTGAGGACCTGTATCTGGGATCTTTCAGTTATAAAGTACTTGACCTCAATAATATATAATGGTTTTCAGCTGTGGCAGCGGAAGTCAAAACCAAGTGGACAATTTCACAGCAGTGCAGAACTCTGTGACTCCCGAAATATCACCTGTTCCTTTTCTCCAGAGATGTTGTCTGACCCGCTGAGTTACTCCAACTTTCTGTGTCTATCTTTTGGAACTGGACAATCATGTTTATCATGTGCAATGTTGCATTGTATATTTTTGCATCTTAATGATGAATGTATTTGGTCGTGCTTTGATAACAACACCATTAATAGATTTTGCAGTAAAACACATTTCAGTGCTCAAGAACAGTTGCAATTAATTTCAGCCTGTTATTTAGTTTGATGATTGGATATCAACAATTTATTTCTGAGATTTGTTTTTGTCTTAAAAACTCCAAAATATTTGGTGTGATGGGGGGGGGGGGGGAGAACATAGGAGAAATTTAAAGAGGAAGTAAATACATTTTATGAAAGTTCACGGGAATTGAGGGCTCTGTGGAACTGGCACAGAAAAGGTGTTGAGGCCTGAGGCAGATCAGCATGATATTGAATGACGGACATGTTTAAAGGGCACAATGGCCTATACCCATTGCTATTGTGTTCTTGAGACGTGCCAAAAAAAGTTTCAGTTCACCTTTGGATCACTTAATCTTTAGGATAGAAATATTTGGTGCATTGGAGATTAGTTTCAACAACTTTTAATTAAAACTTTGGAATTTATTTTAACAATCGGCTTGTACTCGCTGGAATTTAGGAGATTGAGGGGGGATCTTATAGAGGCTTACAAAATTCTTAAGGGGTTGGACAGGCTAGATGCAGGAAGATTGTTCCCGGTGTTGGGGAACTCCAGAACAAGGGGTCACAGTTTAAGGATAAGGGGGAAGTCCTTTAGGACCAAGATGAGAAGACTGAGTGGTGAGTCTGTGGAATTCTCTGCCATAGAAGGTAGTTGAGGCCAGTTCATTGGCTATATTTAAAAGGGAGTTAGATGTGGCCCTTGTGGCTAAAGGGATCAGGGGGTATGGAGAGAAGGCAGGTACAGGATACTGAGTTGGATGATCAGCCATGATCATATTGAATGGCGGTGCAGGCTCGAAGGGCTGAATGGCCTACTCCTGCACCTATTTTCTATGATTCTATGAAAGGTATAATTAATGTGGACAGCATTTAAAAAGACACTTGGACAGGGATGCGATAGGAAAGGTTTAGAGGGATATGGACCAAATGCAGGCAGATGTAACTAGCTTAGATGGGCCATCTTGGCCAGCTTGAATGAATGGGGCCCAACGGCATGTTTCTGTGCTGTATGACTCTATAATCAGCTGAAGGTTTGGAGGCAGTTTGCAACTCGAGGATTTCACATTTTTTTGAAGGGTTGTTACTCTTTGTTACGTAGAAAGATTAAGAACCCTACTTATCCAAAATGAATAATCATTCATTTTCCATTCCTCCACTTAACTAATGAGTTAATTTTGGATCTCAATTAACCAACACAAAGGACTTTACAGTTTACAGTTTTTAAACTTCCCTCGATGTACTTTTGAAATTTGGCCACAGTTGTGTTGATTTTTTGTTCATGTGGCCTTCACATAACCAAAGGGATAAATCATCTTGAACCAGCTGGAGTCCTTGCTCTGCAATATAGACTATTAATCTCGATGGAGATGCAAAATGTTTCCGTATCGCATTTCCATCCGCACTGCGGCCTAAAATTGAGGAGTTGACGGCTTTAGCTGGAGACCGATTTCGAGAGCTCTACCGCGGGAACCTGCGGACTTACCATCGTGGAGCCAGGGATCGACTTCTGGGCACCAACTGCGGGTGCCTGCAGACTTTAACATCACGGAGCTCACGGTCCATGGTTACAGACCGACGTCGGGAACTCCAAGCTGCAAGAACTTCGACTGCCCTGACGCGGGAGCTTGAACCGCTCCGACACGGGAGCTTCGACCGCCCCAACGCGGGAGTTTTGATCGCTTCAACGCGGATGCTTCGACTGCCGCTGCGGGAGCTTTGATCGCCCCGACTACAGATGGTTCGACTGCCCCGACCGCGGGAGAATAAAAAATGAAGAAGATTGGACTTTATTGCCTTCCATCACAGTGAGGAATGTGGGGAATCTGCTGTGGTGGATGTTTATGTTAACTTTTATGTAGTTGTGTGGCTTGTTGCTTTTTTTTAGTATGGCTGTATTGTAATTTGAATTTCACTGTACCTTAATTGGTACATGTGACAATAAACTAACCTTGAACCTTGGCTGTTCTTCTCCCCATAATTGTTGCTGTCCCATTTCAGCAGTGTAGTATCGTAAAATCGTTACGGAGCCCATGTTCCAGACCATTTCAGCAAAAAAAAATGTTGGGATTCCAGCATGACAGCTTGGTAATGTAAGTAATAAAATATGATGTGTGTATAACAAAGTGTTTGATGCTCACCATGAAGTGACCAAATTGCTGTGAAAGTCATCCAGTTTGGTGATCCCATTTCAAATAAGGAAATTTGCCATCCAGTCCCACCTGCATGTGATGAAAGACTGACCAATGTGGTTGATTTTTAATGACCTCCTCAGTCCAAAGTCAATTAGTAACTGACAATAAACATGCCATAGTCAATGATGGCCATGCACAAAGAAAAATGTGAATGGAACCAACATGTTCCAATTATCTATCAGCAGTGCTTCTATGTTCCTATGCCAGGAATGTTGATTTTTCATGGAGAATGTGTTTGATGGTGTCATGTGTCTTTGCTCAGCAAGTTCTCTGCCACAAATTATCAAGATCGGGACCTCTGATTTTATTTTCATCTTCCCCCTTTCTTTAACCTATGGGCATTGAAATTCAAAATTAACAAACAGGGCAGCTCAATGGCATAGCTGTCAGAGCTGCTGCCTCACAGCACCAGAGTCCTGGATTCCATCCTGACCACAGTGCTCTCTGTGTGGAGTTTGCATATCTCCCTGCGACCACGTGAGACTCCTCTCGGTGCTTCAGTTTCTTCCTATATCCCAAAGTCATGCGGGTTTGTAGGTTAATTGTCCGTTGTAAAATTGCCCCTAGTCATTAGGGAGTGGATGAAAAGAGGGATAGCAAAGAACTAGTTTAAACAGATGATCAATGGTCGGCTTGGACTCGATGGGCCGATTTCCATGCTGTATTTCTAAAATTAAAACTAATGTAGGATAGTCATTTCCTGCCTTGTCTGCTTTCATCATGAGAGGGCACACTGATCATTTTGTAAATTTACAGGCACAAATTTATATTTGCATATGTCTCAGTGAATTGGAAAATTGAAGCTTCTGTGTTACATTTGCATTATCTTGGATTTAATTGTTGAACATCACCTCCAGTTATTTGTCTCCATATAGATAAAAATAAGCAATGAAGTGCTTATTAACTCAATAATCTCCAAATTTGGAGATGACACAATGCTGGGTGGCAGTGTGAGCTGTGAGGAGGATACTATGAGGCTGCAGGGTGATTTGGATAGGTTGGGTGAGTGGGCAGATGCATGGCAGATGCAGTATAATGTGGATAAATGTGAGGTGGAATTCTCTGTCACAGAAGGCAGGGGTGGCCAATTCACTGGATGTATTCAAGAGAGAGTTAGATATAGCTCTTAGCACTAACGGAATCGAGGGATATGGGGAGAAAGCAGGAACAGGCTACTGATTCTGGATGATCAGCCATGATTATATTGAATGGTGGTGCTGGCTTGAAGGGCCGAATGGCCTACTCCTGCACCTATTTTCTATGTGGCCGGAAACACTAAGTTGGGAGCTGTCAAATGTGAATTTGAAAGATGGTGGATCCATAGGATTGGTCAAACAAAATGTAGTTCTCTTAAATCCTCATAAAAATAAAATGTTGTTGAACCCTTTTTTAATTGCCACTAGATTCATCTTTTATTATCAGAATTCCTACTATGAATTGTGATATGTGAATGCTACTGGGAGGATATGAGGAGGAGGCTAAGGCTTGTGCCAGGTAGCTAAATAAGGAAAAGGGAAGAGGCTCTCAGCCACTGTGTGAAACTGCTCCATTATCAAATTTACAATCAACCTGTGGAATTAAGGAAATTTGAAATGTGCTCATGATTCACGTGTTTTGTTTTACTTAAAATGGAAGTAGTAGTCCACTGACTTACCACCTCTTCAGACTGTCATTGGAATACCTGTCATCCATTGTAATACATAAGTCATGCTAGGATTCATCAGTTTATTTGTACAATGTAATTTGCTTTACTTGAGGGACCCAAGATATTGAAAAAGGCGAGACCTATTGATACCCCACGGCTATTAGAAAGTAGTACTTTTGAATAACATGCTTCTTTGAAATTTGAGTCAGACCACTCTCTTTCTTTTCCTTATTACTGTTGGGCTTTCAGAGCTCATACTTGTTTCAGTTGCACAGCATAGTCCAGATGAATGAAGAGCTGTCAAATCCTGTCCCTGTAAATGACACTATGCCAATTCACATGTTGGATTAAACATGTTTGGGTTGACAGAAATCTTTACACAAAAAATATTAGGCCCCTTTAGTGGTTATAAAGTCTGCGGTAGGGGACTATAGGGTTATTTGGTAGTTGTCAGTCATTCATGGATATCTAGGGAAAATATTGATTATATTTTGATAAAAATTCTGAGCACATTACATGTAGACGAGCTAAACCTATATGACAAAAAAAGTATGGTTGCCGAAATGCTTAACCTGTTTATCACCAAATGTAGCTTTCAGGATCACAGTGTTTTACAACACAGCATCTACAGAGCACTGTAACTATGACAGCTGATTAAATGAGACAGACTGTTGCTTTTGTAGGAATAAATGGAGTTTTAACAAAACTAACTTTTTTTGTGAGTTTCTATTTTAATTTAAAAAAACTCAGGTACACAGACCTTTCAAAATCCGATGAAAAGCCACCTATCTGAAACACGCTGAATGTTTCCAGCAATCTTTTTCTGTTTTTCAGATTACTAGCAGCTGCTTTTGGATTGCTGTGAATTGAAGAACTGACATTGAGTTGTTCAGTAAACCAAATAGTCTATTTGAAGTCCCTCTTAATGCAGCAGCTCCTTCAACTGAAATTATATATATTGTACCAGTGAACAGTTGCATCAAATTTCTCACTTTTCAAAAATACCTGATCAATATGTACCTCAGTTATGAAATATAATTTGATCGTCATAATTTGTACCAGTGATACTGCAATTTATTGATTGTTTTTGTTCTAATCACTGAAATCATATTCATACAGTGTGGAAACAGGCCCTTCGGCCCAACGTGCCCCATTTACTCTAGTCCCACCTGCTGGCGCTTGTCCCAGACCCTCAAAACCTATCCTATCCATGTTCAAATGTCTCTTAAATGTTATGATAGTACGTGCCTCAACTACCTCCCCTGGCAGTTTGTTCCATATACCCACAACCCTTTGTGTAAAGAAAGGTCACTCCTCGGGTTCCTATTAAAACTTCATCCCCCTCTCCTTAAACCTATGTCCTCTGGTTATCAATTTTCCTACTGTGGACAAAAGACTGTGCATTTACCTGATGTTATCTTCTCATAATTTTGTACACTTCCATAAGATGATCCCTCATCCAGCTGCGCTCCAAGAAATAAAGTCCAAGCCAGCTCAACCTCTCCTTATAGCTCAGATCCATGAGAACTGGCAACATACTCGTAAACCTTTCCTGCACCCTTTCCAGCTTGACAATATCTTTCCTATAACATGATTACCAAAATTGAGCACAATACTTTAAATGTGGCATCACCAATGTCTTATACAACTGTAACATAACCTCCTAACTTCTATAGTTAATACTCTGACTGATGAAGGCCAGTGCCGAAAGCCTTTATGACCAGCCTAACTAGCAGTGATGGCACTTCAAGGAACTATGTCGCTGTAATCCTAGATCGCTCTCCTCTACAACACTCCCAAGAGCCCTACCATTCACCTTGTAGGTTCTGTCCTTGTTAAACTTTCCAAAATGCAACAGCTCATATTTCTCTGCATTAAATCCCATCAACCATTCCTCAGTTCACCTGCCCATCCAGTCAAGATCCTGCTGCAATGTTTGACAACCATCTACAATACGACCCTCTTTAGTGTCATCTGAAAACTTGCGGATCATACCTTGTACATTCCCATCCAAATCATTGATACACATGACAAACAGCAATGAGCCCAGCACCAGATCCTAAGGCACACCGCTAATTACAAGCCTGTAATCCTGGAGACACCCACGCTCAAAGCATTGGCATCAACTGGATCTGATCCTAGTCAGAAGTTCCACCATCAAGAATGTTCTCCACACACGTTCCTACCACAGTGTGCACCGCGACACAGACCACTCCTTGGTGTGTTGCAAGATCAAGCTGCAACCAAAGAGGTTTTACCGTACAAAAAAGCAGGGAAACCCCCGCATCGATGTCAGCAAGATGCCCTGTCCAGACCTCGTGCAACAGTTTGCAGAGGCTTTTGAGAGAGAACTTGGCACCTCGTGTCCTGGATACTCTGCAACAGAGTAGTGGGAAATTCCGTGGGACCCCATGCACCGCACAACCTTGGCTAGCTTTGGGAAGAAGACCTCGAAGACACACGACTCGTTTGTCGACCGAGATGACTCCCTTCATCAAAGCCAAGCGCGCCGCCCTAGCCGAGTACGAGCAGTCAACGAACAAGAAGAACCTGCAGATCCTCAGGGCTGCCAGGAGCAAGGTTCAGCAAACTGCCAGGCGTTGTGCCAATGTCTACTGGACACAGCTTAGTGAGGACATCCAGACGGCCACCATAACAGGTAACATCAGGGGAATGTACGAAGGCATTAAGAAGGCACTAGGACCAGCCCAGACAGTTCCCCTCAAATCTTCCACTGGGGAAGTAATGACAGGCGAATGCCAGCAGATGAAGAGATGGGTGGAACACTACTCCAACCTCTACTCGAGAGAGAACACTGTGTTCCCCTCAGCCCTTGATGCCTTCGAGTGCCTGCCGACCATGGATGAGTTAGACGCAGAGCCGATGGTAGAAGAGCTTGGCAAGGCCATTGACAGCCTGGCCTCAGGCAAGGCCCCAGGCAGCGACGGGATTCCCCCTGACCTGATCAAGCATTGCAAGACTACCTTACTGCTTCCTTTGTAAGAAGTCCTCTGCCAGTGCTGGCAAGAAGGAGCTGTACCGCAGGACATGAGGGATGCCACGATCATTACGGTCACAGTGCGGTTTCCGAGCTAGAAGGTCAACAGTGGACATGCTCTTCTCCATTTGCCAGCTCCAGGAGAAGTGCAGAGAACAGCGGATGCCCCTGTATGTTCATTGACCTCACCAAGGCGTTTGACCTCGTCAACAGAGATGGCCTATTGAAGGCTCTGCCAAAGATCGGCTGCCCACCAAAACTGCAGAGCACGATAGAATCCTCCCACATCAACACGAAGGGGACAGTTCTATGGCAGCTTCTTGGAGCCCTTCGACATCTGCAGTGGGGTCAAACAAGGCTGTGTCCTCACTCTCATACTCTTTGGGATTTTCTTCGCTCTGCTCCTGAAACATGACTTCGGCACCGCAACCGAGGGGATCTACCTGCGTACTGGATCAGATGGCAGGCTCTTCAACCTCACCTGCCTCAGAGCAAAGACAAAAGTACGTGAAGCTCTCATTAGAGACATGTTGTTTGCCGATGACGCAGCAGTTGTGTCCCACACCCAGTAGGAACTAGAGTCACTGATGGACCGCTTCTATTGGGCTTGCAAGGACTTCAGGCTGACCATCAGCCTGAAGAAGACGAACGTCCTGGGGCAGGATACAGAGGCGCCGCCTGTCATCGCCATCGACGATTACGGACTCGATGCCATCCATCCGTTCACGTACCTCGGCTCCACCGTCACCGACAACCTCTTCTTGGACACATAGATTGATAAGAGGATTGGGAAGGCAGCTACAACTCTCGATCGCCTCACAACTCGAATGTGGACCAACCCAAAGCTGACGGTGAAGACAAAGATAGCAGTCTACAACGCCAGTGGTAACAGCACGCTGCTGTACGGCAGTGAGACATGGACTACATAGGCTAGACAGGAGAGAAGACTCAACACCTTCCACCTTAGAAGCATCCGCCGTATCCTGGGCATATTCTGGCAAGACAGAGTGTCCAACGCCAAGATCCTGTCTCGCGCTGGCCTTCCCAGTATGTACACTCTACTCAGGCAGCGGTGGCTGGGCCTGTCTACCGCATGGAGGATGGCCGTATTCCAAAAGACATCCTCTATGGAGAGCTGACTTCTGGGGAGAGAACCATTGGAATAGAAGAATAGAATTTCCTTTATTGTCATTCAAACAACAGTTTGAACGAAATTGCGTACCTTGCAGTCATGACAGAAAAAAAGCAACAAAATACACAATGAACACAGTTTAACACAAACATGCATCACAGTGAATCTCCAGGCACCTCCTCACTGTGATGGAAGGCAAAAAGTCTTATCTCTTCCTTGCTTGTTCTCCCGCTGCGTCGAGGTGATCGAGGTTCTCGATGTTGAAGCCACCGCCCGGTGATGGTAAGTCCCGCGGCCGATTCCAAGCTCCGTGAACGGGCCGTTTCAAACTCCACGACCCGGGGCGGATGAAGCTGCTACCACCCAGTCCAGCGGACAAAGTTGTTGTTGGGGGAGCTCCCGAGAATCGGTCACCAACCTGGGACCTGCGAGCTCCCGACGTTACCGTCCACAGGGCCCGCGGCCGAAGCCTTCGAAGCTCCAAAGTCGGTTGCAGCCACAGCGCCACCACAGCCTCCGAAGTCAGCCAGTCCCGCGATGGGAAGTCCACATGCTCTGCCACCGAAGCCTCAAGGTCGATTCCAGTTGGAGGCCACCAGCTCCACGATATTAGGCCTCAGTGCAGACGGAGACGGAGAAGGAGAAGGAGATACGACAAGGAAAAGGTTGCATCCCCCTTGAAGGAAGAGGTTTAAAAAAAGTTTCCCCCACCCCCCCACACATACACAACTAAAAATAAACTAAAACATACATCTAACAAGACAAAAGAAAACAAAAAAAAGCAAAAGACAGACAGACTGCAGGCGAGCCGCAGCTGCTTGGCAGCGCCGCCACTTCCGGAAATGGCCAGCTACATTACAAGGATGTCTGCAAGAGAGATATGAAGGCGTACAACGAGGTGGAGAGGTACCCTGAACCAACATCTCAAAACGGGGGAAGAGAAACCAATGAACGCAGCGGCAGACAAGCAGGCATGCAGAAAGGAGCGCAGCAACTTCAACAAACCAGAGACCACACACAAATGTGACCTTTGCCACAGAGACTGTCACTCCCGCATTGGTCTCTTCAGCCGCAAACGATGCTGCTGTAGCCAAGGTTTGGAGCAAGCAGCCAACAACTAGGATGCACCAACCATGGTCAGTCATGACCGAGGGGGGCCTACATTACAGTCTGAAAAATAACATTACACCATCACCCTCTTCTGTCTTTCCAATAAGGTGCGCTTGGAGAAAAATATGACAGTGAAAAGTTCCAATTGATGTTATTATTTATATGGGTACAGAAATAAAAGGTATGCTCTGCCAAAAATGAAGCTTCAGTCAAGGTCCTGGATCCTATTCCTCCTCCACATCCATTAACTGTCACTGTCACATTTTTTCCCTTAATGCATGCTCAATCAAAAGCGTTTTCCTATTGTGACACAAGAAACCGCATATGCTGGGAAACCTGAGCAAAATACAAACTGTTGGAGGAACTCGTAGGTCAGGGATCATGAATGGAGGGAAAGGACAGACCATGTTTTGGGTCGGGTCCTTTCTTTAAAGGAGGATCCTGACCTAAAGCATCATCTGTCCATTCTGTCCACTCGAATGAGTTCCTTCAGCAGTTTGTTTTTTGCAGCAGTTTCCTATAGTGCTCATTTCAAACAAATTGTTCCTATAGGAATTTATATAGTGTCACTCCGCTGCTCTTCCTTTCCTGTCAACTTTGAAATTGCAGTAGGCTGCACAATATCTGAATATTTAACATACTGAAGTTGCTTCTTGCACTATATTCATGGAGGTGTTTATCATATGATATAAGGTGGTAAAAAAAAAGATTAACTGTAGCTTGTTTTTATTCTTGGATTGATGTCAGAGAAATACTAGGAAAACGTTCATTTGGGTTGTGCCTTCTGTGAAATAAGGGCACTAAATGTTTGTGAATTGTTGTAACTGCTGCAAGAAGTGTTAGTCATACTGATTTATAAAGCAGCAGTGAGACACATGAGCACATGGTGCTGTATAAACAAAGTCTTAAACTAATCCATTTAATGCCTGTAGCAACAATTCATGGTTGAAGTTCAACTTTGTCTCAACTACAGGAAAGGAATAGTGGAGGGATGAAGTTGGATACACATCTATTCTTTGCTTTGATATGCAATAAGGTTCTGGTATCTGAAATCATTCTTTGTCATATTTTATATGATACATGCCCAGTAACTTTTAGTCAGATCATTGATGTCCATGCCAAGATAGTTTCCTGGAAATCTGAATCATCATTGTCTTTGAATTTTGTTGTTATTAATCAACCCATTGGAAAACAGCATTTGTTTGTATTGATCCAATTCAATTCTTGCCAGTGTTGTGGTGGCCATGGCAACAGAGCAAATACCTTTTCTGACTTTCATTCATTCTTAAACAAGACGGCTTCAGAACAGACACAGTTTTTACCTGTTTCAGGGAGCCTGTCAAGTTGAAATTGCCTTTGTCTGAAACAATCAACCACAGGTTTGTCAGTTCTTCGTCACTGACAACCAGACTGATGCCCGATATTAAATGTCCCCCAGCATTTTAACGTTTGCTGCTTCTTCAATAAGTCTTTGCGCACACTCTCCAGCCCTCCTCCCATGCAATTCCTACAGTATGAAAAGGGAGGAGCCATTCCCAGAGGTAAATGGGCCTAATTTTTCCTTTATAGCCAATTGGTAATGTATGGAGATTTAGTATAAGCGGCCACTTTATTCCATTCATTTTTCTAGATGAGCATGAAATCATATTAAAGTATAGCTTTATGCTTTTCTTTAGGACATTTACTGATGGTTTTCCTGCCAACTGGACAGTGTAGATGTAATGCTAACAGATGCACGAACATTAAAATCAACAGAATCTGGTGGAAAGACATTTAAAATACAGCGGAGGCTCAGTTACTGTTTAAAACACAACCAAAAAGTGGTTTAAATACCCTGTGGATGATGTAGCATCTACAGCGAGAGAAATAGATGATGGATCATAACTTATTATCAGCAGTGAGTCTCTTGTGGCCCAGGTGAGGTGGACATCCTTGTTTGGACTGTGATGTAATCTAAAATAGCTGGTGCGTGGATCTGTCGGTTTTGCATGAGGTCTTGTACTTTTTCTGACAAGTATGTTGGCAGGAGAGTCTTCGTTAGCATTAACTTAGCGTTAGCACTTTCTTGATAATCACACCTTGCTAATGGCCATCTCTTTTTCTGCCCAGACAATGAATTTACACTGGAGGATCTGTTTTTCTGCCTCTGGAATAATGACCAGAGTTGTTCATTGTTGTTCTACAAGATCTGTAGCTTCTGGAGTTACAGTATTTATGCTGATGACTGTAACATGTTGATTCCACATTAGAATGAATCCAGGAGTGGACAGCACAGGGGAGTTACTAAAACATCACATTGATATATTCCTGTTGACGATGCCCAAACCAGGTAGAAGCCTGGGATAGACTGGGAAACACATTCTGTAAATGGGCTGGATGGTTTGGAGTTTGTTAAATGTGTGCAGGATTTGCAGCAATACATAGAGGTATCGACTAGAAAAGGGGCATTGCTGGACCTCCTGTTAGGAAATGAGGCAGGTCAGGTGATGGAGGTATGCGTTGGCGAGCACTTCGGGACCAGTGATCACAATACCATTAGTTTCAATATAATTATGGAGAGAGTCAGAACTGGACCTAGGGTTGAGATTTTTGATTGGAGAAAGGCTAACTTTGAGGGAATGCGTAATGATTTAAAAGGAGTGAATTGGGACTTTTAGTTTTATGGGAAGGATGTAGAAGAGAAATGGAAGACATTTAAAGGGGAAATTGTAAGAGTACAGAATCTTTATGTCCCTGTTCGGTCGAAAGGAAATAGTAAAAATCGGAAAGAGCCACGGTTTTCAAGGGAAATTGGACACGGTTCAAAAAAAGAGAGATATCTACAATATTTATAGGAGGCATGGAGTAAATGAGGTGCTAGATGAGTATAAATAATGTAAAAAGAATCTTAAGAAAGAAATAAGAAAAGCTAAAAGAAGATATGAGGTTGCTTTGGCAAGAAATGTGAAAGTAAATCCAAAGGGTTTCTACAGCTATATTAATAGCAAAAGGATAACGAGGGATAAAATTGGACCATTAGAGAGCCAGAATGGACAGCTATCTGCAGCACCAAAAGAGATGGGGGAGATATTGAACAATTTCTTTTCTTCGATATTCACCAAGGAGAAGGATATTGAACTCTGTGAGGTAAGGGAAAAAAGTAGAGTAGCTATGGAAACTATGAGATTCAAAGAGGAGGAAGTACTGATACTTTTGAAAAATATAAAAGTGGATAAGTCTCCAGGTCCTGACAGGATATTCCCTAGGACATTGAGGGAAGTTAGTGTAGAAATAGCAGGGGCTATGACAGAAATATTTCAAATGTCATTAGAAACGGGAATAGTGCCGGAGGATTGGCGTACTGTGCATGTTGTTCCATTGTTTAAAAAGAGTTCAAAGAATAAACCTAGCAATTATAGACCTGTTAGTTTGACGTCAGTGGTGGGCAAATTAATGGAAAGGATACTTAGAGATAATATATATATAAGCATCAGGATAAACAGGGTCTGATCAAGAACAGTCAACATGGATTTGTGCCTGGAAGGTCATGTTTGACAAACCTTCTTGAATTTTTTGAAGAGGTTACTAGAGAAATTGATGAGGGTAAAGCAGTGGATGTTGTCTATATGGATTTCAGTAAGGCCTTTGACAAGGTTCCCCATGGAAGGTTGGTTAAGAAGGTTCAATCTTTGGGTGTTAATGGCGGAGTAGCAAGATGGATTCAATAGTGGCTGAATGGGAGAAGTCAGAGAGTAATGGTGGACGGCTGTTTGTCAGGTTTGAAGCTGGTGACCAGTGGGGTGCCTCAGGGATCTGTGTTGGGTCCACTGTTGTTTGTCATGTACATCAATGATCTAGATGATGGGGTGGAAAATTGGATAAGTAAGTATGCAGATGATACTAAGGGGTGGTGCTGTGGATAATGAAGTAGATTTTCAAAGTCTACAGACTGATTTGGGCCATTTGGAAGAGTGGGCTGAAAGATGGCAGATGGAATTTAATGCTGATAAGTTTGAGGTGCTACATCTTGGCAGGACAAATCAAAATAGGACGTACATGGTAAATGGTAGGGAATAGAGGAATGCTGTGGAACAGAGGGATCTAGGAATAACTGTGCATAGTTCCCTGAAGGTGGAATCGCATGTAGATAGGGTGGTAAAGAAAGCTTGTGGTATGCTGGCCTTTATAAATCAGAGCATTGAATATAGGAGTAGGGAAGTATTGTTAAAATTGTACAAAGCATTGGTGAGACCAATTCTGGAGTATGGTGTACAATTTTGGTTGCCTAATTATAGAAAGGATGTCAACAAAATAGAGAGAGTACAGAGGAGATTTACTAGAATGTTGCCTGGGTTCCAGCAACTAAGTTACAGAGAAAGTTGAACAAGTTAGGTCTTTATTCTTTGGAGCGCAGAAGGTTAAGGGGGGACTTGATTGAGGTCTTTAAAATGATGAAAGGGATAGACAGAGTTGACGTGGATAAGCTTTTCCCATTGAGGGTAGGGAAGATTCAAACAAGAGGGCATGACATGAGAATTAAGGGACAGAAGTTTAGGGGTAACATGAGGGGGAACTTCTTTACTCAGAGAGTGGTGGCTGTGTGGAATGATCTTCCTGCAGAAGTGGTGGAGGCAGGATTGATTTTAACATTTAAAAGTAAAGTGGATAGGTATATGGACGGGAAGGGAATGGAGGGGTATGGTCTGAGTGCAGGTAGATGGGACTAGGGGAAAATAAATGGTCGGCACGGACTAGAAGGGCCGAGAAGGCCAGTTTCCGTGCTGTAATTGTTATATGGTTATATAAGCCACCATTTTAGCCCGTGAGAGGATATTGCCCCCACCATCTTGGTCTTTAGACTGGCCACCCCAGGCTAAAGACCAAGATGCAGGAGTGCAGGAGTAGGCCATTCGACTCTTCGAGCCAGCACCACCATTCAATATGATCTTGGCTGATCATCCAAAATCAGTAGCCTGTTCCTGCTTTCTCCCCACATCCCTGGATTCTGTTAGCCCTAAGAGCTAAATCTAACTCTTGTCAATATACTTACAACCTAGACTAGACAGGCTGGGACTCTTTCCCTGGAATGTAAGAAGCTGAGGGGTGACCTTACGAAGGTGTCTAAAATCATGAGGGACATGGATAACTTGGATGATCAGTCTTTTGTCCCAGGTTAGAGGAGTCTAAAACTAGAGGACACAGGTTTAAGGTGAGAGAAGAAAGATTGAAAGGGGACATGACGGGCATATATTTCTAGAGGTTGGTGGGTATATGTGACGAACTGCCAAAGGAAGTGGACGAGGCAGATACAATTACCTTTGAAAGACACTCAGACAGCTACATGGGTAGGACAGAATTAGAGGTATCTGGACCAAATGTAGGCAAACTAGCTTAGATAGGCATCTTGGCCAGTGTGGACAAGTTGGGTCAAAGATGTCCTAACTCCATTCATAAGTTGTGTTGGAAGGAACAGCAAATGCTGGTTTACACTGAAGATAGACACAAAATGCTGGAGAAACCCCAGCAATTTGTGTCTATCTTCCATTTATAAATTTGTAGATGACACCACCAGGGTACAGGAAGGAGATAGAGAGCTCAATAACATTGTCCTTCAATGTCAACAAAACGAAGGAGCTGATTGTCGACTTCAGGAAATTGAGTAGAATACACACCCCAGTCTGTGTCAACGGTGCTCAAGTGAAGGTGGTCAAGTATTTCATGTTCCTAAGTGTAAATATCACCAACAATTTGTCTTGGACCAACTGACCAAGAAAGCACACCAACAACTCTATTTCCTCAGAAGGCTAAGGAAATTCATCCTGTTTCCAATGACTCATATTTAACCTAGAGAGTAGCTTATCCGGGTGCATCAGAGCTTGTTATGGTGACTGTTGTGCCCAAGACTGCAAGTAATTTGCAGAGTTCTGAACACAGTAGAGTCCATCACACAAACAAGTCTCCTCACCCACCAACTCGATCTACATCACATCCCATCACTTTGGGAAATCAGCCAACATAATCAAGGACCACTCTGTTTATTCTCTCTTCTCCCCTCTCCTGGTGGACTGCAGATACAAAATCTTGAAAACGCGCATCCCCAGATTCAAGAACAGCTTCTTCCTTGGTATCTAACCAATGAATGGACCTTTCACTTGCTCAGGATAAATTCCGAATCTAATCTACCTCACGTGGCTCTTGGTAATGTTTAAATCTACAGTTTCTCTGTAACTGTAATACTCTGTTTATTTTCTCTTTTCCACCGCACGATGCACTCTTGTATGGTATTATTTGCCTGGATAACACAAAACAAAGGTTTTATTTGTATCTGGGTACATTTAACAATAATAAACCAATATCAATGTTGGAGGCAAAGTGTCTGGATTCCTGAGCTATGATCGCAGATTAATGTTCATGGCTGTTGCCGTTGAGGCTGCCAGTGAGCCTCTCTATGATGCTTTAATGACCGTCCTACATTCTTGGAGACGATTATTCACCATCACGTCCTCTCTCATCATTGTTAAATCTGGCAGTGGATGGATATTGATCATGTTTGAAATTTTTACATTTGAACATTTTAATCAATCTCATCCTTCAGCGAATTAAAACCTCTCTCTCTTCTCCCCCAAACAATGTGAGTGAAGAGGGTACACAAAAGGCTGGAGAAAATCAGCGGGTGCAGCAGCATCTAAGGAGATAGGCGACGTTTCGGGTCGAGACCCTTCTTCAGCTTTAGGCGACGTTTCGGGTCGAGACCCTTCTTCAGTTTAGGCGACGTTTCGGGTCGAGACCCTTCTTCAGCTTTAGGCGACGTGAAGAACCTGTTGAATATTTTGAATTTAGTCCATAATCAAAGAGGTCGTTGTAGCACTTTAGATTCTGAGCCATGGCTCAAGCAGTGGTATTGTCCTCGCCTTGCCGCTGCAGCATGTACTAAGTATGTGTAAAGTAAATCCCTCTGCACCCTGGAGCAGTAAAAATATGAAAACAGCATCAACATTTATGGGGGATTGCAGAGTGGAAAGTTGATGCCCAAAAGCAATACATGCAAGATACAACATTCACTAAAATTTCACATGACACAAATATTAAAAATCGCAGTATGGGACCCTGCAATTGCCTTTTTTTTTCAAAGTTTAAACCACATTACACATTATTTGCATAATCTCTGAAATGTCTGTTGTTAAAAACGATTAGTATGGCATCGTTTGAGATGTACATAACCATTTTCTTATAATCTACGAGAAACAGGTTTTTGTCTGTTCGACATGCACTTACCCAGACATAAACAGCACACATTTGCCTCTGAGAAAACTTCAAATTGGTTTTCACATAAAAACCACAGCAGTCATGAGTAACTGGTCAAAGAACACATTAGTGGACTATTAAAGGATATTAAATCATAATATGCATGCTAATATCATTGTGAAATGCCTCAGGATATTTTTTACGTTGAAGGTCCTAAATTAATACATGTTTTTGTAGTCTGACCTCCTTGATCTTTACCAAATGTAAATCGCTCCACCGTTGGCTCAATGCCTTCAGCGACCAACTGCCAATGATCTATAATTGGTTCCTCAATGCTCTCACCTACACTTCCACAATTTTAAGATGCAGGAAACATATATCTTTGATCAAATTATTGTTCATCTATCCTTTTTGTAGTTTGGTACACAATTTGTTCATTCTTTTGTTATGTGCCTTGGGAAATTTTGCTACATTAAAATGCTACATTAATGTAATTTAGATTGAATTGGCCTTAATTTAAATGAAGAACATACAAGAAGGATGTGGAGCATTGGAGAGGATTCAGGTTTACCAGGATAAAGAGGGTTAGATTAAAGGGTATGGTAAGAAGCGGTTGATGAACTTGGATTGTTTTCTCTGGAGCATTGGAGATTTGGTGGAAGTTTATAAAATTATGAGAGGCATAGAGAAAGTAAACAGTCAAAACCTTTTCCTAATGTGGAAATGTCAACTGCAAGAGGGCATGGCTTTCAGGTCAATGGGGGAAAGTTTAAGAGAGAAATGCAGAGCAAGTGGTTATGCAAAGTGGTAGAGGCCTAGAACTTGATGCCATGTTTAAAAGATATTTTTTTAGATAGATACCTGCGTATGCAGTGAATGGAGGGAGGTGGGTCATATGGAAGCAGAGGGGATTAGTTTAAATTAACATCAAGTTCAGCATAGTCACCATGTGACAACACTTTCCTGTGCTGCTGAAGAAGGGTCCCGACCCTTGTCACCTGTCCATGTTCTCCAGAGATGCTGCCTGACCTACTGAGCTACTCCAGCACTTTGTGTCTTCTTTTGTAAACCAGCATTTGCAGTTTCCTTTTTCCATATTTCACTGCTCCACTGCAAAATCTCCTCAAGGTATGCCCATTTTAAAGAAGTTCTCCTCTCTCAGAGTCTGAAGAACCATCCCAATCTGAAACGTCACCTATCCATGTTCTCCATAGTTGCTGACTGACTTGCTTAACTATTTCAGCTTTTGGTGTCTTCTTTTGTAAACTAGCATCTGCAGTTCCTCGTTTCCACATTCCCTGTGTGGCACTGTTTTACATTCTAACTGAAATTTTGTGTGTTTTAGTTTTTAGTGGCTCTAGCCAAATTTGTTGAGATGCAAATAATTCTCACTTTGTGGCTGTCCACATAGCTTCATTTCCCTGAAGCTTGTGGCTAAGGGGATAGGAGGGTATGGAGAGAAGGCAGGTACGGGATACTGAGTTGGATGATCAACCATGATCATATTGAATGGCGGTGCAGGCTCAAAGGGCCGAATGGCCCACTCCTGCACTTTATTTCTATGTTTCTATGTTTCATTTAAGTTGTGAAAATGGTTTATTTTGTTCTGTTAAATATTCATCTTCCCCTAAAGATGTGTGGATGAATAAACAACATATGATACTGAGCCTACCAGATTTGTTTTAATACTAGTTTGTATTTTGAAAAGGCATTCAATTAGATGCCACATAAAAGGTGAACTAAGTAGCTAATACTACAGGCAATCTGTATTAATGACCTTGATATAAGGATGACCTTGATATATCCTCTGTATCCATGTTTGTTAAAACAGCAAAGGGAATTGGGAAAGTAAATTTCACAAAGGTTAGGTTAAATAAACGGGCAAAAAAAATGGAAGATGGAGGTCACTATGATGGAGTTACTTTGATAGAAAGTGCAGAAAAGTATACTTTCCGTGTCATGAAACTAATAAAGGTTAATGTGCAGAGAAATTGGGGTGCATTTGTCCAAGAAATAAAAGGTTAACATGTAATTGAAGCAAATCGAAGTTGACCTTAAATACAAGTTTCAACAAATCTTACAAAAATGGTACAGGCTTTTGAGAGCACATCTGGCATAGAGTGTACAGTTTTGGTGGCCTTATTTTGGAAAGGATTCGCTTTGGTGAAATTACAGTGCATGAAGCTTCACCGTTTGAATTGCTGATAAGGAGTAGTTGTCTAAGAGTTTAAATTAAGTAGACTGGGTCTCTGCTTGTTGCCGTTGAGAACAATGAGAGATTGATTTATTATTAACACTTATAAGATACTCAGGAAAATTGACAATCTAGAAATTGTAGGTGCTGGAAATAAAAAAGAAAATGCTGGAAATATTCAGCAGGTCAGGGGGCATCTGTGGAGAAGGACAAATATATTTTATCAGGTTACATCAATTTATAGGCTGTCTACATTTGCAATGCAGAGATCAAGTACTGATGATTTAAATGATTAGGAATTTCCTCCATGAAGATGGGTCTTTGGAAAGTTCTGGCATTTAAGATGTTGAAGGCGCACTCTTCAAGTACACCCCTGGCTGTCTCCCCTCTTTCTATCTTTAAAAAAATTGTAGTCAGACACCAGGCACATGCCGTGAGTAATTACTCAGGGTAGGCAGTCAGCCGGCTTTGAAAAAAAATCTTAAAACCGCGCATGCGCAGATTGTTCTCTTCGTAAAAAATAAAAAATAAGTAACAATTCAATTTTCCCAAGGGTTCTAAATCTCCTTCATTTTTTAATTACTGAATGGGTGGGGGACGGAGGATGAAGGCAGGTGGAGAGATGGTGGGAAAAACGGGAGCCCACTGGGACGTTGAATCAGTTGTCATCTTATTGAATGACAATACTAATTCAAGGGTCCAATTGGAGGGGGAGTTCCTTTCACAGCGTGTGGGGAGCCTGCGGCAGGGTTTAAATATGCGAGAAGGCAGACGTTTTGAGAAGGAGGGGGTCAGAGATCATATCAGACTCACTCACCGCTGCCGCAGCGCTCCGGGCACGGACAGCAGAACTGGCCGCCACTTCCGGGGATAGAAGCAGCTCGGGTGCGAACGGCCGCCGGGACCCAACACCAGAACCGGCTGCTCTTCAGCGCCTTCTGATCAACTCTGGCAGTGGTCTTCGTCTGAACATCTCTCACCTGCCGCTCGCCGGCTTCGCTCATGTCAACCGCGTCCCGCAAATCCTTAAATTCCCACAGCCAAGTAACCTCAACTGGACCCGTGAACGCGCTGTCGGAATTTAAAGATTTGCGGGAAGCCGGCTGGCGAGCGGCAGGTGAGAGATGTTCAGACGGAGAGCACTGCCAGAGGTGAGTGGGGACCAGCAGAAGGGGCTGAAGTGGCTGGGTCCCGGCAGCCACTCGCAGTCACCCGAGCTGCTTCCTTCCTCGGAAGTGGCGGCCAGTTCTGCTGTCCATGCCCGGAGTGCTGTGGCAGCCAGCTGAGCTAATTCACTCCCCGGCCACAATAAAACCATATAGCAATTACAGCACGGAAACAGGCCATCTCGGCCCTTTTAGTCCGTGCCGAACACTTAATCTCACCTAGTCCCATCTACCAGCACTCAGACCGGAGAGTGGCAAGTGGTTAACTGACCCCCATCCCCTCCTTCACAATGCCAGACTCCCCAAACACTGTGAACGGAGCTCTCCCCCCACCCCGGGAACTACAGTATTTAAAAACATAAAGTACAAAGAAATGAACTTACCACATTATTGGTACATTAAGTCCATTCTTCACTCTTTGTTTGCTAAGATACTATTAAAATAATGGCAATCCATATTTGAAAATGCCACCAAGAAATTCGCGCTGCGCATGCGCAGAAGGATGATGCGCATGCGCAGTGCTGCAAAGGCAGAATTTCTGCTGCCTTCAGCTCCCCTTGAAACTGACGGCTTCAGGCAGCGCTGACGGCACGTGGGCTGCACAGAGCTTCCTGTGTCACAAGCGCTGCGGATGAAAGGCACGGAGACTTATGCCTACCTAAGAGATCGATAATTCTCCCATGCCTTTACTATTTATATTTAATAATTGCCATTTCATAATTTTAGTCAGGGTAGGCAGTGCCTACCTTGCCTACCCTGACGGCGCGTGCCTGTCAGACACTCTGTGGTCTTTGCATTAACTCACGTCCAGTCCTATTCAGTCTTCCCTCCTAATGATCTGCAATGGCTCTGCTGCACTATCAAATTTTTATCCTTGTTTCCAATCTAATTAATTACGTGCTCATCTTCTCCCATCACTTGCATCCCCCCCCCCCCACCCCACCACCTGCCATAACCCTCACGGCTACTGGTGTTCGCTGTTCTGGTTTTCTGGCCATTCCTGAACTTACTTGCTCTATGGATAGCAATTTTTCTTACAGCTATCAAAAGTCTAAATTCTGTGCCATCTTCCCCACAACCCCATTTATTTAATCTGCTTTCCTCCTCCTAATATTTCCTTGAGTAACTTGGGATAGAATTATGCGTGGTAACATCACCATCAATCACCTTAAGAATTTTGCTGCATTAAAGATTTTGTCTGAATTTATTATTTTGTTGTAGTTTCCTCCAAGTTTCCCAAACTAAGCATTTCAAAAAATATGTTTTTAAATGATTTATGGGAATGCTGCTTGTGGGTATTAAACAAATCCTGAAGTTTGGTAGTACTAGAAGTAGAAAAAAAGAGCCATTGAAAATAAAATTCCAATACAAATGTGGTTTCTGAAGAGCCAACTACTCTTTAAACAGGGAGGCCTTTTAAAGTCCATTAAATAATTCTTCATGAATAATTTATCTTTGCTCTGCATAATAACCTTTTTAAAGGTTGGTCATGGGGAGCTGGCTACTGTTGAGATGGCAAAAATACTTCAATTTATGACAGAGGGCTCAGCAAAGATTCTAGCTGGGAAATTCAATGCCACAGATCACAATCACAAATTGAAATGTGAATCTATACATTAACTTTTCACAAATTTTTGCTTTGCTCTTCTTCCCGAATAAAGATTTGTTGCAGGTAAGTAGACCATAGGTCAACTGCGTTACCTCAGTCACTCTTGAGATATTATTTCATTGAAAGTTCAGGATGTTGAACCTATTTGAAGTTGAACTCACCTGAGCCAATGCCTGAACGTTTCCCAGGGACAGGAACTTCAACCGGTTTCCACGCACAATCTGGCTCAAAAGCAATTCCTGTCAGTAATATTATAACTTAATGGTGCAATCCTGCTTCTGGATAATGAGATAAATAAATGTGTTTATTGAATGTTGTGCATAGTATGGGGAAATCATTGTGGAGGTGTATTACAATCCCTTTAAGGTTAAACAGCTCATCTTCTGTAAGTCTTCCCCATAAGCCACCAGTTGTGCACTGGAGAAACATTGAGGTAATTTCTATTTATGCAATAAGTAATGATGTTATAAATTTGTCACAGTGAACATGTTCAAAAAGCATATAATGGTTACAACACCATACTGTATAGGAATCAGTAATGCACAATATCATGCATTTGCAACACCAAACACTTGCTGTAATTGAGATCGGATTTCAAACCTCTTGGAATCAAAGTATGTGGCTTTTGAATAAATTACATAATTTGGCTCACAAATTGTAATAAGAAAACCATAAAGGTGGAATTTAACAATGAAAGGATAACACAGATTGATTTGTGGAGAGGCAGTGCCGGCAATGTTTTCTCAGAGGTAACAGACTGATTTGTAGCATCATGAAGTTTTTGCTTTTGTTTAAGGGGAATTATTTATAGGAAGTGAAACCACTTCAATGTGCAAACTAATCTCAGCAGTTTTCCATAGAACATGCCGACCATAAAATTGTTCATTTACAAATGTCTTCATGTTTTGGTGAATATACTGAATGTTAATATGTTTTTAACTTACATGGATTTATGAGTTATGAGGAACAAGCCATTAAAAGCACTGCTGATTTAAAATGTTGGTCACCATTGAGTTGACTTTAGTTTATTACCACGTCAGAATCAGAATCAGAATGCCTTTTATTGTCACTATACACATGTACAATGAGATTAAAAGCTGCTCCTACTCAGTGCAAAACAAAACAAAAAAAAGGGGGGGGATAAGGTGCACAGTTTCTGCAGCGATATATACATATCTATAAAAAGACAATGGATAAATTGAATGTATAAATAGGATTTCTATATCCAGTATGGGTTATTGCACATATTGGAAATTACAGTTACAGTACAAATTACAGTAGGTGGATAGATGAAAGTCCGGGGGTTAGGCTGTGAAGTCAGTGCATGTGTGAGTTCAGGGAGATAATGGATTTTGGAAAAAAACTGTTCTTGAGTCTATTTGTCCTTGTGCTGATGTACCTATAGCGCCTCCCTGAGGGTAGCAGGTTGAACAGGCCAAATGCAGGATGGGAGCTGTCCTTGATAATGTTCTTCGCCCTGCTGAGGCAGCGGGAGATGTAAATGTCCATCAGAGAGGGGAGAGGGCAGTGTACCACGTGTACCAAGGTACAGTGAAAACCTTTGTTGCGTGCTAACCAGTCAGCAGAAAGACAATAAATGATTACAATCGAGCCATCCACATGATAAGGGGAATAATGTGAATAACATTGAGTTAGCATGAGAGTTTGAAGTAGTATTCTTCAAATTTAAGTTTGGACACCATCCAAAATAGCAAACTTGAAGGATAATCAATCAGTAAACTCAGTGAAATGGATAGACCATAACATTTTTCATTACTAAAATTCTATAATAAAGTGTACTATGCTACGTAAGTTAAGAATCAGCATTCCAGAAATAAAGACTAACTATTCAACATCAAACTGAATGTTTAAGAAAGAACTGCAGATGCTGGAAAAATCGAAGGTAGACAAAAATGCTGGAGAAACTCAGTGGGTGAGGCAGCATCTATGGAGCAAAGGAATAGGTGACGTTTCGGGTCGAGACCCTTCTTAAGACTGATGTGGAGATGGGGGCCGGGGGGAAGAAGAAAGGAAGAAGCGGAGACAGTAGGCTGTGGGAGAGCAGGGAAGGAGGGAGAAAGCAAGGACTACCTGGAATTGGAGAAGTCAATGTTCACAAATTGACCAGGGAGTTATGGAGGGAGCGGTCTCTGCGGAAAGCGGAAATAGGAGAAGATGGGAAGATGTGGCCAGATGTGGATCCCGTTGGAGGTGGTGAAAATGTCGGAGGCTTGGCGATCGCTTCGCCCAATACCTCCGCTCGGTTCGCACTAACCAACCTGATCTCCCGGTGGCCCAGCACTTAAACTCCCCCTCCCATTCCGAATCCGACCTTTCTGTCCTGGGCCTCTTCCATGGCCAGAGTGAGTCCCACCGCAAATTGGAGGAGCATCACCTCATATTTCAACATTTACATTTACTTCTCCAATATCAGGTAGTCCCTCCTTCCCAGCTCTCCCACAGCCTACTGTGTCCTCTTCCTTTCTTCTTTCCGCCCCCTCACCTCACAGTTAAGAAGGGTCTCGACCAGAAACGTCACCTATTCCTTCACCTCATAGATGCTGCCTCAGCCGCTGAGTTTCTCCAGCATTTTTGTCTAACATCAAACTGAATGCATTTTTTTTATTGAATTTGAGCAAAACTGGAATTTGGTTATGACATAATGTAATCATGGTATAAACTGCAAAGTGTTGAGTCACATGTAGTGTAGTCAATGTCAAGGCCAAGGTCCGTTTATTGTGGGGGCACTGCACAAGAGAGTTTACTGTTTCAACTGTTTTGCCATGGAAGTCACAAAGTCACAAAGCACACTGCAGGATTAGAGGTGGGAGCACACGTGTTGGTGGTTAACAACTTAACTTATATGTGTGAGTTTCCTAACGCAGCTGAAGAGGCCCAAGTCATTCTTTATTTAGAAAGTGGTGAGATTGTTTATTGAGCGATACTAACAAAGCAAACAGAAATGATTATTAGATGATCGCAATTCATTATAGCAATGTATATCAGCAATACCCTTCTTTTGAGAATATACTTGGCTCTGATTGAAAGGCTTCCTCTCCATAAATATGTTTTGAAAGTTGCTAGGAAGTCTTTAATCTTTAACCTTCTTTTTGTGAAGGCCAATTTGAAATGCGGAATAAAATAAAATAACTTATCTGGAACTGCTAATTGTCCTCAGAGGAATTATTTCAAGTGTGTAGCCAGGAAGCCTCAATACTTATGCCGGTGCTAACTGTAGTTGTAGTTAAGCGGTCGAAAATACAAGATAAATGTTATGTACTTTGCCGTCATTGGTGTAGTTTGCAAGGACAAATGTTTACTTTTCCTTCTTTGAGAGTTGAGGTGCCTATAATTTCATGGGCTTACCATTAGGAATTTTGAAATGTTAGTGAGAGCCATGGAAATGATGTACTTTTCATTCAAGCATTGCTGTTATTTGTTCACTAATCTTCTCACCTCCAATGGGTAAGCACAAGGCAACATTCTGCCTATCCCTGTCAAAGTACAACTGAGGCCAGGAACACTGCGTGGTGCCACCAAGGGGAGTAGAGCACTGGAATCATTGGACGTTTAGAACTGTATTTGAGACAGTGGTACTCATTTCATAAGTGATAGGGGCAGAATTAGGCCATTCGGCTAATCAATTCTGCTCGGCCATTCGATCATGGTTGATCTATCTTTCCCTCTTAACCCCATTCTTCTGCCTTCTCCTCATAACCCCTGACACCCTTACCAATCAAGAATCTACCTTGAACATATCAATTGACCGCCTCCAATATGCCAATGAATTCCACAGATTTCCATCCACACATCTCCTTCCTAAAGGAACGTGCTTTAATTCTGAGGCTATGACCACTGGTCCTTGACTCGCACAAAAGTATACTTGGACCAACCTGCACAACTTAATCCTTACTGGACAACGGAACACCATGGACCACCTCTTGCACTACTGCAGATTCATGTTTTATCAAATAAAGTTTTTGTATTCATTTCTTTTTTTTTGCAGTCTACCTTTTAGAATTTTATGTATAATTTACGAAAAAATGTTTTTGTCTGTTTGAGACAACATACCAGTGATGCTGCCACAGGCACGGTACTTCACTCCACCTGTGCCTCTCCGTACTTGTCTCCGTAACAATAAACTTGACTTGACTTGTCTGTGTCCATAAAAAATATATTGAGAGCAGGAAGGCAAATTATCTGACCTATTTGCTTTATCTAACGTAGGTCCTTGTGGGGGCTGACCTACACCAATCTCCCACTCTTGCCTTACGAAAAGTATTTTGTCCTCTCCAATTACTTGCGTAGAATAGAGACACAAATAACTGCAAATGCTGGAATCTTGAACTGAAATACATTGCTGGAAAAATTCAGCAGGTCACGCAGCATCTGTGGAGGAAACAAACGGACAGACGATCATTCCCTTCACAGATGCTACTTGTGTGGAAAGACATTATATTTCAGTGGACCAAGGTCCTGTCATTTTTGTTTCCTGAGGGTTTTTCATTTTGGCACTGCAGATGCTGCCAAATGGCATTTGTTTCTTTGAACACCTTTGAGGTGCATCAGAAACGACATTTATATTGCCGCACTGTATATATTTGCACGTGAAAATCACATCGGATTCAGGATGCAGAATACCGATCGTAACATTATGCACATTGTATGCATAATCACACTCAACAACATTGTTGCTTTACAAAAACCTGGCGAATTTCATGGGATTTATATCTTCATGCAAAGTTTCAGTCAAAAATACAAATTGAACCAGTTCAATTCTTGCAGTAAAGACGGTAAGCTGAAAGTAACCCTGCTGTTTAGAAAGACGTGGTTTTACACATTTTTCTCTCACGGTACTCTATGGTACTATTTCTCTCATGGTACTCTATTTTGTCCAGATATAAAGGTGCTAGTACTTCTCAATATTTCACCCGATCGCTCATCTGCTAGGAGTATGCCGCTTAAGCATTGGTAAGCTTTCAGGTGTGAAGTAAACCCAAGTCTGATTCTCATTGTAAACCTCGGGCCTTGCACCTTATGTTAGATCAGTTGGTCGTCAGTTGGCAATGAACATTAAAATCCCCCCAACAGGTTTGTGACCTTTTCTTATGGTGTGATTGAATATATTGTAATCTTTAGTTGCGAGATACTAGTGTTTAAAGAGGACATGCTATGTTTCCCCCTGCTTTCTTCTTCTGTCAGTGCTCAATGATAAAGAATAGTAAGATTAAATGAGAACTTACCAGTTTGAAGTTTGATCCTTATTTTATGAGGAGTTACGATGAGGGATTTCGTGAAGACCCCGCCAGCACATATGCGCGACGTTCTTCAAAGCAGCGGTGTGGAATCACAGATAACAACAATGACTGAAGATAGTAAGATTTTAAGACACTCTAATATACCAGTTGACATTATGATAGAGGGTTGGGAGCGGAGGGCACGAAATCCCTCATCGTAACTCCTCATAAAATAAGGATCAAACTTCAAACTGGTAAGTTCTCGTTTAATCTTACTATTTTACTTCGGTCACGTGAGTGACTTTGTGAAGATTTCAAAGCTCTGTGATTCCATGCCCTGGACCACGTCCATGCTCACACACTGCCACAATTACTGATGGAGGAAGTATGTTAACGTATTTCAGACTTGAACAAGCTGAAAAATAATAACGTATTTGTTAATACAAACAATAAACCCCTGAACTCGGGAACAAACGTTTAGGGAACAGCACTTAAAACTGACTCCGCAAACGTTGCGGGAGCGGCCACAGGTTTGTTATAAAAACACTGAAATGTAGTTTCACTGGCCCAGCCCGCTGTTGTGAGGACATGATCCATGGGTACCTCCATGGTCCTCGCCGCTGATGTGGATGCAGCCCTGGTAGAATGAGATTTAATAATGTTAATGTCCATACCTGCTGCACCGAATACCTTCCTGAGCCACCTAGAGATAGTCTGCACCGTCACCCTGTGATGTGGGTTTTTATGGCTGATGGTGTGTGTGACATTGATATAATGTCGGAGATAAGTGGCTATACAGAGTCTTACATCAACGGGGTATGCTAGGATTTCAGTCCTGTAGTTTTAGGTCTGTGTTGTTTAAGTAACTCATCTATAAAAAAGTCACTTTATTGGAGGTCGAGACCATTCTATCCAGTTTTAGCTTCTGTAGTGTCTGGACCCGTTGTGCGTGGTCAGTGCAATTAACATCACCACTTTGAAGGTGAGTTTGTCCAGTGGTAAATCCATCATCGGCGACCAGCTCCTGAGTAGGGTCAACACCACCCCTATATCCCAGGTAATATTATATCGTGGTCGGGGAGGGTTGGAATTGAATATACCCCTCATGAGTTTGGATACCAGCTGGTGAGATCCCACTCCAATGTTGAGATAGGATGACAGTGCATTCCTGGCACTGTTTATGGCACTGTAACTGAGGGCCTCATCATAATGAAGGTCCGCGAGGAATTCCAGCACATTGGAGATCGTAGCAGAGTTGTAGGTGGTCTTGGTCCATTACAGAAAGCCTCCCAATTCCTTATGTGGGTGAGGTAATGTTTTCTTGTGGACTCTCTGCACGATGCTGTTATGATGTCCATGGTTCTTGATGACAGCCCGAATTCCAGTGGTGGCCTCTTCAGTACCTGCAAGCCAACAGGTTCAGATGACCACGGCACGGATGATTTTCCCCTGTAATGGGATTGGTCACCAAATTCGGGCATTTGGTAACTTGTGCCTCTGGTTCTTTTATCATGTTGAGGACCACCAGGTACCATGGTTGTGTGGGCCAGTCGGGTATTATCAGTAAACCTGATGCAGAATCTAGTTGAACTTTCTGTAATACCCGACTGATGAGGCATAATGGGGGAAAAGCATAGAAAAACCATTTACCCCCAATGTAACGAGAACGCGTCCATTGCCACTGCCCTAGGATCTGGTTCCCAAGAGGCATATGTTGGTATCTGATGGTTCAACCGGGACGCAAAGAGGTTGATATCTGGTGTTCCACATTTGGCTATAATTTTAGCAAATATTTGGGGATTCAACATCCACTCGATGTTGTTATTAAATACTCGTGACTTGGCGTCTGCCACTGTATTGAGCTTACCCGGAAGGTATGTAGCTGATATCCAAATAATTCTTTCAATACACCAGAGCCAAATTAAATTTGCCAACGCATCACAAAATATTGACTTGATACCACCCGTATAGTTTAAATACACCACCACAGTTTTAGACCGTCTTAAACTGTCTATTTAAAGACGGACATGCGTATGATGCAGATTAGTGCAGTATGCCCGCAGCCCGTGACATGCACCCAGCATTTCCAAATAGTTTATACCTTGTGATTGAAGAAGAGTAGACTCGTGCAAATCCCATCTGCCGCCACAACTGGAAGTGGTGTCGGTAGCTCCCCAGCCCTGGACGCTTGCGTTGGTTTGCAACACGACTGATGGGTTTGATATAATGATGGGATTAAAACAATCACAAACATTGCTAATCCACCATTGTAGCTCAATTTCTGCCTTGTTTGGCAGCTGCATAGGCCTGTCAAAATGTCCAGCATTTACTTTTAATGCTGAAATTTTTGCTCTTTGCAAGTTTTGATAGTGACAACGGCCCAAATTGTGCAGCTGGAATGTAGCTACAAGCCTCCCAATCACCTTAGCAGCATGTCTAATAGTTGGTTTCCTAGTGCAAGCAATGCCTCTATTATGTCTGTTGCTTTGTTCCCTAGGATAGTGACAATCAGAACCCCGTGCATCCCAGAATGTACGCAACCTCCCTTCTATTGGTGAGGTTATACATGCAGCACACCCAAGAGAACCAGACCCCCTTACCTCCATGGTTACCGGCGGGGCTTGATGTTCTGGGCTTTTGTGGTTCGTTGTGTTGCTGGGATGTGGGGTTGGCGCATCTTCCACGCTGGTCACTGTGGGCCCTGTCCTAAAAAAAGCTTTTGTTGATAGGGTGCGACCGGTGGATAGGTTCTGGTTGCCCTGTCGGGTTGAACCCGAAGTCTGTTAGATGTAGCGTAAGATGCTGTCTGTGATACGCCAGTGGCCTGCTCGAGGATGGTGGTTTCATCAACCCGACCACTTTTGCCTCCTCGTCCAGGTCTTTTACCTGTTTTGGCAGGTCTTCACCCAACAGCTGCCTCGGTGGCAGCGTAGCAGAGGCTTTGCATAAACCCGCGAATTTTGAGTTGAGAGTTGGGCGGATGGAGCTCTTGCGAAAGCAGTTTATCTCATATTGTGTATTGCACAGCAAAGCTAGTGCATCCTGCTGCTCCTCCGTCATGTCCGTCCCGTCTATGGACCTGACAAAGGCAATAAAGCCTGAGGTCAACAATTTCAGGATTTTCTGTATTTTTAATTCCTGGGCCCTGATCCCGGGACTGATGTTACCCCAGATGGGTGTGTTGACGGTCAGGACATTGAGCGACACACAATTACCCAGAGCTATGTACTTGTTTGTAGCCTCCGTGAGCACCTGTTCCTGCAGCTGGTGTGTGGTTAAGTAATTGATGCTGGCCGCTAGTTTAGGCTGAAGAGGTTGCCCTGATTGCTGGTTGGGCGAATTTTGATATTACCTCCAGTAGTTCCTCTTCAGGCACCTCGGGCAACATCGGTTCTTGCGCCAACCCCTCTTCAAAGTCAGCTAACAGCCGACTCCTGGCACTCCCCATTGACGTGGGAGAGATACTTGAGGTGCTGCTGAGTGTCTCCTAGATTGTAGGGACACCCGCTCTTGTTGGAGGAGATCCCGTTCGAGCAGCTGCTCCAGCATACGCTCCATTCGAGCTATGCGACCGCCGCTGCTATCTGCGGACGGCAAGTCAACTTCCCCAAGTTCTGGTGAACTACTGGAGCTTCTACCATCGGTCCGCACCTCGTCGAGGTGATGTCTTGGGAACCTAGGTAGGTAGTCGCTGCCTGCCGCTCCTGCGGGGCTACACGACTCCCACGCGGATTTGCCGCTAGTCCGCGGTCTTCCGGACTGAAGCGCACTGCCTGTCTGGTACGACAGCAGTGGCGGTGAGTCAGTGCCAGCCGCCTCAGCGGGGCTCCCCGATATCCGCGTGGGCTTGCTGCCAGTCTCAGTTATACGGGACTGCGACGCAAAGTCGCTGCCAGCCGCTACTGTGGGGCCACACGACCTGTATGTACGACCACCGGCCCGCGATCTGGCGCACTCTGCCAGTGGTGAGTCGGTGCCGGCCGCACCCTGCTCTCGCACGGAACTCCTACCAGCACGCAGCTCACTGGCCTGCTGTGGTGGAGAGTCGGGTCGTGCCAGCTGAACTGGGCTCCCCGACTTCCGCGTTCTTTTCCCGGCCCGCCGTGCGGGTGCTGCCGGTGTAGCGAGCAGCTCCGGGGATTGCGGCCGCTGACTCCTGTCCGAAGTCCCGCGGTCCTTGGAGGCATGCTTCGATGCCTTCATTCTGGTCTTCCTGTCCATCGTTTCTGTAAGCAAATAAGTCTACTACAGAAACTAACCAACTCAAGGTTAGTATAACTTACCTGAGGGCCTTTTTGAAGTTGCCGGTGGAGGAGCGCACTCCCCCCCCACCCAGATCCCGTGGTGACCAGACTTTCATGCGGGAATATAGACTGCCGCTAATGGCAAGTCTCCACTTCCAGGCATTGTGCCTACGTTTGAGTCGGGGCCCCGGCTCTGTCTTCGCTACCTCTGCCGGGTAGCGTTGCCGTCAGTCCGCGGTATTCCTGCTGCCTGCGCCGTTGAGTCGGAGCTCCTGCTCTGCCTTCGCTACCCGCGAATGGCAGTCTCCGAGCCCGGACCCTCGACTTGCCCGACTTCCTGGTAGCGTTGCCGTCAGTCCGCAGTGATCCTGCGGGCTGCGGTGTTGAGTCGGGCTGCCGCTTGCCATCGCTACCTGCGAAGGGCGAGTCTGTGAGCCTGGACCCTCCTGGGTCAACGGGCTCGCCCGACTCCGGTGTGTTTCTGCCGCCGCTGACTGCCGGCGTCCCACGGTCCGCAGTCAGTCTCTCGAGGCGGCCCGTTGGTGGGATACTCTGTCGCACAGAGTTCCTGGAAGAAGAAATCCCAACCTCAGGTTAGTTCACCTTTCCTGCAGGTCCGTTCCGGTGGAGGAGCGACCCTCCTCCCTGCCTGTCGCTTCGCATGCGGTCGACGATATGTCACGCATGCGTGCTGGCGGGGTCTTCACGAAGTCACTCGCGTGACTCCAAAGTAAAATAGGATTTGTGCACAGCCAAGATGTCATCAAAGATAAAAATAAACAGGTATTTGTACAGCTCTTTTCAAGGTATTGATCTGTTTTAAAGCCTAATACAGCCAGTGAAGTACCTGTAAAGCATTGAAGATAGACACTAAAAGCTGGAGTAACTCAGTGGGACAGGCAGCATCTTTGGAGAGACGGAATGGGTGATGTTTCGGGTCGAGACCCTTCTTCAGACCGAAATGTCACCCACTCCTTCTCTCCAGAGATGCTGTCTGTCCCGCTGAGTTACTCCAGCTTTTTGTATCTATCTTCAGTTTAAACCAGCATCTGCAGCTCCTTCTTACACACCTCAAGGTTTCAAGGTGAGTTCCTTATTACACACCTCTGAAGCATTGTTGTACTCGTGACCGGCTCTTTGGATGTGAGAATTTCTGGTTTTCATTCTGGTTTTCTGGATTCTGACATAATAGTGGAGGCCAACATCCAATTGCAGATACTTCCACCATATGAGGCAGGAGATGCTTGACGGTAGTAGGTTGTGAAGTGGTGTACTCCATATGCCATTTACGCAGAACTAATGTATTCCCCTGATTTATTAATACTGAATACTATTCTTCGGCAATTCTGATTATATTTCCAATAAAGGCACTCCTTAGAGTCGATTAGTGTATTGGATTTTTTTTTTTACAAGGAGCCTTTCAGCACGTTCTTCAATCTTCCCCTCTGTTTGCATGGTAATCTCTTCTCAGAATGAACGTCAGAATATTGTCTGTTTTGGGAAGCTGGCATTGGACTTGTCCAAAGGAGCTGATAGAATATAACTAGTGACTCATAAATGGAAATTTTGACCAGGGAGAGGACACTGATGTTGGTTTGAGTGGATATGGAGTGAGGTCATTGATGTAATGCAGTAAAATAGTATGCAGTTTGCAAATGGCAATGTCTCGCAAGCATTGTTGCCAGATACTCACCTTTAATATGAAGAAGGGTTTTGGGCCGAACGTTGCCTATCTCCTTCGCTCCATAGATGCTACTGCACCTGCTGAGTTGCTCCAGCATTTTGTGTACCCTCGATTTTCCAGCATCTGCAGTTCCTTCTTTAACACCTTTAATAATCTTGATTGAAATGATGGGAAGTGGGAAGACAAGAAAACGAATACAGTAACCTGAAGTGTAATGCTGCCAATTAATCTTAGGAAATCACACTCTCTTTATTGTCAGTTCCTGGCTTACTTTCACATTAACTTGAATGGTGGGCAACACAAATATTTCCAGTATGTTCTATTTCAGTTATTAAAGTTGTAATTGTATTTTGAAAATCAGATTTTTGGAATGGTGTTTTGATTAGGTTGTCCCTGGCTTTCTATATTGATTTCACTGTGGAAAAATCATTCATTTAACAGATTTACATTAAACTGTTGAGCTTTTGCAGATTGTATAGGAAAGAACTGCAGATGCTGGTTTAAACCGAAGATAGACATAGAAAGCTGGAGTAACTCAGCGGGTCAGACATCATCTCTGGAGAAAAGGAATAGGTGATGTGTTGGGTCAAGAACCTTCTTCGGACTGCTTTTGTAGATTGTTGGCTTTCCCCCAAGCCTGAGTTGAATCCATTCAGTGAAAATGTTTCTGGCTAACCTGCTGTCCATTTAGAAGGTACAAGTTATATTCTTGTTCAAAGTTTCAAGTTGACACATTTTTTGTTAAAGCAATGGCTATGTACAAGATAAATTATTTTGTGCTTACAATCAACGTTAATTAATACCAATTGATTTCAGAAGAGAAATTGTTTTGTCGGAGTTGATGATGGCAAAGTTCCAACACTTAGTCCTCACAGGCTATTAGTATTAACAAAAATACGTGTACACTAAAAAATTGATTCAACAGCAGTTCAATATCATTACCACTTTTGTATTATTGGCGAATGTTAATTTAATGTAACGAGAACTGTTTTCATTGAATGTGATTTCACTGATCACCAGCGAACATTTTGCCAAAATCTAAATTTCTGAAGCTTAATTGAGCACTACAGGTTTTGGAGTCAGTATCATGAAATTCATTTGATTCCACGTCTTCTGGAATCCAATTGGGGTAATAGATAGAAACATCTTTGCCAGAGAATGTTTGTAAGTTTTCATCACATGCTCCACTTGCACTGAATACCATTTTTTAGAACAGAACGTGCGAGAGGAACTCAGCGGGTCAGGCAGCATCTGGGAAGGGAATGGATAGGTGATGTTTGATGAGTCCCAACCTGTGCAGTCATTCTCCAAATGCTGCCTGATCCACTCTGTTCTTCCAGCACTTCCAGTCTTTTGCTCAGGGTTCCAGCATCTGCAGTCCCTTGTGTCTATCATCATTTCAAAAATAAACTGTAATAAGGTGGGAAACTACTAATAGTTGTTGCAAAGTCACCATTCCAACCCCAATCTAAGTCAGTTTTTGGATTCAACTATCCACTGTGGGCCAATTAAGTCTTTCTTTAATGGTTGAATGTAATGTTTAGTAAGGGAGTGGACATTAAGAAGGAACTTCATCGTAGTTCACACAAGGACTGCATTAAATTGTGAAATTTTTGATAATTTTACCAAGCCAATTGACCTACAAACCTGTACATCTTTGGAGTCAGGGAGGAAACCGGAGCACCCGGGGAAAACCCACGCAGGTCAAGGGGGAAGAATGTACAAACTCCATACAGATAGCACCTGTAGTCAGGATCGAACCCGGGTCTCTGGCGTTGTTAGGCAGCAACTCTACCACTGTGCCACCGTGCCGTCCGTTTCCTTTTACATTGTTATTTTGCTCGTCTCCATTGGGATAGTTCATATCTCCCTTCATCAATAAATAAAGTTCTGTCATTTTTGTAATTTTGTTGAACACTTGCACCTCTATCCGACTATTATGTGGAATCATTTACAGTATAAAATAGTCTAACATGAGAAATGTAGTCACAGCTGCAATAATTTGAGCAAATTCCTGCTTCAGTTAAAATCAGCCTAACACCACCAAATATTATTATTAAAGTAAGAATTAAATGTCAAAAGGCTACTTTATGGTTCTTTAAAATCAGCCTATAATTTATTATAGATTTGAATTATAAAGATTTGCACACTAGACTGATTATTCCGTTGAATCAATGAATTGGGCAATGTTTATGAAGTGAAGTCGTTGCAGTTGCTATAGAAACTCCATCCTTGTGAAAATGTTACATTTCCTCATTTCTTGTGCAGTTTTCCAATTCTCCCGTATTGATTTATCTGCACCGTGTAGCATTGCTTTATATTCAAAAGTGGCAGTGTTTACCTATTGTAAATATTTACATAACTTCCAATGTTATCTTTAACAATATTCCAATTGAAGTAAAATGAAGCAGCAGTCGAGGACCTGTTCTGCAAATATCTAATGTTGACCATTGTTAGCAAGGTGTGCCACACTGTTCACCATCCCTTTAGCTGCTGCAGCAAAAAAAAAAATTTGAGATTCATAAATCTATTTACACAACTATCAAATGCGCTTTTATGGTGAACCAAGATTTGATTACATTAAACATAAATGTCATTGTGCATTTTTTACCCAGTATTTGGGATTACATTTTCTGTGTTGTATTTCTGTCTGCCTGTATGACAACCGTTCGTTATCAGACAACTATAGTTCAGCCACAACAAAATACGATCACAATCGAAACCAAGAGAGTCAGGAGTCAACAGTGTCTAATTGTAATATGCATGGGAATTAAACAATTAAATTGTTACTTGTTTTACAGGCCCATTAACCATATAACCATATAACAATTACAGCACGGAAACAGGCCTTTGTGGTTATTAAAGCAATAACAACAAATAAATATACAATAAACAATAATACAATAAATTATCAGTAATGTAATCTTTCAAAATTCAGTTAAACAAGGATGTGTGTAGTTTTTATTCCTCCACTTCTCATTCTCCCCACTATCACCCTATTCCTTCAAACCTTTATCCTCCTCCATGGCCAGCCCTTCTTTGCAAACCTGTCTTACCCTTCTTAAAACAACATCTTTGTACTTGTTCCTCCACCAAAATCATGTTGGGTTTGGACCTTCCAATTTCTCTCTTTCCATCCTTATCTGTGTCCTTGCCAGATATAATGAAGATTCATTTTTTTTCTGGGTACTTTCTGATTTTCATTTAACATACTCATCTGCGGACTCTCGCGTCTATAGGTCTGGCATAGTTGAAATGAATCTAGTTCTTCCTTTTGAGCCAAATATAGAATTCCAATCTAGGGTTGATGAAGTAACCACTTATAGTTTGGTCACATATGCTGTTTCAGTGTGCTGATCAGTCACCATGTGTGTTTAAATTGCAACATTTTTATTTTATTTTTATGGAATGGCAGCAAGAAAACATTAGGATCTAAATAGGATGCACTGGCAGATAGTCATGAGTTCATTTCACGAGTGTTTGCGAGAGAATGATGTTTTCTTACATTTGCTTTTTTTTACTGAAATTTAAAATAGCTGGGAGCTGGAGCTCTGTACTGAAGATAACATATGTATCCAAGATGGACAACAGGGCAGCAACATCTAAGATAAGAGATGCGTTGCGATCACAAATTAGAACTATTTGCATTTTTATTTGCATTAGTGCACTTTTACTTTCTTAAGAATAACACACCTTTCAGGTGAAGGTGAAAATTGACTTATTCTGTTTCTTGAGCAGTTTTTTATGAAATTATTTATTGTACGTTACAATCAAATTTAGGAGGTTGAAACAAGAGCACAAAGGAAAGTATCATGCTATTTGCTTTTAATATCTGGGGCTCTGGATACTTTGTTATCTCAGTCAGGAAACTGACACTGTTATCTCTTTTTCCCCAATTGATGGATGAAGTTTGATTTAAAACTGCAGTGAAACAAATGAAATACTGCAGTTGCTGGAAGTTCTGAAATAAGACTGAAGTGTTGGTAATAATTGAGGGGAAGGAACGATCTTTATAGAGAGGAACGATTAACATCAACCATGATACCAGTGTAATTCATCCCATCTACCTGCACATGGTCCATATCCCCTCAATTCCCTGTCAATTCACATGTCTGTTTAAATGCCAATTTAACGTTGTTTTACTTTAGTTTTACTTTAGACTTAAAGAGTGGAAATAGACCCTTTGGTCCACCGAGTCTGGGCCGGCCATCAATCACCCCATACAATAGCACTATCCTACACAGCTTTGTAAGGAAAAGAAAGTTAGGAGTAGAGCAAGAGAACAACAAATGTGAGAGAAATTAAAAATGTCATGCCTTTTAAATTGGCATTGGCAGCAGCTTGGGAGATCAACAAAAGTGACTCCATGGAGCACAGCAATGTCTCGTATCATGTAGTAAGTACAGTCTGTTGACTGGATGACCATAAAATGAAACCCATCAGGAGCCAGACTGCAATATCCTTTATTAGCTAAAGGTCAGCAGCAGAGTGTCCCTGAAAAAGGAATACATTTCTCACAGCCCAGATCTGGTTGTTCCAACTGTGTTTTATTCAAGGGCACTCCAGGACTTAATGTTTTGCAGGAATTCAAAGGCACTTATCCAAAAATAATGTTAATATAATGGTTTTCAAATAAAATCAGCTTGTTTTCAAAAATAAAATAGCGAGTAAGCGAGTGCATCAATAACAGTCATAAGATCGCTGTAGCTATTTTCTCTGATCATCAATTGGTAAAAGAAAATCAAAGACCACTCCATTTCCTTTTAAGTTTGTATTCCTTATATTACATAACAGTTCAAAGGTCTGTTTATTGTCACGTGTACCAATTAAGGTACAGTGAAACACGAATTACCATACACCATACTAAAAAAAAGCAACAAGACACACACATAAAAGTTAACATAAACATCCACCAGAGTGGATCCCCCACATGCCTCACTGTGATGGAAAGCAATAAAGTTGTGTGTGATCTTGCATAAGATGTCTGCAATAAAGAATTAGAAAACTTGAGTGCAGGGCCTGAGAACGGAAATCACTGATGTCTGCGCATTAGTTTTGATTTACTAAATTCTTAAGACTCTAAATGAGTTTAACCAGGGTATGAGATAACCAAATGTGATTTTACTATTCAAGAAAGGAGAGGGCAGACTAGTTATCCTAACATCACTTGTCAGGGAAATCTGGAGTCCGTTTGTAAGAAAGTTTGTCATCGGCATTTGGAAAACATAATGTGATTAGGCAAAGTCAGCATGATTCTATGGAAACATAGAAGCATAGAAGCATAGAAAATAGGTGCAGGAGGAGGCCATTCGGCCCTTCGAGCCAGCACCGCCATTCATTGTGATCATGGCTGATCGTCCCCTATCAATAACCCGTGCCTGCCTTCTCCCCATATCCCTTGACTCCACTAGCTGCTAGAGCTCTATCTAACTCGCTCTTAAATCCATCCAGTGACTTGGCCTCCACTGCCCTCTGTGGCAGGGAATTCCATAAATACCAGGAACACTGTGTTTGATAAATTTATTAGTGCCTAGATTTGTAGGTAATGGCTAGTGTATTTTTTTTTTTCAAGTGCTGTGTAAAAGGCGTTTTGTCAAGATATGGGTTCATGTCCTCCATATACTATTACTAAAACGCTCATCTTGTCCACTTCCGGTTTGCGTTGTTTTTAAATTTGCGGAAAAGCAGTACCCTATATCGCGAGGATTTATTCGCCACCTTACTCACCGTTCGCCTCTGTTCCAAGCACACCAAGTTTTGTTCCGATCGGTGAAATATTACAAAAGTTATTGGTCTGTTATGCGCTGTGACGGCGACGCCCCTTCCGGCACCCGCTGTCAATCACCGCTCCGAGAATAAAGCTGCAGCAGCGGAGTGTGGGCTGTGTTCACGGGCGGGGTCTGGCTGTGTTCGCGGGCGGGGTCTGGCTGTGTTCGCGGGCGGGGTCTGGCTGTGTTCGCGGGCGGGGGCTGGCTGTGTTCACGGGCGGGGGCTGGCTGTGTTCGCGGGCGGGGGCTGGCTGTGTTCGCGGGCGGGGGCTGGCTGTGTTCGCGGGCGGGGTCTGGCTGTGTTCGCGGGCAGGGTCTGGCTGTGTTCGCGGGCGGGGTCTGGCTGTGTTCGCGGGCGGGGGCTGGCTGTGTTCGCGGGCGGGGGCTGGCTGTGTTCGCGGGCGGGGGCTGGCTGTGTTCGCGGGCGGGGTCTGGCTGTGTTCACGGGCGGGGGCTGGCTGTGTTCACGGGCGGGGTCTGGCTGTGTTCGCGGGCGGGGTCTGGCTGTGTTCGCGGGTGGGGGCTGTGAGCGCGAAAGGCGCTGGGGACGGCAGCCGGTGGGTTCGGTCGAAGCCGGGGCCGGGAACCAGTGAGCCCACACACCCCCCCTCCCCCACCCACCCCCCTCACACACCCCCCTCCTCCACACCCCCCTCCTCCGCTCCCCCGCGCACTCCCCCTCCCCCGTTAACTCCCCCTCCCCCGCGCACTCCCCCTCCCCCTCGCACCCCCCCCTCCCCCACGCACTCCCCTCCCCCGCACACTCCCCTCCCCCGCACATCGCCCTCCCTCACACAACACACATACACACACCCCTCCCCACCCTCGCTGTGGCCCCTGGTTCTGGACTCCCCCAACATCGACAAATAAACTGCGAGGACTCAGAACTTTCAAAGGCCTTTAAATCAGTGGCAAGATGGAGTTTAAAGTTGTCAAATGTAAATTACTCATTTTATAAGTTACTCATTTTGTAAGTACAGAAAAATAAAATATTTGCCAAATTATGAACAACTGTGCATCGGTGACAAGTTTGGTGTCCTTGTAGCTGACTTGCAGAGATTTGGTTTCCATGTGCACTGAAAAAAATAGGAAGCCCTATTGGCCTTCATTTCAATGAGAGTATTCAAGAAAGGTAGCCTTGCTCCAGTTGCACAGGGCTTTGATGATGCCACTTGTGGAACACTGAAGTTTTCCATGTGTTGGGAAGGGTCTCCACTCTGTGGAGGCAGTGCAAAGGAGGGTTTGCAGATGAATCCAAAAGCTAAATACACACCATTATCCTGATCCTTCAGCTTTGTGACTTTGATGGTTCCGGATTGGCAGACACAGAGCAGACAGGATCCTTAAAGGTATTATGCAGTAATGTAATAAATTTATCAGTGGATCAAGTGAGTTTAAAAGGAGCTGGCAATATACAAAGGCTCTGGCCAAAAGCCTACCCACATTCCTAACTATGGTATTCCAGAAATTGTGATGAAACAGCAACTGATTTACTTATTAGTGTGAAATACGTAGCTCTTACTGCACACCTAGTCCTCAGTCTGGCCTCCTGCCTCAGCCACAATCCGGAACCCTGGCTCTGTTCACACTGCTCTTGCACCCTTGGGCCTTGGTCCACATTTCATACTGCCAGACCAACGGTATTTCTGAATTTCAATCGGATGCCAGAATATTGAATTATATTATGCTGCAGGTGCTGGAAATCAGTCATCACTCTGATCCTTGAGTCCTGCCATGAAAAATTAGATTTGGGAATTGGGCAGCAAGTAAGTTGCGTAAAAGAAAATGATGGGGTACATCCTTGTACGGAGGAATAGGGTCAAAGGGTCTTCCTGTTCATATTTCCACTGTTATGCTGCAATTGAAGAGAATGTAAAGAATAGCAGTGCTGAAGACAAAAGCGATTGCAGATGCTGGAATCTGGATCAAAAAAACAAACTGCTGGAGGGTGAAGCTACATCTTCAAGGGGAAAGGAATGGTAGACATCTCAAGTCAAACTCCTGCTTTAGGACTCATACTGGGTCTCAACCCAAAACGCCTACAATTCCACCTAGACGCCTCCCCACCCACAGATGATGCTCGACCCCTTAAGTTCATCCGGCAATTTGCTTAAAGCCAGCTCTGAATGTGTGGAGTAATACAAAACTGGGAGAGATTTCAGGCTTAAGTGTTCAGACTTTGGATAGCTTTGCCCACCTGGATCATAATATTGCTCCAAGAGTTTTTGTGCTGCTGACTATAGAACGTTGATGAGAAAACGCTGAATGGGGGAGCAAAGATACCCTGTGAGTCCGACAAATTATTTTGGATTGGTAAAAGCATAAACAGACTGTAGTAGATGTGAGCAGCGTTAATGGTGAATATTGCTGAGATTTAGAAACTCAATCAATCCAGCACAATGTTTGGTCCAAGCAGCATGTGAGCCCGACCTCTAACATTGAAGTGTGGGCAGAGACATTGCCTGTTGATGGTTACATTTTACCCTTGTGTAAAGAACGACTCGGGTTTGGTGAACGCTTTGTATCGTTGGGGTTGCAGGAGACCCGCTTTTTCCTCGGTTTTTCTTAAAAAAGTTACCCAAGTTTCTTGGTCACAAAACTTGGGCTCTTTGGTGAAGATTTTATGCGAGTAAAGGAAGGGAGATTAGGTGAAGAATTGAAATAAGAAGCAGATGCTTCAAAGTCCAGAAATTTCTTATGCTTACAACAGTTGTAATTGTTATATGGATAATGTTATTTTATAATCATTAAAGCTCAATGCCACAGAGTGCAGAGTGTTAATGTGTGCAGGCATGTGAGGAAATGTGCAGGATGTTACCAAAATGCAGCATAAACACTCCATGAATTAAAACACAATGTTTTATATCTTGTATTTACTGTGCTATGCCTCAAGGTTAATGGACTCACTGCATGAGTGTTTGGATTATTGCAGATTAATGCAATTAAATGATCTTCCGACTGAATCAAGGGATTTGGGGGAAAAGCCAGAACGGGGTACTGATTTTGGATGATCAGCCATGATCATATTGAATGCCGGTGCTGGTTCGAAGGGCTGAATGGCCTACTCCTGCTTCTATGTTCAATGTTTCTATGAACATTATTTAATTAGGTAAGATGCTGAAAAGAATATCGCCATTTGGCAAAAACATTTCAATTTATCCCATTCCTTCAGCTTTAACTACATATGCTCCCTAAAGTTGATTCTTGTCTTTATTTGAGGAGAGGGCAAAAATATATGGGGTTGTCTCCTGTCAGTTATCATTCATTTTCTGTGGGACTGCGATATGTGTCTACTGTTTTCAATCTACACTGCAATCTAAAGTTCTAAATTGCATCAGAGGAAAGGTCTGGATGGTTCTGTAATTGCTTGATACAAAATCTAGTGGCAAAGTTTCAATTTCTTGATGCTCTAATTGGCACAGCGGACTGCCGGCTGGCTTAAAAACATTGAGGGACTGATTGATGGTCAGTCCACAGCCTCGTCTGACCTTTTCACATTTGTGAGCTACCACATTCAGTTGACGAATGCACTTGTACGTATCAGGTTAGACAGTGCATTTCTGTTCTTCTCTAATGAAGGGTGGGGAGAAACAACTGTCCAGTATGAGGGATTGCGGGTAATCATCGTAAGTGAAATAATGAAATTACGATTTGCACTAATGCTACTTTTGCGAGTAGTTTTTAAAAATAATTTGATAACATGATTGAAGAATTGACGTGACTTAAAACATAATTTAGAGGAATTCATAAGTTGTCGGCTGCCTTCGTTATTTCAAAGCCCTTTCCTCCGTTCATCTTTTTGCACACATTCTTGATATCTCACCTGAGTGGCATTTTCTCACTACACAAGGTTTTGTCAAATTTGACAAGTTGCCTGACCAAAGAGGTCATCACAGCCAGGCCAGATCCAATGCATACACAAACATAATTCTAACAAGGGTTACCTGGACAGCAGGTGCGAACTTGTGGATGTTATTAAGTTGAAGCCAATTATTATGCTTTTTTTCCATTCCTAGCTGGAATCTAGACTTCGACTGGCTTGCATGATTCAACTACATGTTCTCTTAATTGGCTGACCCAAAGTTTAGTATTTAAGATTTTTTGGTCTTTCTGTTGGATACAGTAAAGTGATTTCTCTATTCCTGGCTAACCCTTTCCCAACTATGATGTTCAATTTTACGCTACATAGTTGTGGCTTAACAATATATCTCTGGCATGCTGTAACTGAAGAAAGAGTGAAGAATTACAATTATGAAATTATCTTGGAATCAGCCAGTTCAGACTATGTCGAGCCACATGCCCGGTATATATTATTTTTATTAACTGATTTTGAAGACGGCTGCAATTGTCCCGTGTTTTTGATGGAATATTTCTCAACTGCAACTTGACTACTATTAAGAATATATAATGCCTTTTTAAATTGTGTTCCAAGCAGAGCAAATCTCAATATGCAGAGGTAAATTCTGACCGCACTGTAACGTTGAAACTAACATTTTGTCATAATATCTATCACAAACACTAAATCATGCTTTCAAATGGAAGCCTAGAGAAGACTTGGCATAATCCTTCGAATCTAACTCAAGCAAACAATATGGCTCGGAGCATAATGTTTGCATGGGTAATAACAAAATGTGCCATTTACAGGGTTTATTTTAAATTCCTGGAAGTAAAATGATCCAGGCAAAAACTTTTCCTGGTCATTTTCAAATTAAACAAACCTGCATTACCTGTAACTTTCTGCTGCACATTTTGGAGAATGCATCAAGGTATTCAATAGCCAGAAAGGTTTTTCATGCCACAAATTATTTAGTTTCATCCACCATAGATAACAGAAAGGAGGACTCTGAAGAGCGTGTTGGACAAGGCAAAAGTTTGTATTTTTCATTATCAGACTTGCTTTATTTTCAGTTAGCTCCATGTCTTGGCTGGTGTAATTCAAAGCAGGAAAGGTGAAACACAGCTGCCACTTCCATCCATTATAAATGATTTTCATTTGAACACGTCAAATTGGTTTTCTGTTACAATGAAGATCAAAGGCCATTTTCACTACCACCGCACACAGAATATTTCAGATTCCCCTTTTTAAATAATAGCAGCAGGATTAATTCACTGCAGTCATGTATCTCTCTTAGATCTCTGTCATCTCATGTAGCATTTGGATGACTGTTCATTGCAAGCTTAGTGTGGTTTTTTGGCAAGATACGTTTCCTTAAAAGGCCTGTCCCACTTGGACGACCTAATCCACGAGTTTAGAAGACCCTAGACCAGTTGAATAAAATGTCAAGTTCGTGTTGACTCGTCAAAGTAAAAGACCTTCTACGACCTCCTACGACTATGTCTATGACCCCCTCGACCTCAGTCTTCCACACCTACGACCAGCTACGAGTGAAAAATGATCACATGATAAAATGATGTGATGTTTGCAATTTTTTTCTCGGGCCAGTTACCGACCTACGACTGCCTACGACTATCTTCGACTACCTACGACTACCATCACGACCTACTATGACCTACCTACGAGTAAAACGAATCAGGGGAAACTCGGGAGAACTCTTAAGGGCCTGTCCCACTGTACGAGGTAATTCAAGAGTTCTCCCAAGTTTCCCCTGATTTACGTTAATAGCGTTCGTAGATACTCGGGGCTCTCGTGGACATTTTTCACAATGCTGAAAAAACTTCAAGAGTTACCGCGTTTCCCGAGTACCTGCCGTTAGCATTACGAGACATCCACGAGCTCCGACGTAGCCGCTACGTACATTCTATGTACTTACCACGAGTTTGATTTTTTTTTAAACTCGGGTGAGCTCTTGAATCACCTCGTACAGTGGGACAGGCCCTTTAGATTTAGCTATTGGGACGAACGGAATCAAGGCATATGGGGAGTATAGACAATAGGTGCAGGATTGGCCATTCGGCCCTTCAAGCCAGCACCGCCATTCAATGTGATCATGGCTGATCATCCACAAACAGTACCCCGTTCCTGCCTTCTCCCCATATCCCTTGACTCCACCATCTTTAATAGCTCTGTCTAGCTCTCTCTTGAAAGAGAGCCAGCCTCCATCGCCATCTGAGGCAGAGAATTCCACAGACTCTCAACTCTCTGTGTGAAAAAGCAGGAACAGGGTACTGATTTAGGATGATCAGCCAAGATCATATTGAATGGCGGTGCCGGTTCGAAGGGCTGAATGGCCTACTCCTGCACCTATTTTCTATGTTTCGATGTTTCTGTGGAAGTAAGGAGTCTTTATGATAGATGAAATATATTGTTTAGTATATGAAGGGCAAATGAAATGGTGCAGAATTATTAGAAGAAGCCATTCTCATGGACTTTTATTGATGTTATTTACCCATCCTCCAATCTACTAAACTCTTAAGCAAACAAGAACAACCAGAAAGCCCTTAAGGTCCTGTCCCACTTGGCCGTCATTCGCGCACCATTTACGCGACCTGCTGGCTTGTGGGTAGCGTGTGGATAGTGCGTAGGTGGGTAGCGCGGGACAGGCGCATGGAGTGGTGTGGAGGAGTATGGACTTTGTTCTGCACGAAATCTTCACGCGCCGCCGGTCTGTCGCGTAACTGACGGCCAAAGTGGAACAGGCCCAAGACCCTGGCGCAGCGCAACGTCTCACCTCCAACAGCAGCAGAAGCAGGCAAACGCTTGCAGAGCTCGGCCTGGGGCTCACGGCGATCCGGATCCGCCCCCACTCCTACTCCCAGAGTGGGGCCAAGACGATTGGAGATAGACACAAAATGCAGGAGTAACTCAGCGGGACCGGCAGCATCTCTGGAGAGAAGCAATGGGTGACGTTTCGGGTCGAGACTCTTCTTCAGACTGGACAAGAGTCTCGTCCAGAAACACCATCCATTCCTTCTCTCCAGAGATGCTGCCTGTCCCGCTGAGTTACTCCTGCATTTTGTGTCTATCTTCAAATGACGTCACGTGCTCCAGACGGCTGTGCGGACGCATGATGACGTGCACGACCGTCGCGTAAATGACCGGCAAGTGGGACAGGCCCTTTAGAAACCAGGTGTTAGCCCCTTCGATCAGTTCATTAATACTGTGTGTTTTTCACTTGCTTATAAAACAAAGATAGGTATATTTAAATGGCAGGTGGCATGTTTCCAGTTGGCTAGCCAGGGGACAGTACCTACATTCAGAAAGTGTGTTAAGTGCTATATCTTAAATAAGGTTCATTTCTGAAATAGGTGCAGTTATTGCATTCAATATGTTGTGGCGTGCAAATGTGGACTAGAAATATTCGGAGTAAGCGAGTAGAAATCAGAGATTAAGTGGTGTGAAAAGAAAGGGATTTGGAACATGGGAGTACTAAATCCATCAAGCAACTATTAAGCATTTATCTTCTCTCAGTGGTGTAGTTGAAAGTATTACAGAATTATAGGCAGACGATAAAGAATCATTTAGTTTACCATGAGTGTTGAGTTATTAGGGATTCTGTGCAAAATGCTGATTTTAGTATAGTACAACGGAATCAAGCAAAGCATTATCTGCTGAAAGCCAGCAGAATCTGGCTTGATGCTCCTGCTTATTTGAAAGTGGAAATTGTGCAGTGGAAAGGTACTTGCCAACAGGTTTTATGAGGATATGGGGAAACTTTCATCCAATTGTTTTGTCTGGTGGTGCAATTAATTTTTCCTTGTGCTGTTGTCTTGCGTTGCTCTCGAACAAAAAAAAGACAATGTCTGCTGTGCCATAAATTACTCTTGGCTCGGTGAATAGCAGGACCAATATCTGTCAAAAAGCAAAGTTAAGAGCTTCAGGAAATAAACTCAGCTGATGGTTCAGTGTAATATAAGGGTGCAGTATATTGTGGCAAGTGCCATCTTAGTCTCTCACCTAGAAACTTGTCCTCTAATCAGAATATAGAAGATCCTACAGCATTATTCAAAGGATAAGCAGCGTAAATTTGTAAAGGATTAGAATATAGAACAGCCCCATTGCCTCATATTATCTGCACCAACCATGATGGCAAGTTAAACTAGCCTCCTCTGCTTGCATGTGACCCATACTCCTCCAATCAAGGTTATGAAATAAATTACATGAAGGTTAGCTGTAGAAATTAATTCCAATGGAGAAATCGCAGTTGATCAACTTTATTGAAGTCTCTGAAGATATGAGAGAGCGGCTAAGTTGCATAAGGTAGATCTCCTAAAAAACCTTGGATATGTGGGATATCATAGGGCACCACAGATATACAGTAGCAGGGTTGCTGCCTCACAGCGTCAAGGATCCAGGTTCAATCTTGGAGTTTGTATGTTCTCTCTGTGACTGCGAGGGTTTTCTCCGAGTGCTCCTGTTTCCTCCCACAGTCCAGAAAATGCAGATTTGTAGGTTAATTGGCTTCTGCAAATTGTCCTTAATGTGTAGGATAGAAGTATACATTAGGGACAATTTAGTCTCCACATTACCAGGGTGATCTCTGGTTGGCGTGTACTCAGCAGCTGAAGGGCTTGTGTCCACGTTGTATCTCTAGAGTAAACTAAAACAAAATCATAAATTAAGGAGTCTGAAGGGTTCCGACCCGAAACGTAACCCATTTCTTTTCTCCAGAGATGGTGCTTGACATGCTGAATTACTCCAGCATTTTGTGTCTATCTTGGCTATAAACCAGCATTTGCAGTTCCTTCAATAAATTAATATTTTGTTGGATCACTTGTTGGCTCCAGCGAGAAGGCAGTTCATTATGCTAAATAGTAAGAGTAGAGTTTGCCGATTGTGCAAAATGTTGCGGTCACTGTTCTGCATAATTTGTAATCATGAACTAGACTTTGTAACAAAACTTCTAAATTTGCAGATGACAACACACTTTACTGGAGGGTGCAGGGGGGTGGATTGGTGGTAAATTGACAGACGGTAACCAATAATTCAGATTTTTTTTTAAATCACTAGAAAATGGAAGTAATTCTTTGAAATTACCAAATATTTGTCAAATAAATGTTATCATTGATGTACAGTAAAATATTTGGAAAATAAGCTTTTGGCCACAGTTATTAGATAAGTATTTAAATGAATTAGAAAAACAAAGATCTGGGAGTACGCAAATTAACTTTGTTTTTTAAAAAAAAGAGCAAATTGAAACTAAATGTTGAATTATTCAGTTTGTCAGGCAACATGCATGGAATAGGCAGAGTTCATGGTTCCATTCAGTTGTCTTTCATCAGTGGTGAGGGGGTGGAGCGGAGCAAGGAGAAACAGATTTAGTAAATGTACATAATTTTACTGTGGACCAAAACACCACAATGTTTACTTATGGAGAATATATATATTTTTAAATTAGCCCTCCATGAAACACTTTGCTCAACTATGTATTTAACTATGCATGTAACTATGCTTCTGAAGTATAGATATATGAGAAAGGTTTCTATGAATAATTCCAGAAATGCAAGGTTTTAGCCAACAACTTCTGGAAAGGGAAGTTTAAAAGGTCATCAAAGAATGCCAGCACAATTATTTAGATAGAGTAGAAATGGTCCTTTGCTTGCTGGGAAAAGCAAGACAAGAACCTATCAATTGGAATCATACTGAAGAAGGGTCCTGACCTGAAACATTGCCCATGTCTTCTACCAATGCTGCCTGACCTGCTGAGCTCCTGCATGCTTTGTTCTTAGCTCCAGAGGCTATCAATGTGAGACTGTCACCAAGAAATCAAAGAGGAATTTGAGACGTCCTTTTTAACTAATGGGATGGACTTGCTACCATGGAATTGTAGAATAGTAGACCTCAGCTTGAGGGCAGATTAGATACGCATGTGAGGTCAGATGAGGAAATGTAGAAGGAGGCTTAAACAAATCAAAACAATATTCACATTATTGAAAATAACCTGTTGTGCTGAATTCCATCTGATTCATGTTTACTGTGGCACTCTAGACAATATTTACCCTGCAATTAACACCAATAAAGCTGTTTGTCGATCTTTGCTGTATGACAATTGATTGTGGACATTTATGACACTGATTATATTTACAATGTACATCACTGGCTTGAAATAATTGTTTCATGATGTCTTAAATCCTCTTTTTTCTTTTTCTTCTATTTATTCTTTACCTTTCTCTCTTTTATGTATATTTAGTATTAATTATCATGTGGAATTATCAGAACCATTTGTAAGAAAATGAAAGATTTGTGCAGTTAATCGGAGTAAAATATTTAATTATTTTCAAAATGTGAATGGAGTTTTCTTTGTTCACTCCATATGACACATTGAAAATCAAATGCTTCCACAAGTGGCTTTTTTTGTTGGCTCAGAGGTACATTTTATTTTTCTTCAAGTCATGGTCATGGGTCCTTTTCAATGCTTTTATTTTGAATGTACATCAATTTTTCAATGTTGGAAAAAGCTGTCAATCTCCATCGCTGACATAGGTTGGAACAAACTCTCAATGGTGAACATTACCTTGCAAATTACTGAGTACATTTTCTCTCAAGTCTTGTATCAGATTTGTTTCTTTCTTCATTTTAAGCTACCCTGCATGGATGGTAACTGCAAGGTGCACAAACCTGTAAACACTTCTGATGAAGGATGCAAGTACTGATATCAAAAGGCCGTTTAAGCTGTTATAACTTTAAGCCTCAGAAGCTTTTCCGATTAACAGTTTGCACACTTGTCTGAATTGCAAGATCTGCATCTTTAACACTAATTGTTTTTCTTAACTATTTGTTTATTCAAAGTATTTTTTGTTTTCTTTCCATTCCAGTTGTCAACTTTCTGTATTCCCAATTTGTATCTGATATGCATTCCAGATTTATTTTATCTGTTCGAGTGTTAATACTTATGCTTGTACATATATTTAGTATCCTTCCTGGCTTTGATCTCTTAAACTAAAGCCCACGTGTCTGTTGGAGAGATCAGTCACTTAAATGTAAATATAGTTCAATAACCTCCCAAACAAAGATGAAAATAATATGGGAATGTGTGAGCTCCTTCAATAAGGAAAAAACATGGGAAAGGAGAAACAAGGAACTGCAGATGCTGGTTTACAAAAAAAAGACACAAAGTGCTGGAGTAACTCAGTAGATCAGGCAGCATCTCTGGAGAATATGGATAGGTGATGTTTTTCTTCAGACCGATGGTGGTAATGTGGGGGGAGAGAATGAGGGGAGGGGCAAGACAAAGCCGTGTGAGTGATAGGTGGATACAGGTGAGGCGGGTTTTTGATAGGTAGTTAGTTGGACAAAGGCCAGAGATGAAAAGACATATGGTGTGAGATAACTATAGAAGAGGTGAGAGTTGTGGGGAGCAAGAGGAAGGTATATAGGTGGGTGGGAAGGGGAAGGGGAGAAATGGGTGTGAGTCCAGGTGGAGCACAGGGAAGAGAGGAAAAAGGGTTGGAGAATTTTATTGATATAGAAATGATCAAGTCATCAAAACATGTTAAAGTACTTCACATGTGAATTATTTCAGTAATGAATGCAGTGAAGTGTTATAGAGAGTCGTAGAGTCATACAGCACAGAAACAGACCCTTCAGCCCAACTTGCCAATGCCGACCAATATGCCCCGTCTACACTAGTCCTATGTTTCCTATCCAATTGGGTCCAAATGACTTCCATTTTGCCTAATCGATTACCTGAATTGAGATTAAGAGCCGATAAACACATTTAAGGAAGTAATATTTGCCAGTACTTCTATTTCTTGTGTGATGCCATAGGATTCATTTTACATTCTGGAGAGAGTGGAAAGGGATGAAAACAAAGTGATTTAAAAACTTAAGGGCCTGTCCCACTGCGGCGACCTAATTTGCAAGTTTAAAAGAGTTTACTCTACTCAAACCCGTAGCATGGTCAACACGTGGTCCTGGGAGGTCACTGGAACTCTCCATCATGCTCAAAAGAAGTTCCCACATACTCGCGGCCTCAGTTTGGTCGAGGAAAATTGTCCAGCACGCTGAAAAATTTTCCCCGAGAAAAAAATGGTCGGCATGGTTCTTTTGAACTCGTAGTGCAGTGGAGTGGGGTTGCTATGTAGTTATAGGAGGTCGAGGGTAGCCGTAGGCAATCTCCTTTGCCTGACCGGGCATTTTAATTGGCTCATTGGAGTTTTCAGGACCAAGGAAAACTGACCAGTAATGTTAAATGCCCACTAAACTTTATTGAAAGTTGTCTGGCAAGTTTGTCTTCTCTCCTGCCTCCGCGCTCTCTAAAGGACTTACCGTACACTGTGCCAGCCATCTTTTACCTTCCTGTTCATCGCGGGTGTGATTTTCAGACAGCGCTCCGTGTGTGTGTGTGTGTGTGTGTGTGTTTGTTTGTTTGTTTGTTTGTTTGTTTGTGTTTGTTTGTTTGTTTGTGTTTGTGTTTTGACGGTCGGTCCAGCTCGAGGTTTTGCAGGCGAGTGCCCTCGAGCTTGAAGGTCGAAGACAGTCGCTGAAAAGTCGCGTTAGTGGGACAGGCCCTTAAGGACGTGAAGATCAAAAATAAAAATATTCATCAGGACAAACAGTACCAGTGGGTGGAAAAACAGAGATAATATTTCAGGTTGATGATAGTTTATTTATTAGGTAAAAGACAGGATATTGTTTTAATGCTTTAATTTAGGATGTGAGATAATTTAGGATGTGAGACAATACCCTCTCCTCAGAGCTGAGCTGAAGGTCAGTGTATGTCTGAGCAAGTTACGTCAAATTATATCCAAGAAGTTTTTTAAATAAATACATGGCACACTGGGTTTATAAAACCAGACAAAGTAGGAAACCTGCCACAATAAAACTGCAAAAAAGAGAGAAAATCAATACAGGTTTGCAAACACAGTACTCAACAGATAATGTAATAAACAAACAGGGTGACAGGGTGGTGAAGATGATGTTTGGCTGTTTTTCATCAGACAAGGAATTGAATACAAGATTTGGGACATCATGTTTAAGTTATCCAAGATGTTGGTGAGGTCATATTTAGAGTATCATGTACAAGTTGGTTACTCTACAACGGGAATTACGCCATTAAACAGGAAAGAGTGCGAAGAAGATTCATAAAAATCTTGCCAGAACGTGAGGGCCTGAGTTACAGGAAGAGATTGGGCAGGCTGGGACTTTATTTGTTGGAGCACCAGGGTGACCTTATAGCAGTATATAAAATCATGAGGGACATATGAGTACACACAATTTTATTTTCCTCCAGCTTTTCGAGAGGAAGCACTAACTAGAGGGCATAGGTTTAAGGTGATAGCGGAAAGATTTAACACAATCCTGAGGGGCAACTTTTTAAGATAAAGGTAGGTATATGTAATGAGCTGCCAGAGAAAGTGGTTGAGGCAGCTGTTATAATATTTTAAAACCATTTGGACATGTACATGGATAGGAAAGATTTAGAGGGATTTGGGCCAAACGTGGGGAATTGGACTATCGTAGATGGGTAGTGTTGGTCGTCATGATCGTTGGGCCAAATGGCCTGTGTCCGTGCTACATATTCCTCTGACTCTTGCGAACAGCCAAAACCCAGGGGTTCAGAGAATAACGAGGATAGACTTCCTTTTCTGTTCCGCCATCGGGTTCCATAAACCATTGCGATTGTGCACTTTCTGCAGATATGCTTACGTTGCATCATACCCTTCAGAGATGACTCAAAACACTGTACCTGTAATTAACTACTTCAAAATCTAACCACTTCTGCGGGTTAATGTGCATTTTGTATTTCACAAGATTGCAAGTGTGAAATGCAGGAACAAGACAATATGCTGTCCTGTATTCATCTGTGGGATCTTGGAAAGTGAATAATATGACAAAGAAACGGGTCCGTCCATCGGCCCACAATGTTTGTGTCAAACATGATGCCAAGTTAAACTGATTTTACCTGCCTGTATATGATCCATATCCTTCTATTTGCTGCACTTCCATTTGCCTATCTGGAAGCCCCTTAAATGTCAATATTGTATCTGCCCCTGGCAGTGCATGCCAAGCCCCCACCACCCTCTGTGTAAAAATAAATTCTGCCCCTCACATCTCCATTAAACTTTCCCCTCTTACTTTATGGTGATGAGGAAGAGATTCTGACTGTCTACCCCATCTTTGCCTCTTATAATATTATATACTATGTTAAGGTTTCCCTCAACCTCCGACATTCCAGAGAAAACAGTCCAAATATATCCAATCTGATTCTCTAGCTGAAACCCTCTAATCCAGGCAGCATTCTTGGATCCAGGCTGCCTAAAGGCTCCACATCTTTCCTGTAATGGGCCAACAAGAATTTCCTACTTTACCAGATTTAATCGGTTTTTTTTCATTTGGCCATAAAGGCTGATCTAACTCACATAATGTATCTTTAAAATCACAACTACTTTTCAAAACCTTCAAGAAAATGATCACTTGGTGATATACACCACTGAAGCATGTCTTTTGTTGGCATGTTTCAGTATGGAGTGTTGTATATTATTTGATGATCCATGGTCAAATACTTCACGGCTGTGAACAGCCACCAAGCTTTGTGAAAATTACAGTTTGCTCTTTACAGAGGTAATATACTCAAACATCATCAGGGAATGCTTTTTAATATAGAGATGATCAAATGCAGATTTGTCAGTATTTATTCATCCCATATTTCATATTCTTTCTGCCAGAGTAAATTACTTCTCGTTTGTTAATCTCTAAGGAACACTTTTGCGATAAAGCAATAAGAAGAGATGATTGCAATGTGCCTGTTTAAAAACCAGGATGTGAATTCCAATATGGACAGGCTAATGAGTCGGTGGACACATAGACCACGTGGCCTGATGCTGGCACATACAAAAGCAAAGAAAGAACATTAAGTTAGCTTCTGATTTTCTGGAAAGTTCTGTAATCTAATTCAGGACTGAATTTAGGAACAGCAATTGACTTTGGCATACTTCAGCAGAGGAAGAGGAAATACCAGAGTTTCTCACTCCTGATTGCTGATGCATTGATCATGATCCATGTTTGATGCATATTGGTGAGGCCAGAATCTCCCTTGGCTGTGGTACTGCAATGTAATTCTTACTTGGTAATGCATATGGGAAATTATTACAATTAATAATGATTAAAATTAGTTAAAAGCCACAAGAGTTCTTATTTGATTCATTATCTCCAGAAGCAGAATCAATGGGGATCTCATCGAAACATATAAGATTGTTAAGGGCTTGGACACACTAGAGGCAGGAAACATGTTCCCGATGTTGGGGGAGTCCAGAACCAGGGGCCACAGTTTAAGAATAAGGAGTAAGCCATTTAGAACGGAGACGAGGAAACACTTTTTTCTCACAGAGAGAGGTGAGTCTGTGGAATTCTCTGCCTCAGAGAGGCGGTGGAAGCAGGTTCTCTGGATGCTTTCAAGAGAGAGCTAGATAGGACTCTTAAAAATAGCGGAGTCAGGGGATATGGGGAGAAGGCAGGAACGGGGTACTGATTGGGGATGATCAGCCATGATCACATTGAATGGCGGTGCTGGCTCGAAGGGCCAAATGGCCTATTCCTGCACCTATGTCTATTGTCAGAACCAAAACGGGCAGAATATTTAAATAGACTCGGATATGTAATTTAGTTGCAAGTAACAGAAATGTATTTGTAAGTTAGAATGTAACTTGTCAGAAGTGATCTTGATAAAGGTAGCTAAGGCAAACCACTATTGGGAACATGACATGGATGAGTCAAATGCAAGCAAATGGGACAATCTTGGACAGGCATCATGTTGGCATGTTCAAGTTGGGCAAAATGGTTTTGTTTCCGTGCTATATAATTCTATGACATAAAATGAACAGTGTAACCCGAAGATAAAAAGCAATAAACACATATTGGCAGCAACAGCATTATGTAAAGCATCTTTACCATAGTGGCTCATATGAGCAGCAAGTGCTGGTGCTAACTCACAGTTCAAGCGCCCAGGCTTCAATCCTGACCTCTGATGCTGTCTGTGTGAAGTTTGCACATCATTCCCATAACTGTGTTGGTTACCTCCACATACTCTGGTTTCCTCTCATCCATGTTACGTAAATGCCTTGGAATAATGACATTTTGTCTTTGACTGGCCCAATGTTTTAATTTAAATATATTGCAAAACAATCGCATTTCTGACTTGCGAACTGTTCAGCTTATGAACCGTTCTCAGGAACCTTTGGTCGGTTGGGGGCTCTGCGAGTCAGCTGTCCTGCCAGCAGCGTGTTTGTTATTTTGACTTTTTGGGGGGTTTTTTGTGTGTCCAAGTGTTTGTTTTGGTGTCTTATCGGAGAGGTGACTTTTTCCATGTGGCTTCTCGGCCCCCCCATCTTGCGGCCTAACAGCTTGGATTGGAGCATCCTTGCCCGGAGTCGGGCCCAGAGCTTCAGCAGCGGGCGCAGCATGGACCTTTCCATCGCAGAGCGGGACGAACCCCTGCCGGGAGTCACCAGAAAGGAGTGCTCCAATTGCTAACCTGGTGATTTTGGCATCATGGGGCTGTGGTCTGCGGAGCTTCTAGCCGCGGGCATGGCATGGACTTACCACCCGGAGTCAGGGATCCCTTGCCGGGGATCGCCGGAGAAGAGCTCCGACCGCCGGCCTGTGGCCTATAACATCGTGAAGCCACGGCCACCAGTAGGAAGCGGCCGATTTGGGACCTCCAAGCCGCGGAGTGGCCGTCTGTCCTTAGTTTCGAGCATCCCAACTTGAGGGCCTCCATATCGGGCCGTCCGTAGCGGCGACTGCGGAGGGTTCATGCCCCCGACCATGGATGAACAAAGGAGGAGGACTGACTGAAAGTTATTGTCTTCCACCGTGGTGAAGAACGTTGATTCCACTGTGGTGTATGTTCATGTTATATTCTATTGTGTATTGTGCTCATTTTGATTGTGTGGCTGTATGGTAAATCAAATTCCACTGTACCTCAATTGGTGCATGTGGTAATAAATGTGAACTTGAACTTGAACGGAAGACTGGTATAACCTGGAGAGGACCTGAACGTGTTTTCTGATTTTCCTTGCTATTCTGTACTTAAGAATTGGATGAAGACAACAAAGTAATATTGTATGTTGCACTGATGAATGGGAGTAGAGCACTTGAGGACATTATAGCAAAGACAGTATTTTGATAACGGCTGTCCCAATTGATTAGGAAGCCTCGAGGAAATATGTAAATGGGTAAGCTATGCTGCATACACTTCATAAATCTTGCTGGAAACAATATGATTCTCCTATTCACTAGTAACACCTGCTGCTCCCAGCACGAACAAAAGTTAAAACTACTCCCTGCTCCTTTTCCCCCAATTAATAGAACTGATATGCATATTTTGTCTACCCTCTATAATATGGCAGTCTTTGAGAAGTGTGGCATGTGATCTTTGTAAAAGTACTACATGCTTATAGGCTTAATGTAGCACATCGGGTATTAATGTTGATATTTCTACATCATGATTTTATGAGGACATTAATCATTTTATTCATCATTATTCCCTCTGAGAGGAATGCATTATCTTTCATTGTTCTGATAGTGACTGTTGTGATCCTTTAGGGACTATCGATGTGCTTGCACTGATTACTCACATATTCTGACATGTTTAGGATTTCTAAGTTGCCGCATCCATGGTGTGATTTTCCTCGTTCTTGTGTGCAGATGCTTTGTTTTTCAAGCGAGACACACTACACAGCAAGACATGCCACTGCAGCCTTTTAAGTGCCATGCCCTCTCATTTGTAGTGAGGGATATTACGTTGCCCAAGGTTGTTTTCTGTGGCATCTGCAGGAGTCTTTACTCTTTGCTAAACTGGGCTTTGCGGTATTGGGAGCACAGAAAAACCATCAATGACCATGCGATGTAGAAATACTTTACAATTTCATTTTGCAGAGGCCACAAATCCTACACGCACATGAAGGGCTTTTTTGTTACATTGATGTGTTATGCAGTTGTTAAATTGCAGAGTTAAATTATTAAAATTTGAATTGAATGCACGTTACAGTTGAAAGTGCAGGTTTTGAGAAGGTATGCTTCATGAAAACTCTTATTTTTAAGCCTGAGAAATCTGTATAATGGAGGGAAAAATAGAGGCTGTGTTTTAATATAGAAAATTACTATTGGGTGATTCTTTGCGATTAAATGCTATCTGACATGCACAAAATCTACAACTTTACACTATAACCTTGGTTAGTTTTCATCGGTAAATACATTTTTCTACCAGATTGTGGCTGGGAAGGATTTTCTTTAATCCCTCAGATATTCGGTCCAATGCTTTCTATTTGGATTTCAATACAATCTACAAGTGGAATATTCATGCAGTGATATTCTTTACTGGGATTTCAGTGAAGCATAATGTTTGGTGTGCATTAAACTGTGGACTGCACAAAGCAGTAGATAATAGATTTAGTACAGTCAAACATGGATCTTGTTTGAAAGAACATTATGTGTTGCATAAATATTGAGTTTATAAGTACTCCAGGATACTACTGTTTATAAATCTGTCACACTTAATATCAGGAAGAGTCAATTTAATCAATGAGATTTGGAGCCCAAGAAGCCAAGTGTATAATCTTACACTGTAACAATGTTTTTAACTTTCGTTCGCAGGATGTGGGAGTTGGTGACAAGTTACTGTAGTAGTAGTTATTGACAACCATAATCCTTAATTGCTCAAACGTTTCCAGGGAATTTTGGAGGATATTTAACAGACAACTTACTGCCCATATAGCCATGGCATAGAGACAGGTCCTTCAGCCAAACATGTTCATGTCGACCATTAGTGTGGGTCTGGAGTCACAGAAAGGCAGGATTGAGAAAGGAAGCCAAATGTTCTTCTCTGTAGGGACATAAGTGAATTGAATAGTTTTTTTAATGATTATTAAGATCGTCTGAGGAAGGGTCTTAACCCAAAATGTCATCTGTCCTTTCCCTCCACGATGCTGTCCGACCTGCTGTTCCTCCAGCAGTTTGTCTTTTGCTCAAGGCCAGCATCTATAGTTGGAATTTGGTAAAATAACGTTGCTCAATATTTAGTCCAGGTCATTTTTTTGTGAACCTGCATCTACGACGATCCCACTGCTTGGTTGTTAGTGTCCATACTAAAGGGCTACTTGAATACCATGTAAGTTACCATGCAGCCCACAAACTTTATGATTAATGCTGGCAATAATTACCTATTAATGACCAAAGCCATGAACTGTTTACTTTGAGAGTGCACTTTCTTCATGCTTGAAGTTTGCACCATTTACAGCCGGTTAAGGAATTCTTCAAAAGCTTTCAAAATTAATTGGCACTTGTAGAATTTGACTCCTGGGTCTCAAGTGCTTGTAAAACATCTGGTCATATCCTTTATTGTACTTCCCACTGTGAAGCACACTTTTGCCCAGCTGAGAAAAGGATTACTGTTCATGAAAAACACGTAAAGCCGGCTTGTTTCAGCCAGAGTTCGGTGAGAAGATGGGGCGAGTATTGGCTGTCCTGCGGTGATGAATGGATTCAATTTTTATAGTAATTCATAAGTTAATTTTGTCCATAACTTGGAAAATACACACAAAAAAACCCCCATATGGTAACCATACTCTACGGCATTGTAATGAATGCCATCAAAAGCAATAAGACTGATAAGTAAGACCAATTATTAAAAGTGGAGAAAGAGCGAGGAAGAGAAAATTATTTCTGCCATTTGTAGGATCAGGCATTATACTTTGAATTTAATAATGTTGTGAGGGCTCTTTTTATATAGGGTGTCTTTAGGTCTGGTGTACATAATCTGGGGGTAGCCTGTATGTTTTTTCAACTTGTGCATATGTGCTCCAGAAATAAATCGTTCTACACAACGATAGCATCTGCAATTTTTTACACATATTTACCTGTTTAGTCTGAAGAAGGGTCTCGGCCCAAAACGTCACCTATTCCTTCGCTCCATAGATGTTGCCTCATCCGCTGAGTTTCTCCAGCATTTTTATCTACCTTTCTGTTTAGTAATGTGTGTGCATCACAAAAGGATAGAAGAGTCTTCTCACCTTTTCATAGAAGCCAATCTCTTCCCCAACCTTATCCAATCATTGCACAGCCACATCTTAAGTGATTTTTAGCATCATGACTGCCCTGAAAGATAGTCTCGACAAATATTGGAAAATGACGATTGAGTTGGAGATCTACTCATTGTATCCAAATTTGGTTTGTATATTTCAGTTGTAGTAAAGAGAGAAAATCCTGAAGGTACCGAGTTGATCAAGCATCTTTTGAAGAGAGACAAACAGTTTTAACATTTAAGGTCGAAGACCCTTCATGTTGACCTATAAAGTATTTTAAGATACCGAGAGTGGAATTCATTGCCACAGAAGGCTGTGGAAGCCAAATCAATAGATATTTTTAAGGCAGAGATAGATTCTTGAATAGTGCGGGTGTCAGGCATTATGGGGAGAAGGCAGGAGAATGGGATTAAGGAGGGAAGATAGACCAGCCATCATTAAATGGCAGAGTAGATGATGGGCCGAATGGCCTAATTATGCACCTATCATTTATGAACTTATGAGAGGGGGATGATTGAAGGGAACAAATGAAAGGGATGTGGTCAGATGAAAACCAAGTTTGTTCAGATAATATAGTTGCCTGAGGGATTGTTTTGTAATCGTAGCTGATCTGCCTGGAGGTTGTAAAGAGAGGGAGTTGAATGAGGGCAGAGACAAGGAAGAAACTGGAACCAATAATATAGTTTATATTTTCTTTATTGCTGCATCTAATATGTCTGTGCTACAGCAAGTAAGAATGTCCTTGTTTGAGTTCATATCCAGTGCAAATAACAAATAAACACACTTGATTATCTTGAATCATGATGTGATTTTATTGCTGGAAATCTGAGTGAAAGGGAACATTAGAAATACTCAGCTATCCAGGTTGTGTCTGTGGATGGGGAAAAAGCAGAATAAATTCTACAGGCTGGAGACCTTGGATCTCTACTGACAGAAAGAAGAAAGATTGGTGTTGTTGAATTCAGTCTTGAGTCTCAATGGTTGCAATTTGGGTAAAGAGATGAGACGATGTTCCTCCAACTTATATTGGATATTGGAATGATACAGGCCAAAAACAGATCAGAATTGGATGGAGAGTTAATGTGAAAAGCCACTGGAAGCTCAGTTCTCCATCGCAGGCAGAACCTGAATTCTGCATTCTGCAGAGTGATCACCCAAGCTGTGTTTGGATTCTCCAATGTAGGGGGGACTGCAAATTTGTACAGAATACTAAATTGGAAGTGCAAATGAATGACGTTCGCCTGGAAAAAACTGTTCAGGTCTCAGAACGATGGGAAAGGGTCAAGGTAAAACACAATTAGTATGCCCACGATATTGGCTTGCGAAGCAGAATGGTCGGTGGAGGTGGAAAAGTGAATCGGGGAGTTCCTTCGGAGTAGGCCCTTCGGGATGCTGAAAAGGGAGGAGAGGGTAGAATGCGTTTGGTGATTAAATCTCGTTGACACCAGTGGAAAGTACGGATCATAATCTGTTGAATTTGCAGAGGCTGGCGGTATGGAAATGATAAAAAGGAACTCTATTTTACTCTGATGAGGAAGAGAGTGGGTGAGAGCAAAAGCGTGGGAAAGAGAGGAGATGCATTTGTGTGCCCTGGCAACTCTGGTGGAGGAGAAACCATGGTTAAAGGAAAAAAAGACACTTCATAAGCAGTCCGTTCCATTCACCCATCTCTTCTGTCTCCATTATATCTGTTTTGATTGCAAAACTTTTCACAAATTAACTCTGTTTCTTTTACCTCTTATGCTGCATGACCTGCAGTTTTATTTCCGATTGGTAGCATCTGATTATTTTGTTTTTTATTTTGGCTAGACTCAACTCACCAGCTATTTTCAGCATCAGTCATTGGATCATTGTTTTGTGGCAGAAGTGAATCAGAATAATGGTGTAGCTTCACAAGGCCAGGTCTGGAAAACACCACAGAGGATGATGGCACTGAAGCACACCCATATTAGTATCGGCTTAGGGTACACAAAAGGCTGGAGAAACTCAGCGGGTGCAGCAGCATCTTAGGAGCGAAGGAGATAGGCAACGTTTCGGGCCGAAACCCTTCTTCAGATGGGAGGTGGGGGGGGGGGGGGGGGAGAAGGAAGGAAAAAGGAGGAGGAGCCCGAGGGCTGGGGGAGAGGTGTGAAGGGGAGGAGACAGCAAGGGTTAACAGAATTGAGAAAATTCAATGTTCAAGCCCAGAGGATGCAGACTCCCCAAGCGGAATAGGAGGTCCTGTTCCTCCAATTTGTGGTGTAAATTATCGGCTTATTCGTGTCACATGTATCAAGGTACAGTGAAAGGCTTTTGTTTGCTATCCCATTAAATAAGATCATGCTATACATGTGTACCCTCAAGCCGTACACAAGTACAACAGGGTAGTGCAAGGAGAAAAGGCATTGCATACATTTCTGGCATTTTTAGTGATGTCAGACAAAGACAATGTGCCTTATGAAAAATAGCCAGTAAAATAAAGATGAATGTCAACATTTTCCCCTCCATACATTGTTTAAAGTAAGAATGTTGTTTAAAATGATTTTCAATTTCACGAGTATGGTCAGCCTGACAACACAATGAAGGTCATTATGGAGAGGACGAAATATAGGAAAGAATGAGAGGGAGAATTCTAATGATACTTACATTCATACTAGAATGTTGATTTGAATGCATTCCTGGCCCTGTACATCTACATAACAAATGAATGTTAGATCAAGGCTTAACACCACCCATCGAGGGCAACTTATGAATTTCAATAAATTCTGGTCTTGTCATTTTTTTAAAATTCTCCAATGCTTCAACTTGTTTACTGCACTGTATGATTTTCTTGTAGTCATGATGCACAGATGAAACACATTTGTTTTGCAGATGTTACTGCAGGCTTATGTCCATTCTATTTTCTACAATGAATACCAGCTGCTGCCCAGTATACTATTCAAATACAAAGCAAACCTGCTATAAAATTACAGATGGAAGATGTTAGTTGATTATTTTTTATGATAAGCAGCCTATCCTTCTAACTCTTCAAATGATTTCTGCTCATGTTGTTGTACAGTAAAGCATTCCTGCTTGATATTGTAATTTAGGAAAATTGCTTTGAGATATATTCAATGGGTAAATAATCGGATGGCAAATTACAAGATTTGCTGTGCTTTCACCATGTCTGCGAAAATACAATTTCCTAATTTGATTGGTTTGTTTCATGGTTTTAAAGTTTTGAACAAAACCTCACATTCCTAACAAAGTGCTACTCTAGGATCTTGTGAAAATTTTGCAACTGCTGATTATTTTGGTTACAGCAAGAATCATGGAGATACAGAGTTAATGCAGGAAAGTGGTGCTGGATAAAAGATCAACCATGAAACTAGTGATTTATTACTCAAAGATCCAAATAGCCGATAACAGCATCCATTTCTTGTGGTGTTATGAATGGATATGTTAGGATAGATTACACCTGTGCAACTCTGTCAACTAAGATTTAAGTGTCAATGCAGCCAAACCAAATTTTGTTGTCATCTTGGATATAAAAAATAACACCGATATTGCCTTTGTTCAGGATTTCAAAAACATAATGTATTTATTAAATGGTCACATCGTTCTCTGCATTGAGTAAAAAATTAACTGTCGGAGCAACTCTGCAGGTCAGGCAGCATCCATGGAGGAAAATGAACAGTCAACTTTTTAGGTCTTGACCCTTCCTCTGGACTGAATTGCGAAATCCAGATCTGCTGAGTTCATCCACTAGTTTGTATTTTAATCCAGATTCCAGCTTTGAAGTCTTTTTGTGTCTCCATTTCTCCACAATAAGACATTGCAATTTTTTGGTTTATATTGCTGTCCCAATGATTGTGGATTTTAATGCTTTCTTCGAGCACATTTTCCTTCAGGGGTATATTGCGTCATTGACATGAAACTAGAAGTATCAGTTATAACCACAATAAAGCAAATGTTAGAAACGTGATATAATTGCCATGCCACTGTTGCAAATTACATCTCTGTTTTCTAATGTGCCTCCTGAACGGATGATTACCATTTTCTGAAGGATACAATGTCTCTCCTGTTACTTGACCTATTTTTTTTTCTCGGCTGTCTCTCTCCTGCTCCAGAGATGCTGTCTGACCCGCTGAATTACTCCAGCTTTTTGTGTCTATCTTCAGGATTTATGCAATTGGTCTGGGAAGCAGGAAGTCACAACACATCATAGGATTTCCTGAACTTGAGCCCAATAAAACTGAAAAGATTTCAGATTTCTATTTTTATTTTAAAAAATAGTTGCTCACTGTTGGCTTCCAATTAGTCAAACCTGCCATCTAACCATAGCTTAATGTCGTGTAATTCGACCTCAACATTTTGTAATTGACTCCTAATATATTCTGCAGCTGGTCTCAGACACTTAAGACAACCGACAAACGGAAAATATGCTCATCCAGAAAATAAAACCATTTAACAAATAAATATTACGTTGACAATCAGGATGATGACACACACATAATTTTTGATTCTTTAGATGCAGAAACAAGGGAGTATGCTAGTTTACAGAAAAGGACATAAAGCGCTAGAGAAACTCAGCGGGTGGGCAGCATCTCTGAAGAACATGGATAAGTTACATTTCAGGTTAGGTCCCTTCTTCAAACTGAATCTGTGAAAAGGAAATACTACATCTCTTGACTCGTGGAAGATAGAAGTATTAAACTTGATTTAGTTGATTTGCATTTGTAGATGTATCGAAATGAACATTTATGGAAATCTGAAGAGGGTTCCCGATCTGAAACCTCTCCGTCCATTTCCTCCGCAGATGCTGGCTGACCAACTGAGTTTTTCCAGCACTTTGCATCTTGCTCAAGATTCCAACATCTGCAGTCTCTTGTGTCTCCATTTATGGAAGGTGCTTCCCTAACTACCTAAAGTGGGCTGTGCAATATACACACAGGAATTTACTTCATTATTTTTCAGGCGTGTTGCATTTATTTCAACTTTAATGTGTTTTAAAATCCATTTGGAATATGTTCCTGATGTGCACCTTTTATTAATTTCAGTGCTTCCCTGCCTTTTTGTGGCAGGAGTCTGGATCTTCATTCACGGTTGTTCTCAGCTGACCCTGATGGGTTTTTTTTCTGCCCGTGTATCTTTTCACATTTCTGCCAGGAAGCTGCACAAATCTCAATTCCTATTAAATATTTAGCCTTCCTTTGCTATTCAGTTTGTTATTCTTTGTTTTTGACTTTTATTTCTGTACTGTTTGAATCTGGTTCAGCTTGGCTGAGGTTGCTGCCTCTTGTCAACAGTTCCTGTTAATTTAGTTTACTTTTTATTCCAGTTACCTTTGAACCACAAATGTTTTCACAAGGGTGCATGAGCCTGACACCCATGTCCTTTTAGGTGGCAAGGCCAAGGGCATACGAGATGTTGTTAAAGTGCAAGTTGAGTAGCTATATTTCATGTTGTTGATGGAATGTAGTGTGCTGGTGGCAAAGGGTGAATGTTTAGCTGGTTTTAGTCCAGGATGAGTAAGTGTCCTGTAGATGAAGGGAAAGTCTTGGGGTATCAGGATGTGAGGCAGATTCAGCCTCTGAATTACTTTTGTAATTTAGTTGCTTATGTTGTTGGGCCACTTGAGTTTCGGGTCAATGGTAACTTCCAAGGTATTGATAGTGGGGTCCAGGCAAGGGTCGGAAGTTAGGGACGAGAGGTGGAGATGTTCAGTGCTTGTGGGACTTTGTATCTGGGGCTGAGATTATTGAATGCAGCAACAATATCCTTCCTCAAATCAAAAATGAAATACTGACAGAGGCGACATTGTATCAAGTCTTCCTTTATGCTAATTCACAAAGCAGCTCTGCCTCAGGTTAGTTTTGCCAATTTTTTTCCAGATTTCTTCTCTCATTTGTAATGCAGATTGTTCTGATAAGTAATATGAAGATAATGAGGCTGTGATTAACAAAGTTCCCCATTCTTGCAATGGCACATGTTCTTCAATATTCTCTGTTAATTATCTGGCACCACTGACGAGTTTGTGAATTCATTATTTTCTCTATCTGGACAATGTTAACTCTTTGAAAGTTGCAATTTTGAATAAGAATTTGCAAGTGGAATCTGCTAAGTATTGCAAATGTTGAAAATCATGGAATCATAACATTGGTCCATCACAAGAGGCTGTTCGGCCAATCCAATCTCTGCTCTTTGTTTGCTGAACTATCTATTTCGTTTTGCCCTTAATTCCCCACGTTATTTTTCTTCAAATGACTATCCATTTTCATTTCAAATTCACAGATTGGTTGTTCACACCACTTCTGCAAGCAGGGTTATGGACCATTATGACTATCTGCATAAACAAAATATCCTACAAGTCTCCACGATCCTTTGCCTATTACTTTGATTATATCCCCAGTCCTCGAATCATGTTCAAATGGTATAACTTCTTTCTGTTTAAACCCATCCTGACCACGTACTCCTTTATCAATCTGTCACTCATTCCTCTTCGCCCAAGAAACCCAGCTTCTTTAACTCAGCTGTTTGTTGAAATCTCTCTGTTCTTTTACAAAGTACCAACCAGAATTTGTTTTGCACTTTGAAAATTCAACTTGCCAATTCTAATTTAACATTGTAACTTCAAACTATTAACGCTGTCCTGTTAGAGTTGTGGTTTCCCTGGTTTTAATCCTTTATTCATGAAACACGGGGTCTCATATGTTTGATTAACAGCCTGTCACCATGACGCCACTTTCAAAAATGTAAGCACAGATGTACCCAGTTCCTTCCGCGTTGTACACCTGCTGGCAGCGTGCCACTTAGCTTGTGTTGTCTCTCGCCATCCATTTTGACAAGATGTATCACTTTGCACTCTGACAAAACAAGACAAAGGTGGAAAATACTGGGAAATCTCAGCAGGTCGGGTAATATCTGTGAAGTGAGAAGTATATTTCATTAGAAGTGGGGACAAGGTGAAAGAGAAACAGGTATCGGGAGTGGAAAGTACAAAGAATGCCAGTCATCAGCTGGTAAGCAGGAGAGGTTAAATGATAGAACATGTGACAGCATAATAATGTAAATACAAAGTAGTTATCCATACTTCACAACATTTAAACTTATTTCAGTCTCTTTTCCTGTGCATTTGGCTGAAGATAAATCAATTAGGATTTATTTTGGAATTTACTTCAAAATTTACTTCGCAGTGGCTCGTCAAGAGAAATGTGTAGAATAAAACTGATTGGAAACTTGTTTGCTGTTTTTAATTAAGTTGATATAAACATAAAATGATTCCACATTTTATGATTGTTACTTAATTTTGCGTAAATAATTGTTTATGTAATTAGAAATAATAATTAAGAAGGCTGAAGATGAATTCAGAGGCAAAATTGAGGCAATTTTTATTCTTTCCAAGCAACCAGTTTCTGCAACTTATGTTAACTATGTGAATTTTCTGAACTGGTTGAGTGCACTAGCTCTATTAGATGCAGCCAATTGGATTGTAATTTGGTCTTTTTACACACTGTTGAAATATGAATATAATAAAATGCAAAACATCCCCCTGTTTTGTTTTAAACCATCAACTTTTGGAAATAGAGCATAATAGTTTTTGCCATCATTTAATGCCCATCCCTATTTTCCCATGTGAAGATTTTGGCAAGTCACTACTGTGAATGGCTTCAAACGTTCCCACAAATCTGATGGGAGGCTATTCCCAGGTTTGGTCCCAGCAATGATGTAGGCTCAGCTGTCTTTTTCCCGCAAGGGTTGTGTGTGGTATATGTGGGGTACGTTCAAGAGGCAGTGTTCCCTTATGCTGGGAGCCCCCTTGTCTACCTTGGTCGTAAAGGTCCTGGACTTGGACAGTGCTTCAAGGGTGGTCTAGTTGAGTTGTTACCATGCATTTTGCAGATAGGCACTATAACAGGTGCACCAATAGCAGAGGGAATTAATATTTTATCGCGGTGTGTGGAAGATCTATCATTTTCTGGCATTTTTATCGTGCTACTTCCTTGCTAATTAACAGCCCAATGGAGCAATTCCTTCATGTTAACACAAGGAAATGCAGATCCTGGAATCACAAGCAAAATACTAAAGGGCCTGTCCCACCAGCATGCAACTCTATGCGATGAACGCGATCAAACTAGAAGCGGGGGCCGCGCGGAGGTCGGGTGATCCCATGTACAGGGCCGTTCCCACCAGCATGCGTCTGCATGCGGCAAGCGCAACCAAACCGGCAGTAGGAGCGCGCGGAGGTCGGGTGAGTGGCGCAACGCGGCGCAAAGTGAGGCGAACTTGGAGCAAAGTCTAAGGTAAGTTCGCCAGGACAGAGAGGGGCACACAGAGAGGGGCACCGAGGCACACACACACACAGGGCCACGGAGCCACACACATAGAGAGTCACGGAGGCACTTACAAATAGGTTCACGGAGGCACGATGTCGGGGCGGTGTGTAAATGTCGAGGCGACTGCGAGCCGACAAGCCGTTGCAGCGCGGAATTTTTGGACATAGTCAGTTTTTCGGAGCCCCGCGCGGTGTCGGGACGAACTCCGCACAATTCCGCACGGCTCCGGTGATCGAAGTGGGACCGGCCCCGCGACGCCGGACGGCTCAAGCGACCACGTTAGGTCGCGCTAATCGCATAGAGTTGCATGCTGGTGGGACAGGCCCTTTAGTGATGGAGTAGCTCAGCATATCCCTCTTCTCCAGGTATGCTGCCTGACTTGCTGAGTTACTCCAGCACCCTTGTCTTTTTTTTGCAACAATTTTGTGAACCAATCTGCAGTTTCTTCTGTCAACCTCTAATTTAAGTTGTTGTGTTGAGCTGTACCTAAGCATATATCAAACACAAGATACAGACACATGTGAAACTTAAGTTAGGCGGTTTTCCATTAAATGAAATAACAATTCTTGTGATACAAAACCTACTAGTCTATGGCTTCATACAGTCAAAGCATTCAATAGTGAACATAAATAATGACAAACTGGGTTTATCTAAGTTGACCTGTTGATTTCCTCCCTCCCACAAAGCTAATCAAACACGCTGAGACCTTAAATGTTTCCGAAGATAAGAAATCAAGAGTAAATGAGGGAGATAATTTTACTTCATGTTTGCTCTGTCATCTTCTTCACAAAGGGTGTGTTGGGATTGTAGAAGACGTTGCTTCAGAGTATTATCAGGGTATCTATATTCTGAGCAGCAGCTACTTCATAAAGGATTCATCAAAAGACTCTCAAGCGCTTGCCGAAGTCATTAACGTGCCTTGAAGGACGTTGAGAGCAAATGTAAAAGAACAATACGACCCTGGAATAATTCTCCGTTGGAAGTGAATTTTTTTTAAAGGAGAAATAATTGTTTTACAGTTGCTGAAGGATATAGTTAAATGTTTTGGGATATTTCTGTCAAAAATGCTTGCATTTATCAGTATTGTCTTGGGAGGAGTTGCTATGCCTCTGACAATTAAATTTAAAAGCAACTAATCTAAATAAAGTCATCAGTGAGGTTGCCCAGATTTACAGTTTTAAAAATAACTTGTATGTATTGTAATACTGAGCAATGTTATTCCTCCAGTTCTATCTCTCAAATTGAATTATGGGCACTTGACTTAATGTTGCCGAGATATTCTTTACATCTGACAATACAACATAAAACATTTCTCATTCATAATTGCTTCTCTTGCTCGTATTTTCGGAGTAGATATTGTCTGGCATTTGTCCCAGTGCAGCCAAACAACAATGAGTTAGTATCTGTCAGAGGACAGTGGAAGCCAGTTCACCAGCCTCAAAAAATACCAGTAAAATCTTAACGTTATAAAAGAGCTAATTGTGTATGAAGGAATTACAGATGCTGGTTTATACCGAAGATAGACACAAATTGTTGGAGTAACTCAGCGGGTCAGGCAACATCTCTGGAGAAAAGGAACAGGTGACGATTCAGGTTGAGACCCTTAATCAGACTGAGAGTCAGGGAAGGGGAAAGAGCTAATTGCCTCATTCACGATTTGTCTGACGCTCTTTTTGGGGTGGTCAAGCTGATACTCTGTGGGAAAATAGCCCAGATTAACAGTAGTGCACACAATTCTGGATGAATATGATAAATAAACTTTGTGCCATGCTGTAGTGACCATATCATAGAATGTGGGAACTCACTGTACAGGAACAGGCCCTTCAACTCACAAAGTTCATGCCGACCATGACCAGGTTAAACCAATCCCCTTGCCTGCATATGATTGATATCCTTCCAGTCCCTGCATAACCATGTTCCGATAGAAAAGCGTAGGAAGGAACTGCAGATGCTGGTTTAAGCCGAAGATAGACACAAAAAGCTGGATTAAATCAGCGGGACAGGCAGCATCTCTGGAGAGAAGGAATTGGGTAATGTTTCAGGTCGAGAGTTTGAAGTAGGGTCTTGACCCGAAACGTCACCCATTCCTTCTCTCCAGAGATGCTGTCTGTCCCGCTGAGTTACTCCAGCGTTTTGTGCCTAGTTCTGATAGAAAAGCTTCTTAAATGCCACAACCACCCCTGGCAACAGATTCCAAATACCCACGACAGCTGCTCCTCGGCCTACGATGGGGTTACATTCCAATAAACCCATCATAAATCTAAAATATTGCAAGTCGAAACGCATTTATTACAATGCAATCACATGACCGGAAGTGACGTGCGGCTCACTGCTGTTGCCAAACGTTTGCACCATCGTAAATTCTAAATATCGTAAGTCGAAGCATTGTAAATCGGAGAGCATCTGTACATTATTATTTTTTTTTTAAACCTGCCCCACACATCTCCTTTCAAACTTTACCCCTCTCAAGTTTGTATACTTCATCAGGTCTCCCCTTAGCCTCGCAACACTCTAAAGAAAACAATCCAAGTTTGTCAACCTTTCCTTAAAACTAGTACCCTCTAATCCAGACAGCAATCTCATAAGGTTCTTCTGCACTCTTTCCAAACCCTTCACGGCCTTCCAGGGGAAACCATAACTGCACACAACACTCTCATAATGCAGCCTCACCAAAGTCCTATCAACCTACAATACAACCTCCTGACCCTTGTGCTCAATGCCCTGACTGATGAAGCCATGAATCCCATATTCCTTCTTTACCGCTCCGTCTACTTGTATTGGCAGTTTCAGGGAGCTATGAACTTGAACCCCAATATCCCTACTAACATGAATATCATTTATTTGTTAAATTATAGTTGTCTGGCCTTTTGTCTTTCAGACCAAACAATTGAAAGAAAAGGAGGAAGAACTGCAGAGACTCAATGCTTACTACAAGGAGCAAGTGACCAGACTGGAAAATAGGGTAAGGAATGTTTTTTGGTTTTTTTTAAAGAAAATTTGCTTTTATTTAAAAAAATTACTCCTGATCAGACTAGATATATTCTATTACCCATCACCACTTAACCATCATGGGTTCATCTGATTAAATAATGAATAAATGTTTTCAAAAAGTAATGACTCAACTTTGTTTGTGTCCACCCCATCTTTGGGTGAATGCTCAGCCTCATATCTTCAAACTTGATGCAATGTCTCTTTCCACAGTGATTACTTTTCACACAAACAATGTTATTAAAGCACTTCTAATCATGCTCTTATTTGCTGTTCCAGAAGAACTTTGTGTTCTTCATCCTCTTAAAATAGAAATTGCTCTATACAATGTTAGCACGTAAACCACACATTGTCAAATTATATTTTGCGCACCATTTTAATCAAAAGAGTTAACCCTTAAACACACAGTCCGTTTTATAGAATCTTATAGGATCTTATAGAAACGTACAAAATTCTTAAGGGGTTGGACAAGCTAGATGCTGGAAGATTGTTCCCGATGTTGGGTGAGTCCAGAACAAGGGGTCACAGTCTAAGGATAAGGGGGAATTCCTATAGGACTGAGATGAGGAAAACATTCTTTACACAGAGAGTGGTGAGTCTCTGGAATTCTCTGCCACAGAAGGTAGTTGAAGCCAGTTCATTGGCTATATTTAAGAGGGCGTTAGATGTGGCACTTGTGGCTAAAGGGATCAGGGGGTATGGAGAGAAGGCAGGTACGGGATACTGAGTTGGATGATCAGCCATGATCACATTGAATGGCGGTGCAGGCTCGAAGGGCCGAATGGCCTACTCCTGCACCTATTTTTCTATGTTTCTATGTTAAGTGGTGAATAAAACCAATTGACATGGCTTCTTTTTCATGTTCTGCTATGATAGTTCTGAAGAAGGGTCTCGACCCGAAATGTCACCCATTCCTTCTCTCCGGAGATGCTGCCTGTCCCGCTGAGATACTCCAGCTTTTTGTGTCCATCTTCAGATTCTGTGAAGCTGTTTTGTCATGTTTCAAGGTGCACAATGTAAGTGGACCTTGAAACATGTTAAACAGTTCAGGGACTAATATTTAGACTGCAACTTCGAGGACCATAATTTTTGTTGTTGCAAAATAGGCCAACACATCTATTTACCTTTTGAAGAACCATTTTATGATTTCAAGAAGCTAGACATTATTTCTGTCAAACATACTAGTGATTTCCTTTCTCCAGACACTAATAGGGGTGATGCTTCACTGTCAATTGGAAGCATTAGGCACAGAAATCACATCTCAAAATGTTTAGCAGCTACTTGCTGAATGAGGTAGACTGGAGTCACCTCTTAACTTTGTTCTTAAAGATATTATTATTGGTTCCCTTACACCTACAGGTGATTGATAAATATAACAAAATATTGGGCATTGTCTATTAGATCAAGGAGATCCCATTTTTTACATGGCCATGGTCAGAAAGAATCAAATTATATGATTTGACTTTGGATGCTTTTCTGAATTGATGGTTTTGACTGCTTTATTTATTTCAACATCCTTAACTTCCACAGAGGCAGGGATGTTTAATCGTGACTATAATGCCTTGTAAATGCATCTTCCAGGAAGGAGACAATGAATTTCCATCCATGTTAAAAAATAATACTACATGCTTTGAGGGACTGGGTGGAAACTGGCATGAAACCATTTGACAGATCCTGAGACCACATTTAAGGCTGGATGTTTTAAAGAATTAACATAACATCATCACTCTATCACAGTTTTTACTTTAGTTTAGTTTAGAGATACAGCACGGAAACAGGCCTTTCGGCCCACCGGGTCCGCACCGACCAGCGATCCCCGCACACTAACACCATCCTAAACCCACTAGGGACAATTTTTACATTTACCGAGCCAATTAACCTACAAACCTGCACGTCTTTGCAGTGTGGGATCTCAGAGAAAACCCAAGCAGGTCACAGGGAGAACGTACGAACTCCGTACAGACAGCACCCATAGTTGGGATCGAACCCGGGTCTCCGGCGCTGCATTCGCTGTAAGGCAGCAACTCTACCGCTGTGCCACCGTGACCACCACAGTAACAGTGAGCCAATTTCACACATCCACTTACAAAGTCCACATTTGTACAAACCCCATAGAACTTTCTTGCAGCAGTCTTTCCAACCCTTATCAGAGAATCCTGGAAGTAATTATCATCGCGTTATAGGGCTGGATAAGGCCAATTCCACAGAGATACTCAAAAATGTTAACAACTTCCTCCCGACCTCTGCTTTCAAAACTGTCAACAAATTCTATTCAACTTTACCATCTAATAAATGTTAACAATGCCAATTTGTGGCTAATAGCAAAACGGTAATCTTCAAAACACAGTTAATTTACAAATATAAATAAGTCCCCCAATAACTACCTTCATCCCTTGTTCCTCGCCATTAAATTTAATGGAGTTGTTGTTCCTGCTACAAATTCTGCAGGGATTTAAGAGCAGGAGGGTTACATGAAGTGTGTCTCTGCCAAGGGTTTTCATGAACAAATTTGAGTGGATATGCTCAGACGCAGCTCAAGAATCTATATCTTTATATTTATAATCGCCTTTCTTTCTTACTTTCTTTCTTTCTATTAGTTTATAGTTTCTCTTATCTCTTTCTTTCTTTACTTCTTTTCTTTAAAAAAAACTTGAAAAATTGAAGCTATGTAAGAACTTTGTAACCAATTTGTCATTTATTACAATTTGTACATATGCTTTTAATTCAAAAAAATAATAATAATAATAATAATCTATAATGGCAGCGATACCTTGTGTATTATGAAATAAACACAACGGTGTTCGGCATTGAAATTAACCTGAAGTTGTGCTTGCTTGTAACTGAAGTCCAGCAATGCTTAAACTACAAGGTGCAACCGTAATTGTGTTTTATGTAAATATAGTGTGCATTCCACATTTGCACAATTACACTAACAATAATGAATCCCTATTAAGAAAACAAAACATTTTGAGCACGTTGTTGCATCCCAAAGCTCTTCACAAATGATGCGCATCTTAAACCTTCATGCGAGCACAGGAAGGAAAATAATGCATGTGACAATTCACAATTTGTTTTTTGCCAAGGATTGCAATCTGCTCCCTTGCACACTCGATGAGAATCAACTACAATAATTAGTTTAAATACTGAAGTGCTATGCAGCTGATACATGGACATCCAGTCAAATCCCACTGCTTATGATAAATAATCTGGAACGTGAAAGTTCTCAGCAAATATTTTTACTTTGGCAAAGCTGGCTTGTGGAACAGCATTAATGCTGTTCACATTTACAGGACCAACTTTGTGTCTGGCAGATTAGAGCACTCTGTATGAAAATAATATGTAAATCTGTTACATTGATCCTTTAGATTGTGCTCAAAGGACTAAGCTGTTGTCCTCTCCAATCCAGCATGTGTACTAGTGTCATAGATCAGTTACTGCAGTAAAATAGTAAGATTAAACGAGAACTTACCAGTTTGAAGTTTGATCTTTATTTTATGAGGAGTCGAGTTGAGGGACTACGTGAAGAACCCCGTACAGCCGTTCGTGCGTCAATCTTCAAAGCAACGGTGTGAAATCACAGCAAACCGAAGTATAATGTAAGATAAAGACTAGAACTACCAGATGAAATCTATGAGGGCTGGGAGCGGAGGGCACGTAGTCCCTCAACTCGACTCCTCATAAAATAAAGATCAAACTTCAAACTGGTAAGTTCTCGTTTAATCTTACTATTTTACTTCGGAGTCACGTGAGTGACTACGTGAAGACTTCAAAGCTCTGTGATTTCATGCCGTGTGAAACGAGGATACACAACCACAGCTGCTTCATTGACAAATGAAGGGAAAACATTCATAATGCATACAGTCATAACATAGATGTAAAACATGCCGATGCTGTTTAAATGAAACAATAATATTTCCATCTCTCACCCAGATGGAACATATAACCAGAACATAAATAGAGTTAACAATACTCCTGGTTCACCAATGGGTCATTACAGATGTGTGGAGATTCATTCGATGGACCATACTCCAGCCGCAACAATGCGACCCAGCGGAACATAAATACCCTTGCTGCTGATGTTGTAGCAGCCCTGGTGGAATGAGATCTGGAAACAGAATCCATTAGTGCATAACACAACTCCGTTTTCCTCATCTGGAATGCCATGAACAATACGTTCTCCCAAATTCTTTGTGACTAACAACATTGCTAGTTCAGAACTCCAAGGCTCCTGATGACCTTGACATATTGTTGTATACATGTGTGCTTACCTTATCAAAGGTCCCCTGGTATGCCTGTGACTATTTTGAGACCTGACCCCCTTCTGGTCTGCTCAAGTATTTATAACATATTATATATTATAATTTACAGACATTATCATCCTGTACCATCACAATTATTTTGCGACAACCTGCTGCACTAAACCAGTGCCAGAAGGATAACTACCTAATAAACTCCAGCCAAATTTAAGGATATAGTTGCTGCCTCCTGGTGAAATAGTGTTCACAGATATCAACATCGCATATGGCATTATACTGGTCCTGGGACCTATGTTGAAACTATCCTACCCCATGATAACCGGTGTGGACCCGACAGCGAGTCTTGTTCGTTACAGCCAATTCAATGAGGAAGCTCATTGAGCCAATTAATGGCCGTATTACTCTATAATTAACAGACAATCATTTAGCATGAACTCGAAACATTAGCAATCAATACCATTTTTCATGGAACATTAGCATAACAAACTCTTTCATCTCCTGGAAAAGAAAATATAGCCGTTTGGTGCTATGCAAACTCTTTGAACACATAGAAGGATAGATGTAACAACCCAAACCTTAGGACAGTTTGTTAGACCTGCAGAACATAAATTTGAGTTTATCATGAAACATCTGATTTCCGAAGCCTCAGGCTGAACAAGCAAATTCAAGTTTAAAATAACCAATAAGGTTATATAATTATTTGCAACAAATCGGGAATCAATTTGCATAATCACACAATAAGAACTTAAAGCCTCTTAATGACTTTATTTGAAACCTCGAGTGATGAGACAAAATGGAGGTAGCCATAAAAGACCCACCTGCTCCTTTTTGGCGAGAATGTATCTTTTGCCACTGCTATGCCAACTATTTTGCAACCAGTGAAATAAACATGAAACCAACATACATATGTATACACATATATTCATATTAGGTGTTCCATTGAACCAGAATTTCATAATACAGTGCGATTCAACACCAACTCTGTGTTGCCATTACCCACACTTGATGATTCTCCTGTGGCAACAAAATTATGTAACCATTCCAGTGATTCTTTAACCGATTGCACCCTCGTGACTAACATATGCCATCATCACAATGCATCAACCTGAACATGAGCATGACAATATGCTTATTTGTCCAATCACTCTATAGCCCATACAATGCCCGTAGAGTCTATAAATAGTTGATACTAATAACAGAACTTTTTGGGCAAGTCATGCAAATCTGTTCCATCTCCAAACTCGAGATGATCTTTCAGCTACTTGGTAACTACCTTAAATAGCAACTGTGGCCCGATTTCCGAGCCAGTCTAACAAGACAATCTTGGTCCTTATACTGAACCTGTGCAATTCTAACCTGCTTGAAACCCAATATTGTACATTTTACATTTACCGTTCAAAGTAGCTGATAATGTCTCAATCATTTGTACTGTATAACTAAGTATACACCTTACCAAACTGCAAGTGGTCCCTTAATTGTAGAGTAGCACAAGTCCAGTGCGTGGAACCTCTGGCCAGCTTTCATGCTGCCAGCAACTTCAGTGAACCGCTACTGCCAAAAAAGACATGGGATGCATTGCTGCCAGAACTATGAAACCTTGCTTGTTCCAATAGCTTGTGCTTCACCCTCCAGGTTACACCTATGGAAAAGTCTTACCTGAATAGAGGATTCGGCAGCCAAATGTAATGTCCCCCTGAGAGCGGTGTTCACTGCATATTGTGTTTGGGATGGTAACTTTCTTGTCAGGCATAGACCTCTGGCACATGCCCCGATCTCTTGGGCATGCTCTATGGCTATACCCTCAGACTCGGCGTTAAACTATACCAATCCCACATGCTCACCTCTTACATGAGGGAGCCATAAAGCAGGCCTGCTACACAGCTCTGCTGACACCATTTCCCATTTAGGCCATTAGCACCAATTTGCAATAGAATAAAAGGTTTACCTAACAACTACTAGAGCAGTAATGAACACTGTTTGTCCATCATCGTGACATTATTAATTTCAGCTGGTGTTAACAATGACCTAGATGGCACTTACTAATCAACCATTTAACAAAATAATTGTTGCACTACTTACACACCTGAATTGCATCTATGCACTTAACAATTAGTCCAACGACTAGAACTGTTTTATACCAACAACTGTTACCAAAGTCTTATTGACTGCAATCTGTTGCCCAGGCCGGCATCATGGCCAATTGAATACCTAAAAGCAAATCCCAACATCCTACAAATCTATTTGATAGGACTTAATCTAACTGGATAGAGGAGCCCAATTTCTCAAATATAGTTTGAGACTAGACAGCGGATTTTAGCACAAGCACGTTTAAACTGTGTATAGTTTTCTTTGAATACTTTTGTCATCATTCTGTTATATTGCCTTATCCTAACAATGCCTCCTCATCCCCCATGATCACTGTGAATGGGAATACCCTACTAAACTGCTATCCCCATAAAGCAGCCCTAACAAGGTACCCCTAGTGCCCATGAAACAGCCCTCAACAAAGTAGCTGCTGGCCCGGACTTTCCCATAGCCCAGTATTTGCCATAGATTTGGCATTCTCATCAAGCAGCCCTGAGCAAAGGTGCTGCTGGCATAACCTCTCCAATAGGCTAGCCTACCATAACTTGGCATTCCCTTAGAGCAGTCCTGAGCAAAGGTACTGCTGGCACCGCCTCTGCAATAGGCTAGCCTGCCATAGTTTGGTATCCCCATGAGCAGCCCTGAGCAAAGGTGCTGCTGGCACAGCCTCTCCAATAGGCTAGCCTGCCATAGCTTGGCATCCCCATGAGCAGTCCTGAGCAAAGGTACTGCTGGCACAGCCTCTCCATCAGGCGAGCCTACCATAGCTTGGCATCCCCATTAGCAGTCCTAAACAAAGGTACTGCTGACACAGCCTTTCCCATAGGCTGGCACTGCCATAACTTGACATTCCCATGAAGCAGCCCTACCCAAAAGTGCTGCTCTCTAAATTAATTCCTAGAGGTGAAATCTCCCAACTTTCCCAATTGTACTGACTATTTTGTCAGTTGTCCCCATATCCTGGGGATTACTGTAGCTTGAGAACCCCATAGGTGAATTTCCCCTCACCAGGAATCCATATAAATATAATATATATATATAAATAGATACTCACGGTACCCTCATGGCACGCAGGCTAATGATTTATGTGAATTAACCCCATTACCTAGGGACTACTGTGGTCTGGGAACCACACATATACCTGGGTTTCCCCTGCACCGGGAACCCAGCTTAACCATTTAGGTTAGTTTTAACCCCATGTGCTGGGGACTACTGCGGTCTTGAACCGCATATGCTTGGGTTTCCCCTCCCCGGGAACCCAGGCTGACCGTTCAGGTCCGCTAAGCCCCATCCCCTGGGGACTACTGCGGTCTAAAACCGCACTTATCCTCGGGTTTCCCCTCCACCGGGAACCCAGGCAGACCGTTCAGGTCCGTTAAGCCCCATCCCCTAGGGACTACTGCGGTCTAAAACCGCACTATTCTCGGGTTTCCCCTACCCGGGAACCCAACCTGTGGAGTCACTGACCGCGTTATCAGTGACTCCGATCGCGAACCCGACTTTCCCAGCTCTCCGCTTCCGCGGTCGGACCAGGGTTTCCCCCCCCAAAGCCCTCGGCTGGTTCCCTTGTCGGCTATCGCGAACATCCACTGCAGAAACCCCGGAGGTTCCTGCAGAGACCTAGAACAGGTAAGAAAAATAGCACTTACCTGCAACTTTTTTAGACTTACCATGGAGGAGCTGCGCTGCTCCACAGCTGTCTGCACGAAAAACGTCTGACGCAATGACGCACGAACGGCTGTACGGGGTTCTTCACGTAGTCACTCACGTGACTCCGAAGTAAAATAAGCTATTTAATCATCTCCACTTGTACTGCTTAAAACCAAATAACAGAACAAAGTATTGAAAACCTTATTTCAGGCAAAGCAGGAGAGGAGTTGTTAATTTTCCTCTTAGGGTCCATGGTTACTAGAAAGAAAATTAATCCAAGTTTCTCAACCCAGGTTTCTATTCCTGATTGTTATCCAATGATACATGTGATAACTGAATATGAGGCTAAATTATGGCAATATTACTATAGGACATGACTTAAATGCCAAAACTGTCTAAGCACCGTGAAACATGGCAACCTCAGTAAGGAAACACACCCTTCCTCTTACGTATTTTGTAGCTCGAGTCACAGCCTTCATAAGAGTAATAAAAGATAAAAGAATTAAATATTTTGCATTGCCTAATTGAACCAGATCTACTGTATCCGTTGTTCAAGATGGATACAGTACAAGGTATACATCGGCAAGACCAAATGCAGACTGGCCGATCGTTTCGCAGAACACCTTCGCTCAGCCCGCTTGAACCAACCTGACCTCCCGGTTGCTGGACAATAGACAATAGGTTCAGGAATAGGCCATTCGGCCCTTCGAGCCAGCACCGCCATTCACTATGATCATAGCTGATCATCCACAATCAGTATTCCGATCCTGCCTTCTCCCCATTTCCCTTGACTCCGCTATCTTTAAGATCTCTATCTAACTCTCTCTTGAAAGCATCCAGAGGATTGGTGGTATGAACATTGATTTCTCTCACTTCAGGTATCCCCGGCAATCCCTCTCTCTATCCCTCCCCACCCAAGTCACACTAGCTTCTCATTTTCACCCTACAAACAGCTTACAATGGTTACTTTTCATTACTTTTTTGCATATCTTTCATTCATCGTTCTTTATCTTTCCACATCGCCGTCTATATCTCTCATTTCCCTTATCCCTACCAGAGTCTCAACCCGAAATGTCAGCCATTCCTTCTCTCCAGAGATGCTGCCTGTCCCACTGAATTACTCCAGCTTTTTGTGTCTATCGGCCATTTAATATGTTCATGGGCAATCTATGCTGGACACAGCTCCTCCTCCGTGCCATTTCTCCGCACACCCTCTATTCTTCAATTATCAGATATATATCTACCTTAAATACTTCTAATGATCAAGCTTCGACCATCTACTGGGGGAAAGAATTCCTGAGATTCACCACTCAGTGAAGAAGAAATGTCCCTGTTTTAAATGACCAGTTTTGTTCCCTTCCTTGAGACTCTCCGTGAAAGTATCCCAGCACCTACCCTGTCAAGTCCCCTTAGGATCTAAGATGTTTGAGTAAGGTCACCCTTTGTTCTTTTAAACTCCAAATGCAGACCAAACTATTTGGTTTCTCTTAGTGGAATAAACCTCTCATTCTGGAAGTCTCTTGTGTTACACTTTGGATCCCCACTATCAACTCTCCCAGTTGCATCCTCAAATAATTCGAACAAATTTAAGGAATACAATTTATCTTTCATAAAACCATGTTGACTAGGGTTGATTATATTCAGCCTTCTTAAATTGTTAATTACAGAGAAAGGTATTTGATTTTGAAAATCCAGATTTCAGACACCTGCAATTTTTTGATTTTCATTCACTGTTCCTGGTGTTGAAAAAAATTGTGCTTCACTTCCAGTTTGGAAAATAGCCTTCAGCGCACAGTTTTCAATGTACCAGTTTTTCCATTCTTTTTTTCTAGCTGTTTGGTAGACTTCTCTATAATAGGGTTTCAACTGTTGCCTGCTCTTTGGAATGTCTTTCTAAATTAGATTTTGCCTGCTCCTCTCTGCACTTCTTAAAATTCCTTTTTAAAATATGTTTCCTTCACCGTGTCATTTAAAAAATCTTCCCGGCTACCTTCATTTCTGTATACTCTCTTCTGTGAGGAGCTCTGACACAATTATGATATAAATTTTTTTTTATTGACATATGGACATGTTGTTCTGCCCTATTTTAATCAGTGCTGATAATATTTAACAAAATTATTTCTAAATCCTTGGTATTATTCCTGAGGGTTTTTTTTTAACCTGGCAAAATCTTAGAGAAGAGATAAATTGCTGAAGAATGTTTTGAACCAGTAGGAGGTAAAAACCTATGGCTTTGATTGATTAGCTTTATAATCTGTGATTTATGTGAAGTATTCTATCAGTTTTAGAACATGAGGTGTACTACTGTGCAGTTCATCATTGATAAGCAAAATGGCCCTTCTATACGTACATTTTGTATTCTAATCCACCACCAGCCACATATCAGAACATATAGTTGACAGTTTACGTAAATCAGTCCTGTTGCTAACTAGAGTGCAATAAATGTACAAATCAAAAAGTCTAATACTTCAATCCAACTTGAAGTAAATTCAATACAAAAATGGTTCACATCGGTCCATAATGTACCTCATGTTGGGAAACAAATCAGTCAATGAAAAAGGCGCAAAGATGCATTGTCATCTCACTAAATGGTGCCAAACTCTTCAGTCTTTCTGACCACCAAACAAGATGTAGTTTGAAATTAGTGATAAGTTAGTGGCAACGTGTTAAGCCAAAAAAGTGAATTTTTTAAAATAATTAGAGCACTCCAATTGCCCATCTGGTTGAAATGTTGTCCAATGCAGGATAACATTCTCTAGTGTTAGTAGCTTTGTTCTGGGAGCTACATGAGAACAGAGTTTCATTCTAATGTTGCAGATATATATATGTGTGTGTGTGTGTGTGTGTGTGTGTGTGTGTGTGTGTGTGTGTGTGTGTGTGTGTGTGTGTGTGTGTGTGTGTGTGTGTGTGTGTGGTGTGGGTGTGGGTGTGGGTGTGCGTGTGTCAGAAAATAAAGTCCCTTATTGAGGGAATTCTGTTTTGTGGGCTGCAGTCTTTTGGAGATATGATAAACTTAAAGCTATGTTTATTTGTCAAGTTGTTTGCAGATCATCTGCAGCACTACACAAGGCAGAGCAGGGACTTGTAGAATCCAGGCTATTATTCGGCCTTTGGCCAACACCACGGACACCAATTAGCTGCTCACTGATGTTTATGGAAACTAATGTGTTCAAATTTTCTGTACCTTATCTTATATAACAACTGCAAATGCATTTGCAATCCACTTAATAGATCACAATGAGATTTGATATACTCGTAGCAGGTGAAAGACACCATCTAACTTTACTTTCTCCAGGGACTACATAAAAAAAGCTAATGTACATCTAAATTGCGTTAATGTCTTGGTGCTGATATGGGTTGAATTCCGGATATTTCCATAAAAGCTGGTTTAAAAACTCATTTTCAAGCCTGCCTGTTAACAGGATGAAATAAGCAATTAAAAATATAAACAGAACTACATGAGAGGTAATCTACAAACTCACCTTGTACTGTTCAACTCATTATCATAACTTTTTGGAACTTGTCCTTTCATGTTGAGAAAGGGGAATCGACTAGTCATCTTGCTGTGGTTGAATTCTACTCCTGTTATATTTATCTGTTCAAAATTCTAGCTTGGTTCAAAACTAAAAATGGTTTCTTATTTTTTCTATGGTAATGACTCCGGAACACCAAGAATAATGGTGTTTTTACATCAATTAATTTTTGTTCATATTCAACACATTAGCCTGCTTCATTAGTTTATGGGAGAAGGTTTATGTTATTGAGACTGGCTTACAAGGCCATTTTTTAACATGTCAATTCTTTATAATTTTTATAATATATTAAGATCATTAAAAAACATCATAATCTTTCATTGTCTGTGAACATCATGGCTCTTGCTTTGACTGGAAACATTGATTAACTGTGCCTATTCTCATCCATATTGCAGATTACAGCATTAAACCGGCTCAATCTTTTTCAGCTGCCGACCCAACAAATATCTTGCATGTCTTTGCATTCATAAAATCAAGCATTAATTTGTGCAATGTAAATTCTGCACAGATTGTCATCAAAGACTTCAATCTGTAATTCAGATAGATCAATTTTTATAGCAATTGCAGACAACGAGCAGCACAATGCTGCAGAGGATCATTTATAAGACTGAAACACACAACTAAACCTTTTCCATTCTAATTGTGAGAACCCGTAGGCCAAAATGAATATTTTTTTTTCCCCCAGACTAAATTATTGAATACTTTGGTAGCACTGCCTAAAATATCAATTTAGTTGAGTGTGCACATGCCATTATTTTGGGGAACATGGGAGATGGTGGGCTGGAATACATGAACAAGTATTGAAAATCATAAAAGACTGAACTTTATTCAATCTTATCTCGTCTCACAAGGAATACAGTTCTGATCAAGAGCTTGTTAAATAATCATGAATAGCCTTAGGGAACATGAAGCTGGTGATGAGATACAGAGTAAAGGGCCTGTCCCACCAGCATGCAACTCGATGCGATTAGCGCGACCTAACGTGGTCGCTTGAGCCGTCCGGCGTCGCGGGGCCGGTCCCACTTCGATCGCGGGAGCCGTGCGGAATTGTGCGGAGTTCGTCCCGAGTTCGTCCCGATGCCGCGCGGGGCTCCGAAAAACCGACAATGTCCAAAAATCCCGCGCAGCAACGGTTTGTCGGCTCGCAGTCGCCGCGACATTTACATACCGCCCGGACATCGTGCCTCCGTGAAACTATTCGTAAGTGCCTCCGTGACCCTCTATGTGTGTGGCTCCGTGGCCCTGTATGTGTGTGTGTCTCGGTGCCCCTCTCTGTGTGCCCCTCTAAGTCCTGGCGAACTTACCTTGGACTTGCTTCAAGTTCGCCTCGCTTTGCGCCGCGTTGCGCCACTCACCCAACCTCCGCGCGGCCCCTACTGCCGGTTTAGTTGCGCTTGCCGCATGCAGGCGCATGCTGGTGGGACCGGACCTGTACAGGGGATCACCCGACCTCCGCGCGGCCCCCACTGCCGGTTTGATCGCGTTCATCGCATATAGTTGCGTGCTGGTGGGACAGGCCCTTAAGATTTAAAAGTGCAGAAGCAAATCTCCTGGAGTTCTTAAATTGGACTTTACTTAAAGTGCGTTAAAGCAGCGCTATTGATCAGTCTGATAAAAAAGGTCCCGATCCCAAATGTCACCTATCCATGTTTTCCAGAGATGCTGCCTGACCCACTGAATTATTCCAGCACTTCATATCTTTTTTTTGTCAACCAACATCTTCAGTTCCTTGTTTCTCCCAACCTCCTTTATTTGGTACTGGTGTCTTCAGATTGCTACAAATCCCTATTTGTAATGACAGGGAGGAAAGAAGCACAGCAATTTCAGAAGGAGAATTCTCAATCAAATGGCTGCCTTTCGGACCGAGGTGGTTCAGAAATGATTGAAGAACATTTCCATGTGTAGCAAAGATCAAATAAACGATGGATGGCAACAGGGTGAAAAGGTAAAGCAAAAGAAAAAGGCTGCCAATGACTGGGTTGTAAATACCAGAATGAACAAGGATGATTAGAAATGAATTTGAAGGGAAGTGAAAGTTAAAGTAGGGGAGACAAAGAGTGTATGAGAAAAGATTATCTTTAAACATAAATGGGAATCCAAAAGTATTCTTAAAACATAAGAATAATGAAAAGAGACATGGGGCCCATTCAGGACAAAAGTGGCAAGTTGCAAATGGATGCCAGGGGTACTGTTAAGGCACTTTACATCTGTCTCTGCCTTGGAATACGGTGTTTTCAAACTAATAGTGAAAGAGGAGATACTTGATATGTGAGGTAATTATAAGTACATAAAAATTGATAGCATGAATATATATTGGAAATATTGGCAGCAGTTAAAATAATTACGTAATGAGGACAACATGTGATGCATTGTGAGATTTTGAGGAAAGCAGTGGAGAAAAGACATGGACCATTGATCATAATCTTTCAATGGTCTTCAGATCCCAAGGTCATGCCACAGGATGGACAGCAACACACTTGTCGGCTTTGTTCAATAAAGGGGGTGAAAATGTCCAGAAACTACAGGTCTGTCATCTCAGACTTGGTCGTGGACATTGACCCAAACAGGTCACAGGGACTGCAAGCCAGGACAAATTTATTCAGGACAAGAATGGACACAAGGAACTGCAGATTCTGGAATCTTGAACGAGTCACACAAAGTGTCATAGAGTAATAGAGTGTGGAAACAAGCCCTTCGGCCCAACTTGCCCACACCAGCCAACATGTTCCAGCTCCACTAGTCCCACCTGCCTGCACTTGGACCATATCCCTCCAAACCCATCCTATCCATGTACCTGTCTGACTGTTTCTTAAATGTTGGGATAGTCCCAGCCTTAACTACCTCCTATGGCAGCTTGTTCCATACACCCACCACCCTTTGTGTTAAAAAGTGCTGGAGTAACTCAGCAGTCAAGCTTCATTTCTGGAAAACATGAATAGGTGACATTTCAGTTGGGATCCTTCTCCAGACTGATTGCCGTGGGGGGAGAAAGCTAGAAGAGGCGGGGACGGGACAAAGCCTGGCAAGTGGTAGATGGATAGAGGTGAGGGGGTTGATTGGCAGATAGGTGGACAAAGGGCAAAGATGAAAAGGCGACAAATGACTGAGAAACAAGACATTAATTGTGAGGCCAGAGGAAGGGAAATAGGTCAGAGAGAGCAGGGGGAGGGGGAAGGCAGACAGGGTAGTGGAAGAAATGTGTATGCATCCAGGTAGGGCACATGAAAGGGTTTGCTGGTTAGTTAACTCCCCTAATCTAAAATGGAGAATTCAGTAATGCTACCAGTAACGCAGTATTGTTCCTCTACTTTGCATGTGGCCTCACTCTGGCAAAGGAAGAGGCCCAGGACAGAAGGGAAGGGGAGTTAAAATGGTTAGCAACCAGGGAAATCCAACAGGCTTTGGTGGACCGAGCAAAACACGCTTGGTCTCACTGATGTAAACGGGGCCACATCGGGAGAACCAAATGCAGCAGATAAGGTCAAATTGTATTTAACAAATCTCTTAGAATTTTTTGATGGGGGTAATGCAGTTGAAGTGGTATATCTGGATTTACAGAAGGCTTCTAATGACTGTGTGCCGTTCTGGTAACTCCGCAATGGGGATGATCTCATTAAGTTGGAAAGGGTGCATAAGAGATTCACCAGGATGTTACCTTGGCATGCGAGCTTGAGTTGCAGGGAGAGGTTGGATGGGCTGAGTCCTCTTTCTTTGGAGGGTAGGAGAATGAGGGGTGTCTTTATCGAGGTGTACATAGTCATGAAGGGCAGAGATAGACAATCTTTTAACAGGGTAGAGGATTTTAAAACGAGAGGACATAGGCTTGCGTTAAGATGGGAAAGATTTAAGAGCGACCTTAGGCAACCTTTTCATTTGGAGGGTAGCCCGTAGCGGGATTGAGCTGCCAGAAGAAGCTATTGAAGCTAAGATATGGTTAGGAAGGTTTAGAGTCCTATGGGCCAAATGGGAAATGGGACCAGCTTGGTTTGTCAACTTGATGGGCCAGAGAACTTATTCGCGTGCTATATAGGTCTATATAGGTCAGCAAAGTTGAAGCACAAGGCATGTGAAATTGACTAAGTAACAGACAACAAAGGATTGTTGTGAATGGTTGTTTTTAATACTGGAGGAAAGCCAATATTTACATTTCCCATGATCGGGATATTTGAGCATATATTTTGGTTGATCTAAATTAACAATCTCAATTGAGAGCGCAAGTCACCATTTCAAAATTTGCAGGTGACACAAAATTTGACAATATTGCAAACTGCAAAGAGGAAAATGACAGATTGCAAATATGTGATATGAATGAGCTGGCGGAGTAGGCATACTTGTGCCAGATAGAATTTAATGTGAAGATATTTAGAAAGCGTGAAGAAAGGTAATAAAGAATTAAGGATATTGTTCTAAAAGAAATGCAGGATTACACTGACCTGGGGAAATGGATGTACAAATCAATGGAAGAGGCAGCATAGATTGAGAAAACAGCTAATAAGGCATGCACGATTCAGCACTTTATCAATCGAAGGCATGTGTAAACAGGGAAGTTATGCTGAATCTTATATAACCACTGATCCAACCTCAATTGGAGTTTTGTGCTCAATTCTGGTCATCCCTTCGTAGGAAGGAAATAACGGTCTCGGGAGGGTCCAGAAAAGATTTACAAGCCTGGTTCTTGAGATAAGGGACGGAAGTTACAAGGATCAATTAGAGCGACTGTGACAGAGAAGAAAAGCCTGAGGGGAGATTTGCAATAAGTATATAAAATATGAAGGGCTTAGGACAGAGTGGATAGCGGGATGCTGTTCCCTTTGGTGGAGGGATTGAGGACTTGAAGTCATAGGTTTAAAGGGGAAGAGAATTAAGAGTGACACGATTAAATTTTTTTATGCAACGTAGTTGAAATGTGAATGCGTTGCCTATGGTGGATAAGGTTGCATTGTGGCATTCACAGGAACATTGGATAAATATGAGGCGAGCAATTTGTAACGTTTTGTTTTCTGTGGTAATTGACAAGGGTGTATGCTTAGATTTCCTGACTGAGAGCCAGGGTGGACTTTAGACTTTTGAAATACAGCGCGGAAAGAGGCCCACCAAGTCCGCACCAACCAATGATCACCCAGTACACCAGCACTAACCTACACAATAGGGCAATATTTTAACAATTTTACATGTCAATTAAATTACAAACCTGTACATCTTTGTGGAATGTGGGAGGAAACCGGAGTACGCGGAGAAAACCCACACGGTCACTGGGAGAACTTACTAACTCCGTACAGACAGCGGCCATAGTCAGAATCAAACCTGGGTATCTGGCACTGTAAAACCCCTGTCTCACGGTGCGAGTTGGCCCACGAGTGACCCTGAGTTTTTACTCGTGGTGATCACGTACAGCCAACGTAGTGGGAACGTCGGAACTCGCGCGATCAACTTGTCCACTCGTGGCGCTAACGGCAGGTACCTGTGAAATTTGTGAACTCGTGAAAAAAGTCAAACATGTTTGACTTTTTCCACGAGTCAAATTTCGTGGTCAAGTTTAAAATTGAAACATTTAAACTCAGAGTTATATCGTAGTGGCCCGTCCGTTAAGTTTAGTGATTCGTGCGTCTACCGTGGGAACTCTTTAATAGACACAAAATGCTGGAGTAACTCAGCGGACCAGGCAGCATCCCTGGAGAGAAGGAATGGAGTCCAGACCCTTCTTCAGACTTACCCAAAACGCCACCCATTCCTTCTCTCCAGATATGCGGCCTGTCCCGCCGAGTTACTCAAGCATTTTGTGTCTATCTATACTTTAGTTTCGGATATGATCAAGTGTAAGAAACGCAAACCAGACTACCTTCACATCAGAGAATCCTAATGTTCCTAATTTGGCCGAGGCACTTCACTGTCCGTGTGTAGGAAGGAACTGCAGATGCTGGTTTACACCGACGATAGACACAAACATGCTGGCGTAACTCAGCGGGACAGGCATCGCATCTGGAGAGAAGGAATGGGTGATGTTTCGAGTCGGGACCCTTCTTCAGACTCCCCGCTCATTCTTCCCTCGTCGATGTGAACTTGTGGGGGTGCGAGGAATCGGGCGTCGCTGGGTAAGGGGAAGAGAGGTTTTACTGCTGAATTATGCGCAACAGAAGCATGAAGTGGGGGTAAGGTCCGTTTAAACTATCTTGTCGTCGTCGTCCCCCCCGCCCCCCCCCAATGTTGGGAGAGAGAGAGAAGAGAGTTGTGCAAACAAACCACGGGAGACTGCATCTTTAGGGAAATCATAAAATGTATAGGGATGTTTCGGGCCGGGACCCTAAAGGTTGACTACCCGTTTCGCAGATGCCGTTCCTAGCCCCCCTCTCACTCCTCCCCACCCATAGTCTTTGCCTTCTCCCAATTCCACCATCCCTCGCCCCCCCCCCCCCCTCCCCCCCCAAACCTGTCCTCGCCTGAACTGCTGAAGATAACCGAGTGCTTTAAATGCGAATCCCGGACTGCAGCAACAACACACGCCCTGAGCGGGAGAGGAACTTGGTAACTCAAGAGCAAACGGGAGGGGAACTTGGTAACTCTGGAGACGATCTCGGAACATCGCAGATTACCATACCCGTGGGAACTCGCCACAAACACTTGCACATCAACTTGGAATATCGTACACAACCACGAGTCTGTCACTCTGGGTCACTCGTGTGTCAACTCGCACCGTGAGACAGGGCCTTAAGGCAGCAACTCTACCACTGCACCACAGTGCTGCCCCTTGATGAACTGGATTGCCTTTTGTTGTGGTGTAACCATTCTATTATTCTGTGATTCAAATTGTTGGTTTATTTTAAGGGAAGGGCAACACTGGGTCAGAGGTATGTTGTCTAAGGTTAAACTGTTTCCATATATGCCAAAAAAAGTACTTTAAACTGCAGAAGTTTGATATGGACTGTAAATGCGCATATCTTGGAAATATGAAATAAAAACAAAATGTAGGAGATACTCAGTGGGCCGGGTAACCTCTGTGGAAAGAGGAAACAGAGTTTGTTTTTAAGAAGGCACAAGAGACTCCAGGTACTGGAATCTGGAGCAACAAATATGCTGCTGGAGGGACTTAGCGGGTCAAACAGCATCACCCACTGAGTTCCTCCAGCAGTTTATTTTTTTGCTCCAGAGTTCACATTTATGTTTGCTGATCTTTCATCGGAGCAGAAAAGAGAAAAAAAGAAATGTTTTATGTTATAAGGAAGAGGATGGGATGGAGAGAACATAGGGAATGATGGGGTGGGTGGGTGGTGACTGAGAAAATCCAGGTGACACAATTGCTGTCAGTGCCAGCCCAGAGAACGTGTGATTACTTGTTTATCGCAGGTAATCTGTCTGAAGGTGGTGTAAAGGGAATCTGAAGGGAAACGACTGAGGGCAGAAGAGAGGTTCACAACACTGCAGGTGATGAACTTCTGAAATTAAAAAATGCTGAAAATACTCAGCCAGTCAGAAAGATATTGTGGAAAGAGAAAAGCTGTGAAATAGTATTGAAGGTGAATGACCTGCAACTAATTTGACAGTCAGAAAAAATCTGATTATCTAAAATTATTGAATTTGGTACGGAATCGTGATAGGTACAGCATTCTGATACCAGCCAGCAACTGATGCTGTCGATTTGAAAATGAAGTAATGGTTAAAATGAGATGTATTTTGTAAGTATTAAAGTCTTGCTGGGTTACAATAAATACATACAACAAATAAATGTTATCGATTCCATCGATTCCAAAGTATTGAAATGAGATAAAGGCAAAAAAAACAATAAAAATAAGTTCTGAGCACTGGGCAGTTAGCACCAAGCAATGTTTACTGGGAATTCCTTTGTAATTGGAAGCTTGAAGAAAAACCTATGACTTGGCTTTTTAGGAAGATAAGCTGCTTATTAATGAGAGAAAAGGACAACTGGTAAAAGTCAAGAATCACATATGCCAATTACTGTCACATTGAGAAGGTTTAATAGCTATGATATGTTGGCTTTTAAAGCTAGTGCAAAATTCAAGCTATCATTTGAAAATGGGTTTGTATGACTAAAGTAATAACATCGGCATACTCTTCATGAAGTGGCAGCTGATACTCATGCGCAATGTTTAGTTTTAATTGTAATTCCTCAGGCAATTAAAGATTTAAAAAACACACAGGCATAGACGAATATGTGAGAATTGACATTTATTCCACACAAATCCCAATAACCACCTCCAACACGAAGCATTCTAACCACCCACTGTTGACTTTCAGTGATATTACCATTACTGTATTCCTCACCGTCAGTACCCTGGAGGTCATCATTAACCAGAAACTCGACTGGTCTAGCAACAAAAATATAGTGGCGACAAGAGCAAGGCAGAGGCTGGGTATCCGGTGGTAAGCAATTATCCCCATGGTACCTCAGACCCCCTTACAACATTTGCATGCTGCAAGTCAGAATTACGATGGAATGTCATTCACCTGCAGATGAATATCTATACTTGCCATTTAGTATTGGAGAGAAGTTAGCTGATATTATTCTCAAAGTCCCCATCTTATATTATCAAGTCAATGTCAGTCAGGAATCCAGTATTACCTTTGCTCTTTGTTGAATTGGTTATTCCGTTACTACTGTGCTGCATATATTCTAAATTACCTATTCAACTCGTGTAATAAAATGGATAATGAAAACCTTCAGTGTAGATTTTACAGACATTTCATTGTGTTTGGCACACTCCACTAAGATCGGAGGGTTTTGGTGTGTTACACCAGAAAAATATGCTGCATACTTAACACGTTTAAAATGCACACATTCCAAGCTCCACTTCGTTAATTAAAAAATCATGTTACAAAAAAAGGTTTAGGGTATCTTTAAAGCGGAGATTGACAGGTTCAGGAATAGTACGGATGTCAAAGGTAGCGAGGAGAAGGCAGGAGAATAGGGTTGAGAGGGAAAGATAGATCAGCTATAATTGAATGGCAGAATAGACTCAATGTCCGAATGACCTAATTCTGCTCCAATGACTTTTGAACTTATGACATGATATCTGCTGCTTCTGGGTAAATCCACATCTGACATGGATGACGGCATTCTCCAATAAGGAGGGACAAAGATAAGGAAACTTTGGATGATGAGAGAAGTGGTAAATATGGTCCCAAACATAAGGAAGCGTCTGCAAGGTTTAAGAAAATGAAACCGTACCGGGCCTTTGAGGGATATAAAGAAAGCAAGAAATAGCTCAAGTAGGGAATTACGAAGGCAAAAATGGATCATAAATGTCCTTAGCAAGTTAGAGTATAGAAAATCCCAAGGCATTTTATACATACATACATTAAAATCACAAGGATAACGAGGGAGAGGTTGCACCACTCAACAATAAAGGATGAAATTTATGCTGAGTCGGAGGATGAAGCTACTAAACAAATACTTCTCCTAGAGGTGCAAAATTTAAAAGAGATATGCAAGGCTTTTTTTATTGCACAGAGAGTGTGGTTAGTGGCTGGAACATGCTGCCATGGGTGGTGTACGTAGGTGAAGCAGATACAATAATGACTTTTTAAGAGGCTTTTGGATAGGCTCATGAATGCTGAATGGGCCTGATCCTGTGCTGTAATGTTCTATCATCACAGAGATGTGACTACATTATTGTGGAGGCGAAAAGACTTACAAAGTATCTGAAACAACCATTTAATTGATACGTCAATCCAAAAGGTTGGCGTAGCAGGATTCTCGGGATGCCTTGAACATATGCAGACTGCTAAGAAAGAACGAAATAATCTGCATGTGTTGTTCCTCGACCTGGCCAACGCCTATGGATAAGTTCCTCATTCGCTACTGTGGACTGCTTTTGAATTCTTTCAGGTGCCTGCAATAATAACAACTCTGCTAAAAAAATACTTCCAGGATCTGCAATTTTGTCTCACAACATCAGACTTTACCACAGCGTGGCAACCACTGGAAGTATGCATCATGGCGGGGTGCACCATCTCCCCATTGACCTTCACTATGGCAATGGAGCTCATTATCAGAGCATCAAAATGGGTTGTGGGAGGAAAACGGCTACAGTGTGGTCAGCGATTGCCACCTATACAAGCCTATATGGACGATATAACAATGCTAACAACAACTATCCCTTGATATAAAATCAAGAACAGTCTGAAGAAATTCCACATCACATCAAGCAACTGGGAGCACATTGCACTGGACAGGCGCTCCTGGAGGAAATCCGTGCAGGAAGGAGTTGCATTTCACGAAATGGAACTATGCCGTGTCACAGAGACAAAGCAACAGCACCGTAAGGAGAGAGAGAAGGGGGCTCGGCGACTACCAACCACCGCCAGTCTCCACTGCCCACGTTGCACCAAGGTATGTGGATCACGGATCGGCCTCTACAGACATCTGCAGATCCACAAGTAGACGACCCAATGGAGAGGACAGTCATGCTCGTTTCGAGTGACCGCTGATGACACTGATTGATATAGAATATTCAATGCAAATAAAATTCATCACAAAGTTATTTATTCCTGTCAGAGGTTAACCTGCAAATGCAGGCATCCCATTCAAAACTCAAGATGTCTGCTCATCAAATAAATCTAAAAGTTTGGGGAAAAATGTGAAAATAAAAACTTTGTAACAGAAGAGTGCCAATCTTTAAAGGCTTTTGGGAGATTTATAATTCATTTCTATTATCTAATTTGTGGCTCGGGCTAGTGCACAATATTCCCAAAAAATCGAAAATATTACATGTCGGAGATAGAAACAGTATGTTAGTAATTTGATCTCATGGTTCCTGATGCCAACAAATCCTTTAATTCATTTATTGCTCTGTGCCCCACTGCTAACCATCTGTTATCTCAGATGTGTCCAAAGTACGGCTCGTTTGGTTTCGAAACATTGGGGCAGAAAGGTGAAGTAAGCTTTTAAAAAAAAACGAAACTCAGACTAAAAATCTGTATATATTAACACCAGCAAAAAAATAATTTGATCTCAAAGAACTTTCCCTCTAAATCACATTATAAAGCACCAGTAATGTTGACAGTATTAATGATGAACAAAGAATAAACTGCGATTTCATTCTTTGAATGACACAACATATTAGTTTTTGGGTTGTCAGAGACACTGGCAAGAAGAGCACTAATTGTCCATCTGTAATTGCTCTTGATGAGGATATCGTGATGAGCCACCTTTATGAACTGCTGCAACCCTTGTGCTAAAGTTTCACCCATTCTACAATTTGATCAAGAGTTCCAGAATCATATTTAATCAAAGCACCGTTCACCATGATCAACAATAAAACTTAATTATAAGAAATAAATATGCTTTATTTTCTAGAAGGAAAATAGATTCCCAGCCAGTAGCATATCTGTTGTATATGCTTAGCAATTTCACCTGTGCTGTTTAAAGTTGAAATGTGCCTCTTGAATTGAAGGCAATAAAGCAATTTCAGCTGATTAAAATTACATTGGCAATGGGCGTTTGAGGGAAGGGACCCTTGAGTGAAGTTTCGCAGCAATGGTGCGTTTTGCTGTTATTTATCATTAATTCTCCATGTCAGAAAGTCACACAAGCTTGGTCAACGTTTTATTCACATAACTAAAATATATCAAAGCCCCTGAACGGAATTAAATTCATATTTACTGGTGTCTGTTTCAAACTTGCACTTTGCATTCTTGATCATGGCTGTCTGGGGATATCTGAAAATATTGTTTCACATAATTATTTTGTTCCATTCGGTAATTTGTGTACGATTATCACATTTCTTCTGAGACGTCTTGCTTCAAAGCTGATTTATCAAGCTGTTGCTCATCATTCCACCTCCTAACCCCAATTATCAGCCAAGTTGCACTCAATCCAACCTTTGCTTATTGTAGTACTGAAGAAAAGTTTGAAGGGAGAGTAATCATTTCCCTAAGTAAAGGGAAATTGTAATTTTTGATTGATTGATTTCAACAGATCAACTAGCAACCAGAAGAATCAAATTAAGTGTTGTGCATATAGTTCCTGGGTGATAATGGTGATTGCTTGAAGAGAGCAATGGAAAGAAGAGAAAAGAAATGAAGATTTTAGCAAGATTGCCCCTTGGGTGGGGTGGTAAAGAGAATCTGCCTTACATTTCATAGTAAACATGTGAAATAGTGATCTGTCCCAGTATAAAACTGTAACTCAACCATGGCCAACCTGAATCCCACGTCCTATTTTTATTCCATAAAAAAACATTTTTTTGTGCATGCTCTTGTTCAGAGAATCCTGTCCTGGGTGGTAGTATGTGTCCACTCTAAACGACATTACAGGCAGGGGAAAACACTTGCTAAAATGTGGTTGGTGCATTTCAGTACAGTCTAGTGATAGCAACGTTTTGCATGTCAAGTCTCAAGAGTGTTTTATTGTCATATGTCCCGGATGGGACAATTATATTCTTACTTGCTGCAGCACAACAGGATATGTGAATATGTAAACATAGTACACAACGGAGGAAGAGAGAAAAAAAAGTTCAATAAATAACAAATATACAACAATAATGTAGTCTTTTGCAGTTCAGAGCTCAGAGCTTGTTTGTTGTTGGCTGTAGGGAAGAAGCTGTTTCTGAACCTGGACGTTACAGTTTTCAGGCTCCTGCACCTTCTTCCTGATGGCAATGCCAGTTGAAATCAATGTACAAGATTACTGTTCCATCAAACTCTGGGATTAAAAATCTTGGTGTAATTGATGTAATTTTAAATTGGACTAATTTAACAATGGTCATGTGGAGTATTTAAAGCTAAGTTGTCCCAAAATTATTGTAGTGCTCCACTGAATGCTCATTGGTATTACACTACCTCTTTTAGTATTCCATACAGTCCAGTGCAGGTATGGTGTAGAAATGGACGTATCGGATTGAATAATGAATTGTAAGCTACTTATACACTTTATTGTCATTAGTGGGTAGGAAGGAACTGCAGACGCTGGTTTAAACCGAAGATAGACACAAAAAGCTGGAGTAAGTCAGCGGGACAGGCAGCATCTCTGGAGGAAGGAATGGGAAAAGTCACCCATTCCTTCTCCCCAGAGATGCTACCTGTCCCACTGAGACTCCAGCTTCTTGTCTCTATTTTCATTAGTGGATCAGGGGTGTTTATTATCACCAATATAAATTCCACTGTCTTTGTGTTAGTTTGAGAACCACCATACCCACAAGTACCACTGCAGTAAAGGTGGGCCCCTATGGTAAAATTACCCAACTCCCTTTCTCCACCATCTACCCTATGACAAGGCGGACTTCATCGCTGACTTCTGCATTCTCTACAGGACATCAATGTGCTACACCTTAAGACATATTGTTTAAGGTACAAATTTTCCAGACTGCTGTTGAGTTTTGGCATTTGTCATTAGGCTTGCATTTGAGCTGATAAAAGGTGGAAATATTCCTTAACTTTTGACTGTGGCAGGGAAGTTTTCAATTAATTCATGAGATGTGTGCATCATCAAAAATGTTTGCCCTTCGAAATGCCAATGGGCAAGTGATAGTTGACGTGAGCTGCTGCAGTCCATGTGGAGCTATTCCAACAATAGTGAGCGAGTCAACATGAACTGCTGCAGTCTGTGTAGAGTTACTTAAAGAAAGCTCCAAAGTAGTAGGTAGATGGCACACGTTCATGCGTGAAAATCCATTAAAATTACAACTGGCGTATTGAACCAAAAATCTGATTTATTCCTTGAAAAACTTTCATTTGGCCTTTATTTTGTGAACTGTGTTCTTTCGATTGAACTGCATTTGACTTATTTAATCCTATTCCAACCGCCGCTTCAAAAGTGCAGCTTCAAGGTTCAATCCAGGACTTGACCACACAACCTTATTATTTTTCAATGCATTACTAAAGTAATTGTGAAAGATGCAACATTAAACCAACATTGTTCCATCTTGTCATGACTGCAGTAATTCCCATAATTCCCTTTACAGTGAACATCCAATGATGTCCACAAAACCATTTAACCTTGAGATCAAATGGCTACGATCTTATCTTCTTATTCGCTCTCTTCCCACATATAAAGACTTATGAGCATTTTTTTTTCAAGATTTAATTCCGCCCATTGAATATAGAATAGAACATAGCCAGGAACAGCTCCCTTCACCCACAATGTTGATGCCAAGTTAAAGTAATCTTCTCCGACGGCACTTGATCCATATCCTTCCATTCTCTGCATATCCATGTGCTTATCTAAAAGACTCTTAAACGCCACTATAATATGTGCCTCCATTGCAGACACCCAACACTCTCTGTGCAAAGAACTTGCCCCACACAGCTCCTTTAAACTTTACCCCTCTCACCTTAAAGCTTATGCCCACCAGTCTTTAACACTACCACCCTGTGAAAAAGTGTTCTGACTGTCTACCCCATCTTTTGGTTTTGGTGGGTGAGAAGTAAGAAGGGTTTGAGTGACTTACCATTGATGTTCATGATCATTTGTTGAGTTTCCCATGCGTGAACACTACACTGATGTAAACATGATGTAAATAAGATAGGATTATGTAAGTATACTTTATTGTAATAAAGTATCCTTATCGTCTTTACAATAATGACATACAAAAGCAGCGCAAGAGTTAATAGGAAATTGTCATGCCTTCACTTTGTGATGGGCAGAATTAGCTGCCACAATGATGGACAATAAAATTCATAAATGAGAATGGTTGATTTGAGAAATTTATCAGCTGCATTATCATCGAAGTGTCATATAAATTCTGAAGTTGTCTAAATTAAATGAGTATTTGCTGTTGTCAACAGTAATAAGTGGCATTTTTCCCTTCCCATCTCTTCCAAGATCATGGGCATGCAGGCCTTCAACTGTGTGATTAATTTGCTTTTTGATTGTTTCAGTATCTGCACTGTTAGGACTTTGATTTTCTGCTCTGTCTTTTGGTGATTGAGTAAACACACAAACCAGTTTTGTATTCAGGTCACTGATTGACGCCGGATTAGTGGCAGCTCTGTGTGCTCTTTCTGAAGAAAGATTATTACAAACATCTCCTGTCAGATGACATTTTAATAATTTAATGCAGACTGCAGTGAAGGAATATTTATTTCCTTCCCCTTCTTTTATTCCTTCGCTATGGGATAGATCAAGTGAGGTAAGAAATAGGAGCAGGAAGGAGGGGAGATGTCGGGGGAGCCAGAATCATAAAGTACCAACCTAACACTTTAATACAAACAGGTGATCTTTTAAGTGTGATGCTGTGGAAAACCAGATTCCTGTATGATAGGAGTTAACAGAACACTCAGCATGCAGAAGTTTGGAGTGGTACTGAGATCCTTAAGTCCATGAATTGGATGCACAGAGAAGCCCTGTGTAATTGGCAGAAGAAGCAACTCATCTTACAAACCATTAACTCTGTCAGGCAGCTCCTGCCTCATCTGCAGAGGAGCCTGCAGTTCCCACATAGACACATTAACTGCTCCAGCCACAGCTAAAGCAAGCCGTCCTTGATTCTGAGAAACTGCCAAAGAATAATATTATTATTATTAATAGTGGTTCACCTGGTGGAGATAATTTAACACAATTATTCATGTTCTTTCCAACTCGTTTTTTGTCCCTTTTAGTTGTACCCACAATTGATTATACCGTTTTGGAGTGACAATAAAGAAAATTTGCATTCCATTTGTAAGAAGGTATTTGTGTGACAGTACAACTGCTCTTATCATGGTAGATAACTTTTTTAAATTTAACTGATTTCGGTGAAGAATGTTGTTCTTTTTTGTCCTTTGAACAGCATGTCAAAGATACCAATACCATTTTCTGTGAGAAGCACACACGGTCAAAAGACAATAAGGACAAAGGACAAAGAACATTTATTGTCACATACACCAATTGGTGTAGTGAAATTTGACTTGCCATGCAGCACATAGATAAAGATAAGACCCAACACTAAAGAATTAACAATGAACATAAAAACATCCCCCCACAATGGTTCCCACTGTGGGGGAAGGCACAAGGTCCAGTCCCCATCCCCATGTCCACTCATAGTCAGGCCGATTGAGGCCTCCGCAGTCGGCGCTACGGCGGCCCGATGTTTTAGGCTTTCTCGCCGGGTGTTGGTGTTCCGGCGTCGGGAGAGTCCTCACAGCGGCTTGGGACACCTGGAACGGCCGCTTCCCTACCGGGGTCCGTGGCTTCCGAAGCTGACAAGGCCGCGCTGGATGGAGCTCCATAACTGGTGATCTCGCCGAGAGATCCCAGGCTCCCGATGTTAAAGTTCAGCGCTGCTGCCCGCAGCCGGCCGCTCCACAGTCCCGCAGCTTTGCGATGTTCACCTGCGGTCTCAGCATTCTGCAGCTCCAGCGCGGCGACCCAGGCAAGGTATTGCGCGCTCTGCTCCCCGATGGTGCTCCAGCGCTGAGCCGCTGCCAAAGCCGAGGTTCTGGGCGGCCCCCTCAGGAAACGCTGCTCCAGGCCCGCTGGTAGGCCGCGAGGACGGATTGACGGTGCATACCGGAGAAAAGCTGCCTCTCCGACCAGGTAGGGACCAGGAAAAGCAGTTTCCCCCTCCCCCCCCACCACACCCCACATAAAAAAGGCTAGGACTTCAAAAACAAAACACTAAACTCACTAAAAATAAAAAAAAGAAGTAAAAAACAGACAGCTGCAGGCTGGGCAGCCATACCAACTGGACGGCGCCAATAACACCTATAACTCACCAAAGCCACCCAAAGATTCTTGAACAGGAACTTGATCAAACAGAATTTAGGATCCCAGGAGCTGGAGACCAAAAGTGAAATGATATAATTTTTGTGAAACCCAAGATTAAAATGGAAGTAACATAGATGAGGTGGAGTCTACAGATGTGGATGAGGGGAAAATATGGAGGAGTTTGAAAAAATGTTTGAGAATTTTAAAACCGAGAATTATTACATATAACAGCAAACAGCTGAATAACAGGTGAAATCTGTGATGCAAGTAAGGACATGCGGTAGAGATTTGAATAACCTCACGTTTAACGTGAGAGGGGCACAGTTTATAGGAGATGTGCGCGGCATGTTTATATACACAGAGGGCAGTGAGTGCCTGGAACCACTAGATTAGATTAGATTAGATTCCTTTATTGTCATTCAGACCTTTCGGTCTTAACGACCTGGCACTGCAGCTCAAAGCCGGGCCGCCGCTAGAGCACCACAGCTCAAAGCCAGGCCGCCGCTGGAGCACCGCAGCTCTAAGCTGGGCCGCCGCCGCTGGAGCACCACAGCTCTAAGCTGGGCCGCCGCCGCTGGAGCACCGCAGCTCTAAGCCAGACCGCCGCCGCCGCTAGAGCACCACAGCTCTAAGGTGGGCCTCCTCCGCCGCTGGAGCACCGCAGCTCTAAGCTGAGCCGCTGCTGCTGGAGCACCGCAGCTCTAAGCTGGGCCGCCGCCGCCGCTGGAGCACCGCAGCTCTAAGCTGGGCTGCCGCCACTGCTGGAGCACCGCAGCTCTAAGCTGGGCCGCCGCCGCCGCTGGAGCACCGCAGCTCTAAGCTGGGCCGCTGCTGGAGCACCGCAGCTCTAAGCTGGGCCGCTGCTGCCGCTGGAGCACCGCAGCTCTAAGCTGGGCCGCTGCTGGAGCACCGCAGCTCTAAGCTGGGCCGCTGCTGGAGCACCGCAGCTCTAAGCTGGGCCGCTGCTGCCGCTGGAGCACCGCAGCTCTAAGCTGGGCCGCTGCTGGAGCACCGCAGCTCTAAGCTGGGCCGCTGCTGGAGCACCGCAGCTCTAAGCTGGGCCGCCGCCGCCGCTGGAACACCGCAGCTCTAAGCTGGGCCGCCGCTGGAGCACCACAGCTCTAAGCTGGGCCGCCACCGCCGCTGGAGCATCGCAGCTCTAAGCTGGGCCGCCGCCGCCGCTGGAGCACCGCAGCTCTAAACTGGGCCGCTGCTGGAGCACCGCAGCTCTAAGCTGGGCCGCCGCCGCCGCTGGAGCACCGCAGCTCTAAGCTGGGCCGCTGCTGGAGCACCGCAGCTCCAAACCAGGCCGCTGCCACAGCTGCGCCATTAGGCATCAGCAGAGACAGTGACGGGGGACAGCCAGCGCGGCCACTTCCGGAGGGAGTGGTGGTTGAAGCAGATACATTAGTGGCAATTAAAATACTTTTGGATAGGCATATGGATTTACGGGAATGGAGAGATAAGGGCTGTGTGCACGTTGATAAGTGATTATCTTGGCATCATGTTTGACACAGACATTGTGGACCGAAGGGCTTGCTTGTTCTTGTACTGTATTGTTCTATGTTTACACAAAGGAAAGCAAGGGAAGTCTGCCAGGAGTAAAATGAAAGAATCAAATCTACAGTTAGTTATAATGTGGAGGAAGATTTCTGTGGCAAATGGATGTTACAGAATTTAAAATTACGTGGTCAGCCCTGGAATGGAATTCGGGTGTGAATCACAAAGAAGATTGTGTTCAGATAGTTAGAATGGAGAGGGATGAAGTTGGTAGTTGGGTAACAATTTGTTTTGGTCTTTCCAGTGCATCTTTGGGAAAGATTTCTGCACAACTGTGAGACAAAGAGTGGGGAAAATATTTACAAATATCACTTAAAGCAGGTGGTCACGCCTAGATAATCAATTAAATACCTAAATTACAAATTAAGCTATACCTTTGTCTTACAGGAATTCTCTCTCTTGAGGATGATTGCCACAGCATTTATTATAAGGAATGCAGAAATCACAGCCTCTGGAGCCATGACCACAGAATAACAGACAGTTAAAAACATCCTTACCACTGGGTCCTTACGTGTCGTTTGTAAGATTGTATTAAAACTCTGGGAAATTTGCTCTTCTGGTTAATCCAGAGTTTAGATCCAAATTCAACATTGTCACTGCCACAAGGGGCTAACATGATAGGTAGCATGGTGGCGCAGCGGTAGAGTTGCTTCCTTACTACGCAAGAGTCCTGGGTTTGATCCTGAACACGGTTGTTGTCTGTACGGAGTTTGTACGTTCGCCCCGTGACCTGCTTGGGTTTTCTCTGGGATCTTCGGTTTCCTCCCGCACTCCAGTGGTGTACAGGTTTGTAGGTTAATTGGCTCGGTGTGCTTGGTGTGTGTAGGATAGCGTTGGTGTGCTCGCTGGTTGGCATGGACTCGGTGGACCGAAGGACCTGTTTCCGTGCTGTATCTTTAAACTAAACTAAATCTTTAATCTCAGTGGTATCTGTCCAAACATCAGGTCGTCACAAAATTCTGGAGTAACTTAGCAGGTCAGGCAACATCTCTGGAGAAAAAGAATAAATGACGTTTTGGGTCGTAACCCTTATTCCGACCCGAGACATCTTCTTTCAGTCTGAAGAGGGGTTCCGTCCTAAGGCGTCACCTCTTTTGTCCAAACCTCATTTCCCAGTGATCACCATAGATTTAATCCCCATCATGTTTGCTGCTCAGTTAAATTTCTCACTGTCCCATTTATCCAATCCCTGAATTCTCCTCTTAAATAAACATGTTCAGCTGTCCATAACATGTCATTCATCTATCATTGACAACCATTGTTGCTTTACAGGAACAAGCAAAAAGATGCAAAAGCTAGAAATCCGGAAACATAAAATGCTGGAAAGACTCAGCAGATTGGGCAGCATCTGAGGAGAGAAAAACAGAGTTAATGTATCAGCGTAGAGGCCTTTTGACAGACCATGGAAGGAGAGAACATGCAAACACTGCAGATGCTGGAATCTTGGGTAGATGACATACTCAGGTGGCCAGGCAGCATCTCTGGAGGACACAGATAAGCAACATTTTGGATTGGGGCCCTCATTCAAACTGCTTTACCTGAAAGAGGATCCTGAGGTCCTTCAGAGGAACTGCCTGACCTGCTCAGTTACTCTTGCACTTTGTATTCTAGTGGAGAAAATCTGTCAGTTTTCTGTAGCAGAAAAAAGAGTGGGGTGGCTAGAGCAAAGCGAATATCTGTGATAGGGTGAAACCAAATGAGTTCATGTGGTAGGTAAAATAAATTATGCTGCTTTATCTGTATTAATCACAGCGATGTAGGACATGCCCAGCTGGCCTGGCTACACTAAAGAAAGAATAAAAATAAGCCAGGTCGATATCACAGGAGGGTGACTGTAGAAATGTGTACAGGTGATACAGACAGAAAGGAAGTTGTCAAATTTGGTATTAAGCCGGGCTAACTGCAACTTGCCCAGATGGAAGAGAAGATGTTGTTCCTCAAGCTTGTGTTGGATATCATAGTTCCCTTGGAGGAGGCCTTGGATAGGGAGAGGGGATGAGGAGGAGATTACAAGTGACAGGACCTGGGACTTGAGGTTGCCCTTGCAGATTGAACGTAGGTGCTCCTTCAATGTGATCACCCAATTTGTGTTTCATTTCTCCAACATGGACTCCACACTGTTGCAGTACACTGGAAGAAATGCAAGTAAATCACCACTTTGTCTGCAAAAACGTTGCTCTACACTTGTTTTCGCTCTCTCAGAGCACTGAATATAAAATATAATTTGTTATTTGAACCTTTCTGTAACCATCCATCCACTGCTGTACCCGCCAGTTCTCTGACTCTGCCAATTTATCATTCCAGAAGACCCTCTCTTTATACAGCCATCGATGCTAGTCCCATCACACACTTGAGCTTTATTCCCTGACACCACAACTCTAGACTCAATTTCTTTCCTCCTCTAAAAGCCTTGTAAAAAAAATATGTAACCACATTTTCTATTACCTCCCTTTTTCTCTTCCACAATGATGCATCATTTCCTTTATCACCTCTGCAAACTGCCTTGGTTATTTTCTACATTACAGACTGCAAGTTGTGCACATTCTTCTCCCAGCAGAAACTGCAAGATCATTTTATTTTCCATTTTAAAAGAAAATCGAATGGTTTGTGTCAGCATGGAACTAAATTGTGACTGCTGCACTTTGTTTCGCTTGTGAATCTGCAATCTCCGTGGATCACCAACATTTCCAGAAATGAATATAATTGATAAATGACTTGGTATCTTGAAAGGGCCTCTGGAGCAGTTGGTAATTCCTCACAAAAAGTGTCAGAAGCAGTTTGAGGGTTATTTTAAGTAACATTTTGAAATGTGATACAATGCAATTTTCTTGTTGAAAGGCTGTGGCACACTATATGTTTGAAGACGGGAATAGAGAATCATTGAGGTGTTGACATTGCTTCTAATGATGCTCGTTATTTCAACTAGTTTAGTTTAATTCTAGTATTTAATCTATCTTTCACCAGAGGGAATCCTAAGCAACAGATCATTTTCCCACCCTCTTAGGATCAGCACAGTCATCTTGCAAGAGCTGCACAATGGATTAGCTTCTTCTCTATTGCGCCCACATTAGGTTAGCCGGTTATTTACCCCTCGTGCAGGCAGTCATTTGATGGATAAAACCGCATTACTTATGTTACTCAATTCATAATTGTTGTACATTGTCTTTTAATAATCTTGTAGTTTAATGCACTTGAGCAAAGCGGACAAGATTTTTGATGATTGGAAATAGAACCAGGGATTCAAAGTATCATTGAATTATATTCGGAAAGATATTTTTTCACAACAAATGATCAATTACAATTGTGGATATACATTCAATGGGAGACTTTGTAAGGGAATTGCACAATGTTTTAAGGGGGAACATTTTAAGGAAGCTTAATTGTTGAACAAAAAACACAGCACATGGTAATGTAAGGAATTGCCTTTAGCGCTATGTTGTGTCGTGAATTTATATGAGGTTGTGGGAAGCTAGAATAAGTAGGGAAATCTGATCATATATGTATTGGCTCAATGAATAGAGTGTATGCAATGTTGCAGCATCAGTCAGAGAATTTGCCGTCGTAAGCTCCTGTGAAGCATGTTTCTAATTTCACGCTTGTATCTGTCTCACTGGCTAAACCTTGGTTGATGATATCCTCACTTAACTTCAGTTTGCCCCTATTCATTCCTTCTTCCAAGAGTACACCTTCATAAGTAATTATTTTCTAAACTGTTGTTCATTTGTGATAAATAAGCCACACTGATATGCATAAACAGGCGGTACCACAAACTGAAAAGTTATCATAGATAAAGAATGTGTTCACAATGAAACATATATAACCCGGAACTCAAATATGTTCTGTTGCTTTGGTTTATTAAATAGTTGCCCAGAGAATACATCATGATTTTTCACATTCTCTTCATTCAATTCAGCTTCACTGAATATTCAAATAATATTTCACAAGAATAAAACCATACTATTTGTGACGTTCAAATCATTAAAAATATGAAATATTTTCATTGATAATCTGCATAATTATTTTTAGCTCCAAAGGTTGTAATGACACTGGAGAGAAAAACTGGAATGCACTGAAAGGGATTTCTGCAAAGAGACAACAGTAAGATCTCTGCCAGCCTATAATTTTAGATATAATGAAGAGAACTGAGATCAGGTCCCCACTAAGCTGATGTAATTTCTACTTTCTCTCTGCCCCTGAGAATGACGGAGGACAAATTATTGCATATTTAAGGTGGAGATAGATAGTATTTGAAAGATCAAGGAATTGAGGGATATGAGGAATTGGTACAGCAGGGAGCTGAGGCCCAAATAGATCTGCACAATCATATTGAACAGTGGGACAGGGTTGAGGGGCCTGGTGGCTTATTCTTGTTCTTATTTTCTCGTGCTCATGAATCATTGTCTCCAAAAGGGGAATGTATAGAACTTTTTATATATATATTACCATTTGCTTTAAAATAATGTGTAACAAGACAGCCGACAGAATTTAATAGCTGTATGTAGCCTGCTTTGAAAATAACACAGTTAATGGGCTTTTTATGATCGAGGTCCAAGTGTCTATGGTTTAAAAAGCCCATCTAGCATAATAAAATATATTGCCATTCTGAAGAAGGGTCCAGATCCAAAATGTCACCTATCCATGTTCTCCAGAGCTGCTGCTTGACCCACTGAGTTACTCCAGCACTTTGTGTCTTTCTTTGGTAAACCAGCATGTGCAATTCCAATTTACTGCATTGAGCACATTCTGTCTCTGAAGAAGGGTCTCGACCCGAAACGTCGCCTATCGCCTTCGCTCCTTAGATGCTGCTGCACCCGCTGATTTTCTCCAGCTTTTTGTGTAACCCTGTCTATTAATGGGTCAGCTGCACCTTGTTGCGATTCAACCATTTGGTGCTTTGACCATGCACTAATATATTTCAATCCAAACAATGACTACATTTGGATTCATTACCTTTCCATATGTCCCTTCTATTTGTGACGCCATCACTTACTGGAGTGCAACTAAAGAAACAAAACCTTATTTTATCATAGAACACAATGCAGATACGGCAAGTTACAATGAAAGCAAAATGATAGGAAATGTAGGCAAATACAGCAACGTTTTCGTACTCTGAAAATGTTATAGAAATAACCAGATCATTTAGTTTTGTTTCTGATGCGTTATCTCTACAAAACAAATAGAGTACCATTTTGATATAACATCTTGGGGAACCCAGAGAATTGCCTTTCATGTTTGTATTTTTTTTATAAACCATATCCTGTAGAACATCTTTTTTTTAATTCTGTGTACACTGAAAAGATGTTTGCAATGTTATACTGTGACATTTTATTTCATTTCCAATAAAGCCTGATTTACTGAAGAAATGAGCATGATGCATGCACTTCTGAAATTATTGTTGTTTGTATTGAATTAAGCCCAGTAAGACGGATTTCAAACACTGTTGCTTTCCTTTTCCAAGTAGATAAATTACGCAGGGTCACGTCTGCCTGAGGGACTGTGTCTGGTTCTGTATTTCCCCTTTCTACTACATTAAAAGTGGGTGGTAATAAATGTCTTCAAACATCAGGACTGGTTGTGTAATGAGGAAGTGATGCTGCATGAGAAAAATACAGAAACAAATGATGAATCCTATCTCTGCTGACAAATGATTTTTTGATGTTGGCTTGCAATAAAATTAGAAAAACCTGTCTTTGTATTGGAACTTTGACCGAGGCATTGAACAGCAATCAAAACAGCAAATAAACGACTCAAAATATCGTTTTAAATAAAAATGAGCCTTTGGGCTGAAACGATCAAAAATTGTTATCGATTCTTACAGCTGTTGTGTTCATCTTTATCGATCTGATAAAGAAAGATAAATCTGAGCCCAAATGAGATTACTGTGCGTTAGTGCGTCAGACCACAAGGCCAATTATGAACCATTCATCACTGCGAGCAATCACCCATCTCAGTGTGCTCCTGTCTAATCACATCAGCATTGATTTTTATCTAATACAACAGACCTCGTCTATCGCAATAATGTGTATCCTAAGACCTGCTGTGGTGATGGCTGGGCTAGACTTAGTCCCTTGGAGGGAACAGGGTTATAGTTCAATGTAATTTTTCTTCACTTACTATGTTTTACTTTGTCTCACTGCAGAGTGCCCAGTTCTCCAAGCTGACCACTGAAGAATACCAGAAGGCAGTTAGTGAAGTGGAGTCCAAGTTCAAGTAAGATGCATTGTTTGGTTTTATATGTAGCCTTTTCTTAAAAGCGAATCTGATGTTGCCTTTAAGTCCTTTAAGTCTTATGTGTGCGCTCCATTTCATCCAGCAATCATCATGATACTTAGGTTACTTCTCTTAATATTTATTATTTTCATCTGAAATGTAACAGCATGGGAGCATATGCTGCTGCTGAGATTTCCTGTGCCTTCTGTACAACTGTGGGGAAGTAATGAGGTAGAACCTACACAGTGATCTCCTATTTTATTTCCTGCTCCAAGTCATAATTTAGAAAAACAATGCTTAAAATTCTGAGGTTAACCCAGCAAATTCTGGAAATGGCTATCAGATCAGTCAGCATGTCAAAGATACGAATAGAATCAGAATGATCGATGTTTAACCAAGTGGTCACATCCAAATCACTACCCTTTCTCTCCCTTCCACCTTTCTCTCTGGTTTGACCTGCTCTGTCTATTTCAGGCAATTTTTAATTTCATATCAAACATGTACATGCACTTTGTTCTTTCACGATCGTGGGCTTGTTTCTCAGAAGCCAACATGCTGCTTATTATAACAAGATTCTGGGAATAAATTGCAATGATTCAAGTAAAATTAATTAGGAGATTTCCTTCCTTCTTCAACAGCTGAGGTCCCATTGTCTTTTCGGTTAGCCTTCCTATATTTATGCATTTAGTTTAGTTTAGAGATACAGCGTGGGAACAGGCCTTTTGGCCCACCAAGTCCACACTGAGTATTGACCACCCAAACAGTAGTTCTGTTATCCCACTTTCACATCCTACACACTAGAGGCACTTTAGAGAAGCTAATTAATCTACAAACTAGAATGTAGGAGGGAACTGGAGCACCCGGGAAAATGTACAAACTCCGCACAGAGTTTATGGGATCACAGAGAAAATGTCACAGGGAAAATGAACAAACTCTGCACAGACAGGATGGAACCCAGGTCTCTGGCGCTGTGAGGCAGCAGGTCTACCGCTGCGCCACCGTGTTATAAAATGACAGAATGAAATTGAATTGCACTACGGGAACAGGCCATTTAACCCAAGCGATCAATGGCAATAATTTTGTTCCATTTGTGCTTCCTGCAGTCCAATATTATCTATTAGTATATACATCTATTCACTCAGGTGTTTATTTCAGCTTCTTTAAAGGTGACAGCGATTCATATCAGAGAGAGGGAACCACAATGTACCTCTTTATTCCTAATATCTGCTTAAAGGAGTATAAAACACACAGCGTTGTAAAAGATTATTAATTGGAAGAGAAATGTCAGACGATAGTGCAGGACTCCGCATCTTTGTGATCATGGGAGAGAGTGAGTTTGAGTAAGAGTGTTACAGAGCTATAGTTTAACACACAAGCATGTAGGAGGAGTGGTGCATTTGGGGATTAGGATGAATAAGAGAAGGGAGAAACCTAGCAGTGGCACGACCAGAAATAACATTTGTCAAACAGTTGTATTCTTCTTTTCTCCCCTGGAATGAATAATATTGTGCAAGACATTTGGTATTGATGTTGTGCCTCAATGAAAAACAAGAGTTGTTTCTGTATCCTGAGAGCTGAGGTTAATCATCAAACCGAACCACATTGACAGGATAATGTCAAATAAATCACAACTGGCTAGAATGTGCGTGATAATTTCTTAGGAAATCGGCCTTGCACAAATCAAGTAAGGGCATTCTTGGCCACATAAAACATTTCCATTATAAAGGGTCAATTAGCTGTCTGGACTGACTGAGCCATATTCCTTAATGTGAATCCATTTTACTGAGCATCATTCAGGCTGATGCTTCATGAGGTTACATGTATAGTTATAACTCTTTGAATAGTAAACGAACCATTAGGAATTTTGACGTTTGCTATCCATCAGGATTTCCGCAAGAAATTGTTGTGATTTTTTTCGACCGTAATTTGTGAAGGACAATCTTTAGCCAATATAGCACTGGGTGACTGCTCTAGAATATAGTCAGCATATAGTAGTGAACAATATCAAGTAAATGTTACATTGCAGGGGAACTGGGAAACCCACATTTTCCAAATATTGTTTGATTCTCTTTCAAATTTATTGTTTGTTTCTGCAAATATGCTTTGAAATTCAATTGTGAAGGTTAAACATTGTACTTCTGTATCGATTGCATTGGGCCAGGGAACACCAAATACAGCTTTCCATTTCTGCCAAGAGTTTATTTTGGGGGCAGGAATGCACCAAATAAAAGAGAGACAGACTAGTCTTGCATCACATACAGTGGATTGCAAAAGTTGTCATACCCCTTGAACTTTTCCACATTTTGTCATGTTACAACCACAAACGTAAATGCATTTTTGGGGATTTTATGTGATAGACCAACACAAAGTGGTGCATAATTGTGAAGTGGATGGAAAATGATACATGGTTTTCATATTTTTTTACAAATAAAAAACTGAAAAGTGTGGCATGCAAAAGTATTCAGCCCCCTTTACTCTGATACCCCTAAATAAAATCCAGTGCAACTAATTGCCTTCAGAAGTCACCTAATTAGTGTGTAATCTAATCTCAGTATAAATACAGCTGTTCTGTGAAGGCCTCAGAGGTTTGTTAGAGAACATTAGTGAACAAACAGCATCATGAAGCCCAAGGAACACACCAGACAGGTCAGGGATAAAGTTGTGGAGAAGTTTAAAGTAGGGTTAGGTTATAAAAAAAATCCCAAGCTTTGAACATCTCACGGAGCACTGTTCAATCCATCATCCGAAAATGGAAAAAGTATGGCACACCTGCAAACCTACCAAGACATGGCCGTCCACCTAAACTGACAGGCTGGGCAAGGAGAGCATTGATCAGAGTAGCAGCCAAGAGGCCCATGGTAACTCTGGAGGAGCTGCAGAATTCCACAGCTCAGGTGGGAGAATCTGTCCACAGGACAACTATTAGTCATGCACTCCACAAATCGAGCCTTTATGGAAGAGTGGCAAGATGAAAGCCATTGTTGAAACAAAGCCATAAGAAGTCCCGTTTGCAGCTTGCCTAAATGCAAAATGCTATGTGTGGCGGAAAATTAACACAGCACTAACACTGCACATCACCCTGAACACACCATTCCCACTGTGAAACATGGTGGTGGCAGCATCATGCTGTGGGGATGCTTTTCTTCAGCAGGGACAGGGAAGCTGGTCAGAGTTGATGGGAAGATGGATGGAGCCAAATCCAGGGCAATCTTGGAAGAAAACCTGTTCGAGTCTGCAAAAGACTTGAGACTGGGGCGGAGGTTCACCTTCCAGCAGGACAACGACCCTAAACATACAGCCAGAGCTACAATGGAATGGTTTAGATCAAAGCATATTCATGTGTTAGAATGGCCCAGTCAAAGTCCAGACCTAAATCCAATTGAGAATCTCTGGCAAGACTTGAAATTTGCTGTTCACAGACGCTCTCCATCCAATCTGACTGAGCTTGAGCTATTTTGCAAAGAAGAACGGGCAAAAATTTCAGTCTCTAGATGTGCAAAGCTGGTAGAGACATATCCCAAAAGACATGCAGCTGCAATTGCAGCAAAAGGTGGTTCTACAAAGTATTGACTCAGGGGGGCTGAATACTTTTGCACGCCACACTTTTCAGTTTTTTATTTGTAATAAAATTTGGAAACCATGTATCATTTTCCGTCCACTTCACAATTATACACCACTTTGTGTTGGTCTATCACATAAAATCCCAATAAAATACATTTACGTTTGCGGTCGTAAAGTGACAAAATGTGGAAAGGTTCAAGAGGTATGAAAACTTTTGCAAGCCACTGTACTTGTAACTGAGGCTAGAAGAGGGTGAAAAACGTATCTTAACTGGGCACTGGAAAGTACAGTATGCGGCGGCGCGATTCATGTTGCAGCGGCCCCTACAGCCTGTCTGTCTTTTTTTTTTGTCCAGTTAAATGTAGTTGTTCGTGTTTTTTCTGTACTGTTTTTAACTGTGCATATGTGGGGGGTGGGGGTGGGAGGAAGGGGGAAACTTTTTAAATCTCTTCCCTGCACGGGAGACTCGACGTTTTCCCTGTCGGGTCTCCGTTGTCGTTGAGGCCTAGTACCGTGGAGCGGCCTCCGACTGGGACGACCTGGGGGCTCCAGTCACGGAGCCTGCGGAGCTGCGGACTCATCATCGTGGGGCTGGCCGGCCTCGGAGCGTGGTGGCTCGCTGCTGCGGCCCAACTCCAGAGCTCCAGCTGCAGCTGCAGACCGGTGCACTGTCGGGATATCGGGAGCTCGCGGGTCCGGATGAGAGACCGCTTTCCGGAGGTCCCGCAACGCAACTTCTCCCGCCCATGTCGCGGGGTTGGAATGTCCCGGAGCGGGGCCGTACATCGCCCCGCGCGGCTTTAATTGCCGCGGGACATTCCAACGCCCGGCGGCGGCTCCAACTTGTGACTTTTGGGCCTGGAGCGGGGCCGTACATCGCCCGGCGCGGCCTCAACGGTTGTGGGACTTAACATAGCCCGCCTGGGGCTTCAACATCGGCAGAGAAATGGTGCAGGGGAGAGAAAAGACTTTGCCTTCCATCACAGTGAGGAGGAGATTCACTGTGATGGATGTTTTTTGTAAATTGAACTGTTTGTGTGTCATGTAGGAATTGTTTTGTTTGTATAGTTGTGGAAACGGAGTTTCGTTTGAGCCTCTCTGAGGTTCGAATGACAAGTAATAAAATCTAATTTAATCTAATCTACAGGACGTTATCTTTCAAAAATCTGCTGCTTTTTCTAGCAATGTTACAAAATTTTGAGATTTAAAACATCGTCTGTAATTTATCCCATCAGATAAAGCATAAAAATAAGTTTAATTTGACACCTAATTCACTTTCATATCTTCAGTATTAAAAAAGTTATGGCCATTTTCATACTCGGAAATTAGCATCTTGTTCCCCATTGCTTTTCCATTGACTTAACACAAAAGCTGTGATCGAGAACAGTCAAAAGCCCATAACTTTCTTAAAAATCAAGAGAACTGAATGACATTTTTAGTTATTATAGATTGAAGTGAGTAAGTTTATTGGCCAAGTATTCACATACAAGGAATTTGCCATGGTGCTCCGCCCACAAGTAACAACATGACATCGTGACAGTTACGAATGACTCAGAAAACACTAAACATGAATAATAATAAGACATTAATGATAAAACACCATTGATCAAGCATGTGAACCAACAAAATACCAGATCAAAGGGAGGCTACAGATTTTTGGCTGTTGAGTTGAGCAACTACTCGTGGATAAAAACTGTTTTTATGTCTGGCTGTGGCAGCTTTGACAGTCCGGAGTCGCCTTCCAGAGGGAAGTGATTCAAAGAGTTTGTGGCCAGGGTGAGAGGGGCCAGGGATGATCTTGCCCGCTCGCTTCCTGGCCCTTGCAGTGCACAGTTCATCAATGGGGGGAAGGTTGCAGCCAAGAATCTTCTCTGCTGATCGGACGATTCGCTGCAGCCTCCAGGTGTCGTGCTTGGTGGCTGAGCCAAACCAGACCATGATGGAAAAGGTGAGAACAGACTCTACGATGGCTGTGTAGAATTGGACCATCATTGCCTGTGGCAGATTGTGCTTCCTCAGCTGCCGCAGGAAGTACATCCTCTGTTGTGCCTTTTTGACTGTGGAGTCGATGGTAGCCCCCCACTTAAGGTTCTTGGAGATTATGGTTCCCAGGAACTTAAAAGACTCCACTGGTGTGACTTGATGGTGAGTGGGGTGAGGGGACGGGGAGCTCTCCTAAAGTCTACAATCAATTCCACCGTCTTAAGAGCATTGAGCTCTAGGTTGTTGCTATGGCACCAGGACGCCAGCTGTGACACTTCTTGTCTGTTAGAAGATTCCTCCCCATCCTGGATCAGTCCAATCAGGATTGTGTCGTCCGCAAACTTGAGAAGCTGGTCAGAGGTGTCTGTGGAGGTGCAGTCATTTGTGTAGAGAGTAGAGGAGAGGAGAGAAGGATTCTGAAACAAATATAAAACATCTTACTTGGATGACCTGAAATTAAAGCATATAATTAGTTAATTACCTAATTGTAGTTAATTACAAAATTGACCGTTGTGACGGAAATAGTAATAAACACCCAGACTGTCTTGAAAATTAAAAAATATGATATTCTCAAGATCAGAACTTTAATATTATTGTATTATATACTGTAAATCCGTAACAGATAGGTAAATAAATTACAATTTCTAGCAATATGCCAAGTCTTTATGGAGAAGATCAGTTGCTAGCTGGTACATTGGCATATCATAATCAGTAGCATCATCATACTCCTCAGATTGTAACCAATAAGCAACTCTGTACACCTTGTTTTTCCTCAACTTTTCAATTTTGGCATTGTAAACTACAAGTTTTTGCTCTTCAAACCACGCATGACATGCCTTTCTGCCCACTACTTTCCCATTAAGAATATCCTGTAGATTCAATTTCTTAAGAAAATTATATATTTTAAAAATATCCTAAGTATCCAAATAACAAACTAATCCCATTCACGTAAGAATTCACAATATAACATGATTTTTAAATCTCACTGTCATGAATTTATATGCCAGATGGAAGGAATTTAATGTTTAATTCCCAAAAATTAATCTAGAAACATCCACTCAATATAATAAAAATTATTATTTTTTGCAGAATACATGGGACTAAAACTGATATTTAGTATAAAAATATTGACTATGGGTAGACAATAACACAAAATATAGACGATTTAGATGCTCTTATGGCATGATTGTCCAAAAAAAAGAGCATTTAAATCATCTTGCAAGTGGGTTTTTTTGGAACGCGATCGATTGGAGCGTTGTATTTGGGGCGAATTTGAGCCCCATATTGGCAGGAAAAACGCTGCCAGTTCGTATGGGGCCCAAATCACATTTTTGCAACGTAAAATTTAATTAAAACAATCCCAAGGAACAAGTTTATATGTAAAATATACGACGTACATTTTGTTTTGTCCCGTTCATGCGATTCGTCATGGTGTAGGCGTTGAGGGCTTTAGAAGTCGCTTTTTATTTTAATGTAATTATTAAATTGCCTCGCGATTAAATAAATAAAAAAATCGGGAGCGGGAGTCCGATTGATTATTCTTCAGCAGCTTAGCAGCCCGAGGAAATCCCCCGCCGACAGGCAGTAGAAAACTGGATCTTAATCCCGTCCCCCCCCCCCCAAAGGCGCCAAAGTCGAGCACACGGCCAGTGGCAGCACTGCAGCGGCGCTGAAGGTAAGTTTTGTAACATCGCTACTTTTTCTCCAGCGAACTGCTGTGCTGCAATGCTTAGAACTACATTCTGAACTTTGTTTCTTCCCCTCCCCTCAATCTATTGTACTTGAGTTTGACCTGATTGTATTTATGTATAATATTATCTGATCTGATTGGATAGCATATAAAACAAAGCTTCTCACTGTACCTCAGTACACCGTATATAGACAATAGACAATAGGTGCAGGAGTAGACCATTAGGCCCTTCGAGCCAGCACCGCCATTCAATGTGATCATGGCTGATCATCCCCAATCAGTACCCCGTACCTGCCTTCTCCCCATATCCCCTGACTCCGCTATTTTTAAGAGTCCTATCTAGCTCTCTCTTGAAAGCATCCAGAGAACCAGCCTCCACCGCCCTTTGAGGCAGAGAATTCCACAGACTCGCCACTCTCTGTGAGAAAAAGTGTTTCCTCGTCTCCGTTCTAAATGGCTTACTCCTTATTCTTAAACTGTGGCCCCTGGTTCTGGACTTCCCCAACATCGGGATGATAATGACTATAAACCTATGCAAGAAAACCAAGTGCTGGAGGAATCCTGCTTGTCAGGCAGCAGCTGCAAATGGAAATAGACAGATGTTGAGATGCTTCTTCCAAACTAAAATGTTGTTTGTCTATTCCCCTCCACAGATGCCGCCTGAACTGCTCCATCCGAGTTCCATCGGCATTTTGATTATAGCATTAGCAGTTTATTGTCTGCTTTTTTGTCTGCTATTTTCCCCCTTATTGTTTCCTAAGTATTATTAACATTTTCATTAGCTCCAGTGATTTATTTTGTTTTTGATAAATGTACGAAGCTGTCGCTGTTTCCAAAAATAATGGGATGTGGTAGAGGTGGAGGTAGACACTTGATTTGAAAGAATTTCATGAACAGCTGTAGGTGACGAAACATTTAGCAGGTGGCATTGATCTGAAAGCCAGGAGAAGCCCTTCACATAAATTAACAGCAAATTTACAGGCAGTGTGAAAATACTTGTATATATCTGGATGATAACAGTGTGAGTTTTGATCTGCCAGCTGCGTAGGATTCATGATCTTGCATTTCTTCCCCTTGTTTTGTCGTCTTCTGAAATGCAAAAAGAAAATATCTCTTGATGCATCTTTGGGAATTTTTATCATGTGACTTAATGATGATTCATATGGGTTGTAAAGGAATTACTTTGTAACAAAAGTAGCAGCGCAAAAATGTAGCTCTAAGAATTTAGCATTCCCACTTATGCAATAAGCATCTTTTCACTTTGTGATATATTTCTTGGATCTAGCATGCATTAAGCATCTTTCCCAATGTGGTATATCTCTTAGATCTAGTTGGTAATGTGACCCCACAGATACAGAATACTATCTGCATAGTCCATACCAACAATTTAAATTCTATTTACACTGTATATAGACCTAACTACTTGAATACATCCAACTCTTTGAGTGATTTTAACAACTTGCGTTAAAATGGCTTACTTAAATATTCAAATTGCAAATAGCATATAAACTCATTTGATATTCTGAGCCATTCATGCCTATTACCCGCAGATGACTATTCAATTCCAATTTTAACAAATTATTTTTCCCTAAATAATGTCACAAAAAATTTGCGGAATGCTTATCAATGAAATGTGCACAGCTCCAGCTGCCAGTTTTTTTTTTCTCTATTGTAAATCATATGTTGAAAATTCAAGATAATAATTGCACAGCATTTGATATTATTAATGATTGAAGAAATCTTTTGTTAATAATGTTGAATTTGCTCACTAGTTGCAATGTAATATTCATTGTTTAATTCATATCATTTGATTGTAGTTTGAAACATGTCTCAAAATAGCTGTGTTTGCAGAGTAGTGAATGCTTTACATTTGTGGCTTTAGCTAACGGCCATAACCCATGGCCGACTAGCTGACACTTGTGTCGAGGATGGTCTACTAGCTGCAATGCATGGTGCAACACGATCCTTCCTTCCACACCTGAGCAACTCAGGAGTCAGGAATGCACCCGAGATCAAATGCGCGCACATCTGGAATCCGCAGCTTGAGGAGTAAATGGCGGCCGACACTCTTGCGACATTTAAGAAATATTTAGATGTGCATTTGACTCACCGAGTAATAGAAGGCGACAAACAAGTGCTAGTTAATGGAATTAGTATAGATAGGTGAATGCAATGCACCATAAGGCCTTTTTTTGTGTGTTGCTAGATGATTTCAATTTGTTAAGGATTCATAATTTTTGGATAATCATTTGAACCTGTGAAAAATATATTATATTCTAAGATCACATTAGGATCTTTTGTTAAAACCTGGCGTATATGGAACTTATTGAGCAACTTAAAAATGAGCTGGAATCAATGGGACATCTGAATTAGTTTTTAAAACTGAACCCTTGCACTCTGAAGATTCCCACCTTTCAGCTGAAAGCTTAATGAAGAACGCCCATCAAATCTATAAGTAGACAAAGTGTACCTGATCCCAGAATCTGAATCCTGAGAGAGCCGTTATTGCACGCAGACCATTGTAATTTCATTTCCTGCTCTTTATTGCCCTATTTTATGGGGGAATAAAATAGTCAAAGTCCGATGTGTTTCATATGCTGTGAATGATGGAGTGTTAAGGTGTGTTATAATTAGCAGTGTTACCCAAACTGCAGCAGCCTTAAGCAGTAGATAAAACAATAATGGATACCTGGGACTCATTGTAAGACAGTAAATTACATCATAAACTGTACAAACTAAGTGAGAGAACCTTATAATTAATGTCTGCCCCATGAGATTTCATTATAACTCTAAAAGCACTCCCTAGTAACCAGGCATATTTTGCCGGGATTTTAATGTAATTTTATTTATATTTGCATCCAAATTGTTTCTTTAAATTTGTTTCAGCTGCTTTTCTGAGTACTAATCTGGTAGGATAACATATGAAGTGAGGCAGTGGTAAAATATGAGGTATTAAGTGACTGAGTAATTCACTGAATTAATTATTTGTTCCATTGTTGGCACTGTTTGTTTGCACGTTTAAATTGAAGGTCCAAATGGTTTGGTAAGGATTGATTCTGATTATATATTCTGATGGCATAATGTACCAGAGCATTTTTGCTCTCTTCATACTTCCTGCTGGGGTAAAGTCTTCATGGCACATTGATCCTGGTGAGCTGCCATTATTCAAATGTGACTTTGACCCCGAATGCCAGGGAGCTATGAAACTATTTCCAAAGTCAGCCAACTTTCAATCATCCTGCAACACAATCAGAGTAGAAGTTCTACCTCATTGTTCCTTCCTACCACACTGCTTATTTAAGGTCAGCAATAATGGACCTCCTCCATTATCTGACCGTTCTGTCCTGGGCCTCTTCCATTGCCAGAGTGTGGTCCAACGCAAATTGGAGGAACAGCACCTCATATTTCGCTTAGGTAGTTTACACCACAGCAGTATGAACATTGACTTCTCTAATTTTAGATCGTCCTTGCTTTCTTCCTCCTTCCCCTCCACTTCCCAGTTCTCCCACAGTCTTACTGTCTCCGCCTACTTCCTTTCATTTTCCTGCCCCCACCCCAAACACCCCCCCCCCCCCCCCCCCCCCCCGGCGACATCAGTCTGAAGTAGGGTCTCGACCCAAAACGTCGCCTATTCCTTATCTCCATAGATGCTGCCTCACCCACTGAGTTTCTCCAGCGTTTTTTGTCTACCTTTTAAGGTCAGCAAGTTTGCTTTGGGATCTCAGGACCACAATATACATGGCCCATCTTCTCACCCCTTTAAGCAATTGGCCTATTATTCAGGTCCAAAATTAGGCTATTTCTGAGAAGAGGCAGGTACTATCACATCGTTTAAGAAGCATTAGATGGATACATGGATAGGATAGGTTTGGAGGGATATGGGCCACACGCAGGCAAGTGGAACTAGTATAGATGGGATGGCGGAGCTAGTTGGGCAGAAGTGCCTGTTTCTGCGCTCTATGACGTGACTCTATAATGTGATACTTGCTTTCAAGTGGTGGATATTATTGTCATATGTACCAGTATTGTGAGGTGCGGGTACAATTAAAATTTTGCTTGCAGCAGCATCGCAGGCACATGGACTCAGACAACACAAAAAACCATAAATGATACATAAAGTATACAAATTGTTCAAGACAGTAAAAAGAAATAAAGACTCAGAAAAAATAAATCCATGGTAGTGCAAGAGGTGATCGGTAGTGTTCTGTTGCTGAGGTAGGATTAGGGTTTTGCAAGTCAGTTCAAGAACCTGATAGTTGCAGGAAAGTAACTATTCCTGAACCCAGTGGTGTGCGACACCAGGCATCTGTACCTCCTGCCCCATGGTAGCAGTGAGAAGAGGGCACGGCCTGGATGGTGGGGATCCTTGATGATAGATGTTGCCTTCTTGAGGCAGCGCCTGATGTGGATGGGTTTATTGGTGGAGAAGGCTGTGCCCTCTGACTCCATCGTTCTCTGCAACCTCTTGTGTTCCTGAGCATTGAAATTACTGTGCCAGCCCAGATTGTAACCAGTCAGGTTACTCTCCCCATTTACGTCATTGACATAAAACCCAGTTTTTCAAGCCACCTAAAATACCAGCATTTCATTAAAGGCAATTTTCTTTTACTGCTTGCCCATCTGCAGCTTGCTTTTCTTCTCCTTTGATTGAGCCTTCTGCAGAGCAAGCAGGAGCCTTTACTATGGAGGTATCAGGTAGGGCCCTGTTATTTGACTTTTGGCGATGTCCACCAGAAGGCAGCGTTGCAAAGCTCCTGGTTGCTGGACATCAGTACACCTGCGACTTGTAATTCTTCAGACAAAGACGGGTGTGACATCTCACCTTCTTCCCTGTACCCTCAATACATTTAGCATTCAATAAAGAGTTAATTACTTTCAGCCAGAACATTGCAAACCAACAAGCTCTGCTTTTCTCTCTCAGGAATCAAATAATATGAAGATATTATATTGGGAATGCAGCAGTAATGCGCAGATTAAATTCCTCCTAGTTAGATTAAAAGAAAAAACATTAGATTAAGATAGTCACATTTTCTAAATGGAATGAAAGGTTTACACAGAATGTACATTGAAACATGGCAGTGCATAAGGAAAGCAGCCTTGGGTTATGGTTTCAGCTTTTAGCAAATGATTAGATTTAAGTTTCTTGATCTCTTCTTGTGTAATTGGCGAAATGGCTACTAATAGAAAAGAAGGCGGATTTAGAGGTTTTGAAGCACCCTAGAGCTTAGTAACATCCTGATGATTGCATTTCAGAAGAATCTGTTTTATGCAATTATGTCTCTGATGCTTTTTTGTCACCCATCAAATTAGATGGTGTACCAAGCTTTGTTTAGTCTCAGGATTCGTCATGGGAATTAATATGTTCAAGAAGGAACTGCAGATGCTGGAAAATCGAAGGTAGACAATAATGCTGGAGAAACTCAGCAGGTGCGGCAGCATCTATGGAGCGAAGGAAATAGGCAAAGTTTTGGGCCGAAACCCTTCTTCAGACAGTCTCCTTCGCTCCATAGATGCTGCCGCACCCGCTGAGTTTCTCCAGCATTTTGTCTACCATGGGAATTAATATGATTTGTGTGAATGTTCAAATGTTGAAGTAATTTAGACTAAGCATTTTTTAACCTATATTTCAAGTCTTTTTGCTGGCTCATATCCACCCAACACCACACCCTAACCACAGTAACCAAATCAAATGTAATCCAAAAAGATGAAGAAGTTGTCCCTTGCAGATGCACTATATTTCTCAAGAATAATAATGTGCACCCTCCCTATATTTAAAACGGTTGAGCTGCCATTTCTAATGTGTGGGATGTAGCAGTCAATTCACAGTTGTGTCTGGTCCTGTTCCACAGACAGGCAATTACTTGTAAGCATTATTGGCTAACCAGAAGGAAGAAGTTTCCACAATTTAATAAAAAATCTTTGTGTAGCAGGGACATTGCAATCAATCACAGTGCAATGTTTGTTACCAAAGCTGAGCTTTCAGTATCCAACCACAGTGACTTCTCAAAGCTTTCGGGAAGTGTAGCTATCCAAGGATCTAAAACGCTTCTACATATTTGTTCCACAGAATTCGAGATGAATCTGCATAATCTCCGTATGATTCCGTTGTACACGGTTCCCTGAATGTTAAGGGCCTGTCCCACCAGCATGCAACTCTATGCGATTAGCGCGACCTAACGTGGTCGCTTGAGCCGTCCGGCGTCGCGGGGCCGGTCCCACTTCGATCGCCGGAGCCGTGCGGAATTGTGCGGAGTTCGTCCCGAGTTCGTCCCGACACCGCGCGGGGCTCCGAAAAACTATGTCCAAAAATTCCGCGCGGCAACGGCTTGTCGGCTCGCAGTCGCCTCGACTTTTACACACCGCCCCGACATCGTGCCTCCGTGTACCTATCTGTAGGTGCCTCCGTGACCCTGTATGTGTGTGGCTCCGTGGCCCTCTGTGTGTGTGTGCCTCTGTGCCCCTCTCTGTGTGCCCCTCTCTGTCCTGGCGAACTTACCTTAGACTTCGCTCACTTTGCGCCGCGTTGCGCCACTCACCCGACCTCCGTGCGGCCCCTGCTTCCGGTTTGGTTGCGCTTGCCGCATGCAGGCGCATGCTGGTGGGAACGGCCCTGTACAAGGGAACACCCGACCTCCGCGCGGCCCCCGCTTCTAGTTTGATCGCGTTCATAGCATAGAGTTGCATGCTGGTGGGACAGGCCCTTTAGACGGAAGTGAACACTTTTCCCATTATTTTAAAATTCCAATCCCTGCTTTGAATCCTGCCTTTTCTTCAGGCCCTCTTCTGCAGCATAGCAGTCAGCCTTATCCACAACATTGTCTGTTATGGAGTATTTTAGTTATGTGGAGGGACTGGAGAGGTTCAGGCTGTTTTCCCTGCATTGCAAGAGGTTCAGAGGGCACCTGATGGAAGTATACACTCTTATGAGGGGTTAAGACAGGGTACACTACATGAATCGGTCCTCATCATCAGAGATGAATACAACTAAATTACACAAATTTGGAGTAAGGAATAAGGAAATTAGAATGGATAACCCAGAGATCGGTGAGTACCTGGAATGAATTGACAGAGAGCGTGGCAAGAATGCATTGACGGAGAGAGTGGTGGAAGCAGAGTGGCAAACAGCATTTATAAGCTATCTAGACGAGCACTTGAATTGTCTGGGCATTGAAGGTTATGGGACAAGTGTTGGAAGATAAGATTAATATGGATGGGTGCCCACTAGTTGGTGAGCCCGTGGTGGGCTCCGGTCTACGTCCATGATCTATGACTCCGATTCCCAACTCATTCATTCTTTCATTTAAAATGACCCAGGCTTCATGGTGACATAGTGAAGGGCGTGTTGCCAAATAACCACAATTCAACTCCAAGATAAAAGAGGGCGAGGCTTGTCGGTACAATTAACCACTCAGTTTAGAGGATAAAAATGAATAATGTAACTTCTTGCTCATCAATTGCTGAGTTCAGTTTGATAATCAAATTTGATCTATCAAAAATTAACATCATGAAATAAATCAGAAGGTGCTGCGCCTGTCAGTCAGCAGCTGCAGATAGAGAAACATAACAGCTCACAGGAGATGGAGGAGTCTTTAGATGCAAAACAAAAAAAAAACAAAAACTGCTAGAGGTAGTACTCAGCAAGTTAAGCAGTGTCGGTGGAGGGAAATGGACGGATAAGTTTAATGGACAGATTTGTTGAAGTATTTGGTAACAAATTCTTCTCAGCCACTGGTTGGGTAAAATAAATGTATACTGAACTCATTTTTAGATTGAGTTTAACCTGTGTTTCCCTTTTCCAATACTGACAGATCAGATGTATGTTTCAAAGATTTTGTGATGTGATTTCATATTCCTGTATTTTCATTGGGTTTCTTTGCAATGTTATGTTTGTTAAATTTGATCCAAATCTTCAAATCTAGTTGAAGGAAAAATACATTCAAATTTGGAAAATGGGAACTAAAGGTAATAGGTGTAGATGCAAAAGCAGCACCTGAAAACCACATGCAAATTAACTTATAGTCCCATAAGTTAGAAACAAAATACAAACTGGTGTTTTTATTGCTGCGCATTTCAAACAATTTATTTCTATTTGCAGTCTCTGTATTTATCAATGTGATACCCAATCTAAGAATAAGCATATGGTTAGGTTTGTTATTATTGTCGCGTGTACCAAGATACAGTGAAAAACTTTGTTTTGCATGCTGTCCAAACAGATCAGATACATAAATACAATCAAAGAATAATGGATAGAGGAAGAGGGAAGATACAAAGTGTAGCATATTGTTGGAACATAGAAAAATACAGCACAGGAACGGGTCCTTTGTGCTCAAAATGATGCCAAATTGAACTGATCTCATCTGCTTGTACATGACCCATATGCTTCCATTCCCAGCACTTCAATGTGCCTATCTAAAAGCCTTTAAAACACCAGTATCGTATCTAGTGTTCAGCGTTGTAGTTCCATAGACATACTCCAATGTCCACAATAGGAAAGAGCTGAATCAGACGGTACCCAAGCTCAGTGCTTCTTAAACTGGTGAATGGTTCACCCAAGGGCAAATGAAATTATTTTGGGGTGAATGAAACTAGAGGTGTGAATGGAGGGGGAATGACTTAATTTATTCAGATATTATGCACAAGGGAGAATAAGATGAAAATTACCAAAAAACATAAGAACATTTAGCCAAGGGTGACTAGTTGAAGAAGCCCCGCCCTATCTTATGAAAGAACCATTTGTGAAGCTTGATAACAGAGGGGGGAAAAAGTTGTTCCTGAGTGTGGTGGTGCGCACTTTCAAGCATCTATACCTTCTGCCAAACGGGAGCAGGGAGAAGTATGAACGACCGGAGTGGGATGTCTTTAATTTTGTCGGCTGCATTGTTGATGCTAATATCCATGAAGTGCAGATGGAGTCAATGGTGGGAAGACTGGTCTGTACGATGGACTGGGATACATCCACAACTCTTTGCAGTTTCCTGCAGCCTATATATTAATGGCTGGAGGGCGGTGCACTCCTGTCCTCATAAAGCACCTGTCAACTAATTTGTAACTTGGAGTGCGGCAGACAATATAGAAAGTCTAGCCCTAGGAGATGTTGGTAGTTTGCTGGGGTGGCAAGGTGTCAGTTCATTTGCACTTAAACCTCAGCAGATATGGTTCAACGTTCACTGTGTGATGCTATGAGTTTCTTGTAAAACCACTGTATGATGCTATGAGTTTCTTGTAAAACAAAGGCCAAACAACTGACTCATCCAAACGGACTTCCAGAACCCATGATTTCAAATGCCAAGGAGTACAGGGGCTTGGTGAGCAGATCATCGCCATCACTTGCAAGTTACCTCCTGAAAATATATTACCTCCTTCGAAACTGGGTTTAAATCTTGTGACACTTTCCCGTGAGGCACTGTGGTAGCTTCCCTGGGATTGCAACGGTTCAAGAAGGCAATTCACCTCTTTTTCTCAAGGGCTGTTAGGTATGGGCAATCAATCCTGACCTTGCCAGTAATGCTCTGTTACTGAAAATGAATGAGTAAACAAGCATCCCTCTCCTCCTCTGCACCGGTAAAGATCAGTTGCTAATATAAATCAGTCAGAAAAATGATAGTACTTTGTGCTGCAGCCACAGTGAAACATCACTGTCACATGAATCATATGTTCTGTCTCGGTACAGGTGTTTCCATTTGAGTTGTCACAAAACGAATCAATGGCTTGTTGTTCATCCTGCAGCCAGACACATCAAGACTCTAAACTTTACATGTATCCAGCACTCCAGTATGGTCCTTCTCTATACTGCCGACACCTTGTTGCAGCATGCCAATGTGACCCTAATGCTGCTGAACACCACAGTTACTCAGCATCACCAAAACAAACCAGTGGCGAGTAATTACAGGTCAGCCCTTGCCTGAGGCATTTTATCATCTATCCCGTCTGGTGATTTTGTGCGATTACAAAACATCCAATCTCAGCGTCAGGTAATACTGCATCCTTCCTCCAATACCGTTCAAACTTTCTCGCTGCAGTGCTGCAACTCACCTCCAGCATGCTTCCAACTCGAGTGGATTTAATCTGCAGGACCGGTGAAAAACTGTTCAATCTATGTCACTCCATTCCAGCTTGTGTATTTACATTTACTTTTGGAGACCAAGCTCAAAATCGCCATCAACTCACTGAAGGTAATGAGGGTAGAGAAAAATGCTGGAGAAACTCAGCGGGTGAGGCAGCATCTATGGAGCGAAGGAAATAGGCTACGTTTCGGGTTGAAACCCTTCTTCAGACCAGGTAATGAGGGAATGGGTTTAACGCCAAATGTTTCAAAATCCAAGGTTCTTGACCATTTTGCCTACACTGCATAAAGCTGCCTTCAGACAATGGAAAACATGGGTGATTTTCTAAAGATTTAATGGGTCAGGCAGCATCTCTGGACAAAAGGATCAAGACCCTTCTTCAGACTGAGTCGGAGAGAGGTTTTCAAATCTTTGATGCATCCCCTCAGCCAAGGCAGATATCAGTGATGATATTCACCATTGCCTTTTGTGTGCCTATGCAGGCATTTAGCCATTTGAGGAAAAGGGTGTTTGAAGGTCAAGATCGCAAATCCTGTCCTCCTCTGTGCTTCTGAGACAGGGATTACTTGCATTAAGCACCTCAGAGCAAAATCCTCCAAATGCATTGCAGAATAAATAGTCCAATTTCAGCATCCTCTCTGACCATAATTCCCAATACTGAAGCAGTCATGATGCCAGCCTCCAGAACTCTGTTCTGAGCACTGGCATAACAAAGCATTATGAGGTGTGCAGAGGAAAATAAGTCAAAAAAGAATTCAGATGCTGTAAACTGGAGAAATAAATCGCAACACAAGAAGAACTCAGTTAGTCAACCATCATCTGTGGTGTTCAAAGATACTGCTTGACAGGCAGAGGAAATGATTTGGTGATGTTCCTTGACAAAAGTGTAACATCCCCATTGACACAGGGAACCTCTTATAAGATGGGGAAGGAACGTCCAAGGGACATAGAGAACCTTAAGAAACTACAGCAGCACGTGAAGCCTGACAGAAACAGCAGATAGACACCATTGACTCCAACACTGATATCCTTCATTGGCCTCAGCAGCCACCTCCAAATCTACACAATTGCCGTGACAGCATGTCAACCTTGATCCCAAGGGACAGCCTGAGAAGGAAGAGAGGATGCATTGTTGAACAAAGATGCACGTAAAACCAAGTCACCTTTCATTTTCTCAATCCTAATAAGGTGGTATAATCGCTTAATTGCTATTACATGGCTATCTAATTCTTTGAGAGCTGGAAATGCAAGCTGAGCAAGATACCATTCTGTGCAAAATTGAAGTAAACAGCATTACTCCCTTGCTCTGAAAGCCAGCTGAGTGCAGAGTGTTTTGTTCTGGTTATAACCAATGAACTTGTCAGAGTAACATCAGATTCAATACATTTGCAAGGCAGGGTTGTGACAAATAATAAAAAAACCTGCATAAATCAGCTTGCCCTGATTCCCCCCCGAGGACTCTCAGGACATGGTAAATGGACAGTACAGAAGAGAAAAAGGCCTTTATCGTGATAACAGACTTGACCTCACTCTGTGAGATGCATCGCAAAACAGGGGAGCTGAACACCAAGTATCTTAATAGTTGGTGTCAGAACATTAGCAAGTCATCTGGGACAAGGTCATTCTACCAGCCCCAGGTTTTCCCAACAGACTTCCGCGATGATGAAGCGATCAAAGCTGAATGCCGGTACATCATCAGAACCTCATTACACACACCATTTTACGTACACAGCTGCTGCCAGCAGCATTAGGAATCTCAGATCCACATTCATTAGAATTCTCGTTTGACTATCTCTCCTGCCTTGTCGCTGAAAGAACGCTGGAGCATGCAAGCCTGTTTGCCTCTGTCTCTTCCCTGCTTCACCATTTATAAACCCATTCATTTAACAGATTATTCAAGTAGCCTCATCAAGCCACCGGGGTCAGTCCTTTGTGTGCATTAGGGGCTGACATGCTGTAATGTTGATCTAGTTGTGATTTCATGGACATGTTTGTGAAGATTGATACAGCCAAGGTTCAGTGTTAACTTTTTACTGTCACTGGCTACATTAGCATGGTTCTGTATTGGTTTTAGCATTGATTTATGTAACAGCTGCTGTATGGTAGATACATCATACCAGCCCAACCGCAGACATTAGACAACACAGCCATAAGAGATTCGAGCAATAACTATAATCATGTTCATAATAATCTTCCTCCTGGGCTCCCCATCGATTTGATATGTCTTCAGAGATAGCAAGAAAATACTTGTGACAATGAGCCTCTCTGGTGTTTTTCCATTGAAGGCAATTGCAACAAAAGGCTGTCACTAATACTAATGCTGTTTGTCACATGTCCATACTGTGTTCCTCAATCAGAAAGAGAATTTTGAAGCTCTGTTAAATAGTGGTTAAAATTGAAATTGAGAGCAGCTGAAATGAGCAGTGTGTACGTTAACAATGGGCAGAATTGGCTGTAATTTCAAATAACAAAGAAAGTAGAAGGATGCACTGAACAGGTGAACACAGTAGTCCCTCCTACTGACTGACGCTAAGAGGGATACAGGAAGGAATTCAGTGGCCTGACATGGAGCAATGTAAGATGTAGTTTTAAGGTGAAAGGGGAAAGATTTAATCAGAACCTGAGGGGTAACATTTTCACACAAAGGGTGGTGGATGTATCGAACGAGCTGCCGGAGGATGTAGTTGAGGCAGGTACTATTGCAAAGTTTAAGAAACATATAGACAGGTACATGGATAAGACAGGTTTAGAGGGATAGGTGCCAAATGCAGGCAGGTGGGACTAGCGTAGATGGGACATGTTGGCCGGTGTGGGCAAGTTGGGTCGAAGGGTCATTCAGTTCCACACTGTATGACTCTATGACACCACTGCTGTATTTACTTGAACCACAAGTCCACCTGTTTTTAGGACCACGTCTACTCTTCCCCATTTATTATAATTGGAAAATATAATTTGACATGTCATTGTCAATCATTTCTGGTACGTCCAATTGGGCGCTCAAATTCAGCTCACTTGTCTTGTTTTTCAATTGGAAATATTCCATCCTCACACTTCAATTGCCTTCCCTGTGTTTCCTTATTGTTGTTGGCGCTCTGTATTGTTCCTTTAATTGATAGTAAAGAAGGTCAAATTGTTTTGCCATGTGATTTTTTTCCCTTGCTCTTGCCTATCGATCCCCATTCCCACAGGAAACCACTAGTCCTTTGTTTTGCACTATATGCACTAATGCTGGAATTAGCAATGTGGACGACTATGCGTCTCTTTGGAACAGTAAATTGAAGCATCAGCATTTAGTACAACTTGATTAAGATTTAGAGTGTGGTATTTTGGGATATTGATCTGGTGATTCCAATGTGTATTGCTGGGTATCTCCTGCCCACTGTTCAGTTCATCTCTTGACTCCCACAGATGTATTGAATTGTGGAAATCAGAGTCAAACACAAGGTCAGGTGATTGATAGCTGACCTCCTCTGCTGCTGGATATGGTAGGCATGAGCAGAACAACACTATTGGTCAGCAAAGGGTTGTTGATCCCGAGTAAAAACCAAGCTCTTTATTTTTCATTATTTTTATCATATAATCATAGAGCTTGACAGCTTGAAAACAGGCCCTTCGTTCTAACTCTCCCATGCCAACCAAGATCTCTGTCTGAGCTGGTCCCATTTGCCTCCTATCCCTCTAAAGCTTTTCTATCCATGTTCATGTCTAATTGTCTTTCAAATATTGTACAAAAATATTTTCTTTTTTTTTAGTTTAGTTGAGAGATACAGCGCCGAAACGGGCCCTTCGGCCCATCGAGCCTGCGTCGACCAACGATCACCCCATACACTGACATTATCACACACGCACACACACACACGTACACGCGCACACACACACACGCAACATTTTTTACTGAAGCCAATTAACCTACAGACCTGTCCGTCTTTGGGAGGAAACCGGAGCACCTGGAGAAAACCCACATAGGGCACAGGGAGAACTGACAAACTCCGTACAGACAGCACCCATGGCCAGGATCGATCCCAGGACTCTGGCGCTGTAATTTTTAATATTTATTTAATATTTTACTTTTATATGTTAATTTAATTTAATCATTTAAGCCAATGTCAAACTAATTTTACATGTTTCTGGATCATTGGTCACACCTAAAAATGATTTAAAGGCCATCAGCAGAAGTAAGCTGAAAGGCCTGCACAGCGTTCTTAAGCCCGAAGGGCTTAAGAACTCGAAAAGGTCGAATGGCGTTGTGATCGCCGTCTTGGGCACGTCGTTGTGGTGGACGGGAATTTGATTGTAGCCACCACCAGGTCGACCTTGGCGAACACCGCAGCCCCGGCCAGGTGCGCATTGAAATCCTGAATGTGGGGGACCGGGTACCGGTCAGCGAGGGTGGCATCATTAAGCCGACGATAGTCTCTGCAAGGGCGCCAGCCACTGTCCGCCTTGGGGACCATATAGAGCGGGGACGCCCACAGGCTGTCTGTGCGGCGCACGATACCCAGCGACTCCATAAGGCGGAACTCCTCCCAAGCTAGACGGAGTTTGTCCGGTGGAAGGCGCCGCGTCCGGGCATGCAGTGACGGGCCAGTAGTCGGAATGTGATGCTTCACTCTTTGTTTCAGGGTGGAGGAGCGGAACTGCGGGTCGAGGATTTCAGGGAAATCAGCCAGTACACGCGAGAATGTAGCATCCACGGACGTCAGGGGCCATCAGGCAGCACGACCGGGTTGCCCACGCGGAGGGAAAAGGGCTCCAATGTTAGAGAGTGCACCAGACGCTGCTGCTTGACATCTACAAGCAGGGAATGTGCACATAGGAAGTCCGCGCCCAGCAATGGCTGGGAAACGTCAGCAATGACGAATGGCCATGAAAAGCAGCCATCCCAGAAGTAGAGGGAGAGCATGCGCACCCCATATGTGCGGATTGGGCTATCATTTGCCGCGGTGAGGAGGGGGCCGCGTTTACCGGCGCGGACGTCGCCATTAGAAGTGGGCAGCACATTGATCTCTGCCCCGGTGTCGACGAGGAAACGAGCCCTAGTGCGGCGATCACACGCAAACATGCGATTAACCTGGCCGGCCGCCGAATCAATCACTGACGGCCGACACATACGTTTCCCGGGAACGTACAGGGCTGCCGACACTGATGAGCTGCAGCCCCCAGCGGCAGTGATAGTAACATCAGCTCCCCCTGCTGGCATCTGAAGAAACAGGTGGAGCTGCCCAAATGGAGCGACCTCTGGTGGCGTCCAAAGGAATTGACGGTAGGCCACACTGGATCCCGCCGCGGAGAGCGTTTGGGCCCGGCAGAGACCCGGTCAATTGAAGCACCGACCTGCTGTACGCCCTCCGACGCCATCGGGAGGATCTCCAGCGCATCCAGGGCCCGCTGACGGGCCATCCAAAGTTGATCGGCGCGCTCACCCACCGACTACATGTCAGTGAAAGGGTCGCTGGTAAGCTGCAGGCGGATGTCCAACGGTAGCTGCTGCAGGTGGGCATGTTTAAAAAGATAACAGGGCTTGTGGTCGCCCATAAGGCCCAGCATATCGCCCAGCAGGGCCAAGGGCCGGCGGTCACCCAGGCCAGTCATCCGCAAGATTTGGGTCGCCCGCTCGGCCTCGCTGAGGCCAAACTTACGTACAAGTAAGGCCTTAAGGGCCTCATACTTATTAGCCACCGGGAGGGCGCGGAGAAAAAGCTTAACCTGTCGTGCAGAGGCCTGGTTGAGGGCGCTGATAATATAATAGTATTTAGTTGTAGTTGCCGTCACGCCACGCAGTGGAAATTGCGCCTCGACCTGGTCAAACCAGATTTCGGGCTCGTCGATCCATAGGGTAGGCAGCTTCAGCGCAATGGCGTGGAGATCGGCGGGGCCGGCATGACCCAAGGACGGTTGACCGATTTGTGCGTCCTGAAGAACATTCGGGTCCATCGTGACTTGCGATGAAATGTCGAGGGTCACCAGTGTAGTGCGTGCGTGAGAGAGCCCGGAATGAAGGCGAGGAGCTAGGCAAATTCTGTAAAAGCTTTAATGAGCACAGCACACTACTCTCCGCATCAGTGAGAGACTGAAGACTGGTCTCGCTCCAAAAATCCCTGCTCTTATCTTCGTAGCTGGGAGCCTCGCCTGGACCAGTCCATCCAGTGCCGAGGGGGATGAACCAGGGAGTAGCCTACTCCCCAGGAATCACCACACTGTCATGATTGCATTGGGGCTGGGCATCAGGAGTTGTCACCTGATGTTCACAGGTTATCACATGGGAACGTAGCCCAAATTCAGCTCACTCAGACTTGCCGGATATCGCATGTGTCTATTTGGGCAGCGTGTTGGGTCTCGCAAAACAAACCTATTGATTTAAATCCAGAAGCAAATTTTTCAGCTGGGACAATTATTAATTTGTTGGGACAATCATTGATCAATTCCTATTTTAGAATCAATATGGTTCAAAATCAAAGGAGAATTTTGCACCACATCCCCATAAGCAGTTCTCTTCCAACAACATCTAATTATCCTTTGAATAACTTACATTGAAGACAGTTGAATCTTGTATTCAGCATTGTTGCCAATAATGTGTCCTCCTGACCTATTCGACACTTAAAGCAGAGTTTTCTGTAAATTCACTTTGTACTTTTAAATATAAAATGATAAAGCAGCTTTGGTTTCATTTTGAAAAGGATTTACAAAGTCTTGGCCTTCAACTTGCACTATCTAGGTATTTAGTCTATCACTCTGAGACATAACCTCAACTAATGTGTTTCAGAATTCATTTACTCTGCTTTCTTTCAGTACTGAAAGAAAAGATGTTAGTGTTTTAACCAGCATATCTTACACATTTTTCCAATTCCCTGAAATGCGAACAACAGAAATACTGTTCCCTCTGCACTGGTTTTTCATGTTTTTCCCCATTGTTTCCAAGCTTCGTGCAATTCTGTTCTACTCTTTGTTTTCAGTAAATTTACTTCACGACCTCTGGCTTTTAACATGAAGGCTGAGACATAATGCCACGTGTTTCTGTGGTGTCGGCGCTCAGTGCCAACCTGACAAGTGGAGAAGCATTTGGAAGGTTTGCACAGTGGTTTTAACTGCACATGATTTCCAAATAAGTGTGAGGAAGTTTAGGATTCTGGAGTCCTGAGCCTCCTGACTGGTATTTGCCAGGTTGGGCTGGCACTCTCTGTGTAGCTTTCATCCTTATTCAATGACAAACTGTGAACTCTTTGACAAGGTGGATTCAGTGCAAGAGGAGTTAGTCTCTTACACTAGGGCAGAAGCGCTGCAGGGGAATTTTGAGTATTGTATGTAATTGGATTTACTTTCATATTTAAAACGTTTTAATATTTATCTAACATTTTCGCTGCTGCTATTGTGGATTACACTGGACAGACGTTCCCCACTTTCTTCGTTTCTCCAGTTCTGGGATGGTGTGGTATTTTTACTGCTTTCCAGTTTTGTGGGAACAGATCTAGAGTTGTGGATCTTGGCACCACAGTGGCACAGCTTGTAAAGCTGATGGCTCCCAGATCTAAACACCTGGTTTCATACCTGATCTCTGATGCTACTCATGTGAAATATGCATGTTTGCCCTGTGTTCTTTGTGGGTTTGCTCTGCAAGCCCCATTTCCCTCCCACTTCCCAAAGACTCGCGGACTGGTACGTTAATTGGTTACTATAACGTGTTTAGTGTAGAGATACAGCCTAGAAACAGGCCCTTCGGCCCACCAAGTCAATGACGATCATTGCTCACCCATACACTAGTTCTATGGTAGAACACTCAATCACAATCCTATACTCTAGGGGCAATTTACAGAAGCCAATTAACCTACAAACCTGCACATCTTTGGAATGCGGGAGGAAACCAGAGCAACCAGAGAAAACCCACGAGGTCACGGGAGAATGTACGAACTCTGTAAAGACAGCACCCATAGTCAAGATCGAACCCGGCCGGGTCTCTGGCGCTGTTAGGCAGCAGGTCTACCATTGTGCCACTGTGCTGCCCATTGTCCTAGTGTGAAGGTGAGTGGTGGAATCTGGGGGACGTTGATAGATATGTGGGAAGAATCAGGGATTAGAAAATGGGTACATAATGGTCAGCATAAATGGATGGGCTGATGGGTCTTTCGCCATGCTATATCACTGCATATTTGCTTCAAAACCATGCAGTGCAGTTCCATCATGTCCTGGGGTGTATCGGATTCCATAACATTTTGTTTTCCTTAATGCTAAATTGTTTACGTCTATTTATGTTGTTCAGCAGTATTTTTGCGCAGCGCAAGAGACTGCTGATTCTGGAATCTGAATAAAAAACAGGAAAACTGCTGGAGGAGCTCGGCAGCTCAGGCAGCATTCCTGGAGGGAATCTTTAACAGTTGACGATTTGGGTCGGGAGCCTTTCTTGAGACTGAAAGAGCAGAGGGGAGATGGCCGGTATAAAGAGGTGGAGCGGAAGGAGTGGGGCGAGCGCTAGCAAGAAATAGAAGGTTGGTTGGCAGGTTGGCAAGTAAGGAAAGGTTGGTTGGCAGATGGGAGAGGGAAGGGTGGAGATAGTGACAGAAGATGGGAGGTGAAAACAAAAGGATGCAGATTCTGGAATATGATAGGAAAGGAAGGTACAGAGTGGAGATGAAAAAGCAGTGGTTGTGACAGATGGAACAACAGTGGGAGGGGAGGGGTGACAAGCAGTGGCATTGGTTGTCCAATTGGGAAGAGTATGAGGGTGATGCATAAATTGAGTGAGTAAGGGAAAGGGGGAAAGAAACTGAGTGTTAAGGTGCTGGGGGTGAAGGTGGGAAGAAGTGTGAGAGAGTGTGGGTTGATAGAAGGGGACGGGGATGTTAGTAACCTGGAATTGGAGAATTCAATGTTCAACACTGAGCTGTCGACCATTTTGACAGAATTTGAGATGCTGTACCACAAGTTTGGATTGTTTGTTGTGCCATCCATGAAATCAATCATACATTGTTGATTTCTCTTGCATTTCCTTATTCCGTCATTTAGTTCTCTTTTCTCTTTAAGGAAGTCAGATTTACTCTTGCTAATTTTTACCTTTTTAGATATCTATAAAAGTATTAAGCAACTATTTTACTTTACTCCCAGATTATTTTTGTGTTTTAATTAATAATAACTTGAAACCCCTTTGCTATCTTTGAACACTTTCTAATTTTGAGACTTCTTGCAGGCATTATAAGCTTTTTCTTTGGATCGAATTCTGTCCTTACCCTCTTTTTATCCCCAATTGGATCAATTTTTTGTGTCTTTGAAGGGATATATATATGTCATCAATTCGTTAAACATTGCCCGCTGCTTGTCTATTAACATGCTTTTAAAGCTATTTTCCAAGCCAACTCATGACTTAAGAACCTGGTTCAGATTGAAATAGATTACTATCAATTTTTATGTAAAGCTCTGTAGTACTGTGATCACTCTTCCATGAAGCCTCGTAAATTACACAGTTATGTTAACCCTTTCTCATTACACATCACTATATCTAAAATAGGTGTTCCCTGCTGGTTCCTCAGCATTCTGGTCTTGGAAATCTTGTTTCTACACTCTCCATGAACAACTGCACATTATTACTGCTTATTTGGTTTGCCTTGTCAGAATCTCCATTATTTAGTATTTCCCCTGTTTTACGTGCTTCCAGTTTCCTGGTGTACATTGTATCTAGCGTTCCCAGTGCTGTCCAGATTTTTAACGGCCTAAAGGTAACAAATATTTTTTAGCTCTTGTGTTTTAGCTTCAACCAAACTGATTACATGACTGTATTTTCCCAACTAAGATCCTCTTTCACTGCTGCCTTTATCTCATCCTTATTATTTTCTCTTTTTTTTTCCATTTAGTCTCTCTCTTCTAAAAGTGAAATATCCAGAAATATTAATTTCCAAACTTGGAAACTGAATTTCTGTGAATCTTAAGAAACACCTATTTATTTCTGCTTATGTTGTTAATTTGCCTGTGTACATTCAGTTTTGCCTTTTTAAGATTTTTTTCCCTGCTCTGATTTAATTCGAGGTATGCTCTTACGCTCTTGTATGCTCTGTCCCTGTGTCTCACTCATGTTATCATTATTCATTTTACTACCCTTATTTTCCTTTCTCATAAACTTTCTATATTTTCCATCATCATAGAACGTGACTTCTATATTTTCCATCATCATAGAACATGATGATGAAAAATGACATGCAACATTAGCATGGAGATAGAGCAAACCAATTGGAAACCAAGTGGCATGATAGACCTTTACTTGTACTGGAGAACAAATTTAAGGAAGTCTTGGTACACTCTAGAGGTGTGAGAGATGACACTTAACACCTTTCATAAGTGAGAGAGGAGATACTTGCTTTCAAAGCGATAAAGTATAAACCACAGGTACTATCTATATGCAGATACTATCACGACGTTTAAAAAACATTTAGACAAGGTACACAGATAGGATAGGTTTAAAGGGATATCGGCCAAATTAAGGCAGGTGGGATTAGTGTCGATAGGACATGTTGGTCGGTGTGGGCAAGTTGGGCCGAAGGACATGTTTCCATGCTGTGGGACTCTATGACTCTGACACTAGAATGGTTTGTCCCATGATGAGAATTTGTGCCTAATCTCACTGTCGTTTAGAAGAATGAGAAAGGATCTAATTCCTTCATCCAAGGAATTGTCAATCTTTGGAACTCTGTATTCCAGAGGGTCATAAGTGACCACTTGTTGGGTGTATTCATAGCTGCTGTATAGATTGTGAACACAAAGGGAATCCAGCAATGTGAGCTTGAGAGTGGACAATCAACTGATATGTAGATCAGTGTAAGCAACAAAGTAATTGGAATTTGGGGCAAGGAATTATGCGATATGACCAGGAACTGAAGCCAATCATTGAGTCAAGGGTAGTGTTCTGATAATGTCACCTAATTACAAATGTATCAGTAAATGATTTTTCTGTTCGATATGACCAAGGACAACACCCTAACCCTATAATTTTTTTCTTTGTTAAGGAAATGAAGCTTTCTCCACCTCAGTATTATCTTCAGTGAAATTGTACACCACAACATTAATAACTGCAGGCACCACTACATCTTAAATGCTACACTTAGTGCTGTTCTGTAAATCCCACTAATCTTATTGTGAAACTAGCAGGCCAAATGGTTTTCTGGAGCTTTTTGTAAGCAATCCATTTTCGTCTTGTTTGATTTAATTTATTTAGCATTATAAATACTAATACCAGAGTCACGGAGATTAGATTTCCTCGTCTCTTTCTCACATTGCTGCTCTAAGTGATTTATGTTAAGTCACGAGAAACATTTTTAGAAAATATCAACCTTATTTTTTTTCCTTAAAGTGTTTTACAATATCTTCTGAACCTTAAAAAGAATGGAGGGAAAATCTGCTCGGTACATAACAGTAGAACAGGTTGAGCTCCTTATTTTGTCTGCGTATCTGTATGGGTCAAATTTTTGCTAAGTACCTGACTCTGTTTCACCAAATAAATAGTCATTTTCATTTACCCATTTACATTACCCTCATCTCTCCCGCCATTACATAAAATGATACCTTTCTTCCTCCTTCTCCATTGTTGGACAACCTATGCCAAAGTGTGATTTCAAAGGCACCCACCATTATCTGCATAGTACAGGGAGACCATCTTAACAGTTTAAAAATCACAATGATGGGTTGGTTTTTTGGATTACTGTTGGGAAACTGGATTCTTGGAATATTCTATTCTAATATCACTTCCATTACTCAGTCAATGAATAGGTTGGAGATTAAAATGGATTTTTGTGCAGGCATATAGGGCTGGTCTGGGAAAATTAGGTCAATGTCAAAGGTCGCTTATGGAATGGCAGATCACGTTTCCAATTGAACCTGATGCCAGACCTAGAAAGCCAAACAGATGGTGTTTTATGACAATCCAGCTGTTTGCTGGTCACCATGGTTGAAATTGATGTTTATTCCATTTTTATTTAATTTGTATTCCCTAGCTGCCATGATGGGATTCAAACTTCTGTCTCCACAACAGGCCTCTGGGTACTGAGCAACTTCTCACCACTCTACCATATGCCATTGCTCCATGTCAGTGTTTACAGCGCAAACACGCTTCCTCTCATTCTACTTAGTCTAACCCTATTAACATAATCCTCTTCTTTCTTCGTCCTGGAGTTATCTAATTCCGGTTGGAAGTGGCACTCCATGAATAAGAGTTTTGCATTCTAACTCTGGTAAAGAGGTTTCTCCAGAATCCTTTGCTGAATGTATTATATTTGTGGACTTTTGTACTTATAAGGTCGTAAGGAATAGGTGTAGCATTAGGCTTTTCAGCACATCAAGTCTACTCCGCCATTCAATCATGGCTGATCCATCTCTCCCTCCTAACCCCATTCTCCTGCCTTCTCCCCATAACCCCTGACACCCGTACTAATCAAGACTATCTATCTCTGCCTTATAAATATCCACTGACTTGGCTTCTACAACCTTCTGTGGCAAAGAATTCCACAGATTCACAACCCTCTGACTAAAGAAATTTCTCCTCATCTCCTTCCTAAAAGAACATCCTTTAATTCTGAGGCTGTGACCTCTAGTCCCATTTATGGAAATATCCTTTCTGCTTCCACTCTATTCAAGCCTTTCACAGTATGCTGTATTCAGTTAGTATATGGAGAACATGTGTACTAAAGATAAAGAGGCAAAAATAAATGCTAAAAATGGCAGGAATCAAAACTGAAAGGAAATGCTTTCTTGCGCATTGTCGATTCTTCTGCTTCGCGTTCTTCAGCCCTTCAGTCCCTCATTCCAATTGCTATATTCAGCACAGACATTGTGGGCCGGAGGGCCTGCTCCCATACTGTTCTGTGCTTCCAGTCTAGTCCAATGGATTTTGTGTGGCTATTGTGAAACCCATACACCCTGGCAAAAATGGTAGACTGGAGGGCAGTGTTCGCCTTCTCCCATATATTTGGGACCTCCGCTAGATCCCTGCAAAGGCACTCCGGTTTCTCAGTGCCGTCTCAAACATTGCTCCTCCATTTTGAGTGACTATGGGCTGGTGATTACCATAAATCAAAGGAGATGTTACACGTTTTCTAAGAGGTTTTGAGAACATTCTTCATTCATACTGTCGTGCTACCTTTCAAATATAACAACAATTTACAGCATGGAAACAGGCCCCCTCGGCCCTTCCAGTCCGTTGTAAAGTAAATGTAAATGTGTTGTCTGTTTCAGGAATCCAGTGTTGGGCTTGCATGCTGCCAGAGAGTAGTTAGGCCCTCGCTGCTGCCCTGGAAGAGAATGCTGATATCACTTTATTAATCATGCCAGTGGATTTGCAGGATTTTGCAGGTGGAGATGGCTCTCTTTCCAGTGTTTTAAAATGCCTGCATGACACAGAAGCATACAGGAGTGCAGTCATTACTACTGTGCCCTAGACCATAAGCTTTCTGATACGTTTGAAATCTGATTTACACACACTTTATTTCCTTCCAAAAGCATGGAAATGATGGCGAATTTAATAATTGAAGCATGCGTTCATTTAGAGGTGACTGCTGAAATATGGGAACCTTTATTGTTGGAGGACATGTTGTTCTGTCGATCAGGTTGGTTTGTCTCAATGAATAAGGGGGTGATGATTTGAAGCTTGGTCTTCCAACATGCACATGTGCAAGCATTGTCTGGATACTGCAGCTCAGTGGCTGAATTTGGGGCGATCTTTGTTGTGGTGAGGAGGCAACGTGGGTTGAACTGTTCACATTTGCCTTGTGGATTAGCTGCATTCCATCGGGAAGATTGACGTGTACCAGTCACTAATTCTGGCAGCACAGATTTGCAGGAGTAGAAAGTACCGTTGCTACTCAAGCAAGCTTCTACCTTGTGCTTCTCTTCAGTATTTCACCCAAGTCCATGTCTGAGCATGGATACGAACTACAGACAAGCTACCCAAGTAAAGCTTATCTTCGCCAATCAGCCAGACATTCACTTCCCAGCAAACATTACAGGATAATGTTCAAAAGTAGCTGATTCTGTTGGTCTAACACAAATCCCCGAAGATAGAAATCCACTTTAGTTTTTATTTAAATATCACAAATGACCATTGTTCAGCATGAGAGCTGCAATTCAATCTCTGGATTCAGATGATGATGTAATCAACTATCGCCATTTTGACATGTGTATCTCCCAATTAAATTACAGCCTTGTTACATTCTCCTAATACATCAATTAGAGTCTTCCATATCTATGCAACATTTGAAGAATTATTTAATTTGTTTGAAATGAAATAATTAATCTCAGTGATTGACAGTTTGATCCAAGCTACACCATTCTCATTCTTATTACTTTTTGTTAAAATTTAATTTGCTGTAAATTTATCTGCATCTCATATGAATAGAAGTAACTTAACCTCATATCCCAGAACTTGTCAATGTGTGAGCACAGCTGAGGTAATCTAGATCCCTTGGTTTTTTTTGTACTCTAATTATTTCCTTTATGACTTGATGCTAAAGTAAAATAGCATCTTTCCTATCATTCATAATGTGTTATGTACGCAATCAGGTTTGATCCGCTATCATCTAATAAATAATGCAAACAAAATATTTATGCAGCAAACGGAACGTAACCACTGCATTTGCAAAATACAGACAAAACATTAGTTTCATTATCGAACCCGTCGTCTTACCAGAAATACCTTATTGAGTTTGCCCGAAGGTAGACCTGTGAACTATGACTGGTATGATAAGTGGATGGGATCAATACCTCCTTGCACTCCTGGTGGAGTTCTTCTAAATAATAAAAGAGTTCGCTGGAAAGATGTGTAGAATGAGCACTTTGCTGAGCTATTCACTGAAGATTGGTTTGGAGTTGCAGGTGGAAAGTGGTTATGGACTCTCTCAGTATAAGTGGCTAAATTATGCCCAAAGGAACTGTGTGACTCATTTACTGATTCCTGTTTTCTGGAAGCTGCTTTTTGCGGGACTAAGTTCTGGTTAATGTCCCGTTACAATAAGCTTTTAATTTTGTAGGAATATTTAATCAGTGCCGAAAGATTCAGTGAATACAAGCTGGTGGCGTACTCTCTTCATACAGTGCAGCTGTAGAACACTGTTGACTGCGAATAGGGGAGAAATATTCTGCAAGCCTGAATACATAGCAAACGCCATCCTGGAGTCATTTAGTTTACTCCTCTTGTATGCCATTTGTTTGAAAGGAATGAATTGGCATTGGCAATTAGCAACGAACAGCTGCCGCTCGTGCTTGCCGAACAAAAAAGACAAGCCTTCACAAAGAACTAGATAACAATCAAAGGAACTGAACAATGTAGAATAATATAAAGCATTATTTGAAGTTCAACTTCACTGCAGACTCCCAACAGAAGTTTACTTAGATTTCAGCAAGGCATTTGATAAGGTGTTGTATCAAAGGTTATTGAGAGAAATAAAAGCTCATGGTGTAGGAGGTAACATTGGGACTGTTAGGAGATTGACTGGCTAACAGAGCGTGGGTATAAATGGGTATTTTCTTACTTGTAAGATGTAATAAGTGCTGTGCCAAAAGGATTAAATGTGGAGTCTCGACTTTTTACATCTTGTTAAAAACAATCTGGATAAATTTGCTTCTGATGCAAAGGTAAGAAGAAAAGTAAGTTAAAAAAAAAGATGAAGAAAGGGGTAAGTGAGTTGGCAAAAAATCTGGCCAGTTGCGAAGGGGATTAAATGCACAAGGAGAGAGGTTATGCTTCAGTTTTATAGGACATTGATGAGACCACATCTGGCAAATTGAGCATTATGCAGGAAAATGTGAACTCTCCATTTTGGCAAGAAAAATAAAAGCAGTGTATTATCTAAATGGCACAGACTACAGAGATCTGAGGTGCAGAAGGTTCTGCCTATCTCAGAGCATAATTCTCAAAAGGCTGTTATAGCAAATAGCAAATATCTGCAGTTATAGCAAATAATTAGGAAAACTACCAGAATGGTATTGTTTATTGTTCAGTGAATTGACTACAAAAGGAGAGAGTTTATGCTTCAGTTATATCAAGCCATGGTGAGACCACATCTGGAGCACTGTGTATCGTTTTGACCCTGAGGAAGCATGTAAATGTATTACAGGCAGTTCAGAGAAGGTTTACAAGACTAATATCTGGAATCTGCCAGGTTGACTTGAGGAGAAGTTGGACGAGCTAATTTCGAATGAGCTGAGGTACAGAAGAATGAATGTTGATTTGATTGCAACCATGCAAAAGTCTTTTGACAGAATGGATGTGAAGGAACATTTACTCCTGTGGGAGGATTTAGAACTGGAGGCCACGGTTTGAAAATAAGGAGTCAACCATTTCAGTGATAGTCGACGTAGAACGTTTTGTGGTAGAAACAGAGTCTCTGAATATTTTGAAGGCAGATTCTTAAATAAAAACAGAAAGTGCAGGCAGCATCTGCGGAAATTCCAACTGGTAATATTTCAGGTCCAATACTTTTCGTGGGAACTGGGAAAGAGAAAAAACAAGCCAGCTTTTCGAAACAGAAAAAGTGAAGGAGGGATAGATAGAACAGAGGGAGTATCTTTGATGGGATGAAAACAAATGAGTTAATAGCAGGAGTAGGCCATTCAGCCCTTCGAGCCAGCAACGCCATTTAATGTGATCATGGTTGATCATCCCCAATTAGTACCCCGTTCTTGCCTTCTCCCCATATCCCCTGACTCTGCTATCTGCAGCTGCTATCCAAGTTTAACTTCCTACATAGTTACAATGAGGCCCGATGCAAACTTGAGGAATCACACCAGCTGATAGCAGCTGAATTATATTACATTACATTTCTTTGTCTGTTATTATATTGTCATGTATTGTTATTAGTGAGGCTGTGGGGCATGCAGAGCAGATTAGATCAAATTAGTGGAAAAAATATTAACCCAAAATAATATTACGCAGAAGGCAACATCCCTGGAGAGAAGGAATGGGTGACATTTTGGTTTGAGACCCTTCTTCAGACTCAGACCGGTCTCGACCCAAAACGTCAACCTTTCCTTCTCTCCAGAGATGCTGCCTGTCCCGCTGAGTTACTCCAGCATTTTGTGCCTATCTTCAGTTTAAACCAGCATCTACAGTTCCTTCCAACACATGATATTAAGCAGAAGTGGCGAGTTCTGATATGGAAGGAAAGAAATTGTGAGTTATTTAAAGTTAGAGAATTTGATTTCAAGTTTAGTAGCTGCAACCTGCCTTAGAAGGTTAGAAGACATGGTGTGGTTCCTCAAGTTTGCATCAGGCCTCATTGTAACCATGTAGGAAGTTGAATGTAGATAGGTCAGAATGGTATTTAATTCAAATATAACAAAACAGTTAAGCACAAGAATAGGCCCTTTGGCTCACAATGACAATGTCACAATCATACATGATGCCAATACCTAATCTTATCTGCCTGCACCTAATTCTTATCCGTCCATACCCTGCATATCCAAATGCCTATCCAAAAGTCTCTTAAATCCAACATATCCGCCTTAACCACCACCCCCAGCAGCACGTGATCAGAACTGCATGCAATGCTCCAAATACGGCCAAGCCAGAATGCTACAATGGGAATTAATCTTAAGCTATTGGAGAATCCTCTCCAATAGCTTCCCTACCACTAATGTGAGGCTCTGCAGCCTATAATTCCCTGGATTCTCTCTACTCCCCTTCTTAAATAAAGGAAGAACTTTAGCTACTCTCCAGTCCTCTGGGACCTTACTGTGACTAGACAAGACACAAAGTTGTTCGTCAAGGCTCCGGCAATCTCCACTTTTGCCTCCCTCAATAATTTGGAATAGATCCCATCAGGTCCTGGGGAATTATCCACCTTAATGCTGTTCAAGAGCCCCAACACCTCCTCCTTAATCTCAAACTACCCTTGCACATTAGTATTCTCGACACTAACCTCACTATCTTCCGTTTCCTCCTCTTTGGTGAAAATACATGGAAAGTACCTTGTTTAGTAACTGATTCCTTTTGCTGATAGCAGTTCTGCAGGTACGATTAGCATTTGAATTAACAAAGGAAAGTTTCCTGTTCTTAATATAACAACAGAAAATGATAGGAATATTCAGCAGGTCAGGGAAGCGGAGGTGATGTTTCAGGTCAAAGACCCTTTGTCAAAATGGGAAGGAGCCAAAAGGAGTGTATTAAGCTGGAGGAGAGCATGGGGTGGGAGGGGAAGGCCAGGGCTGGAGGTTGGGAGATGCCCCTGTCGGTGGCAAAAAAACGGATGACCATGGGATATGCAAATAAGGTCAATGAGCGAGAGAGCATAGATACAGTAAAAGCCTTGGCAACATATCGGGCAGAGTGTGTTCTTCACCCCCCCCGGGGGCAACATGCAAACAACCTGTGATGGACATCTGATATAAAAGTTATCTGAAGTTGTAAGATGCAGTACTGAGTCCAGAAGGCTCCGATGTGCCTTGATAGAAGATGAGGTGCAGTTCCTCAAGTTTACATTGGGTCTCATTGAAGCAGGATGGGAGGCCACAGACCAATAGATAGGTCCGAGTGGAAGTGGGATGGAGAACTAAAGTCGCATGCAATGGGGAACTCAGTGTTGCCACAGGCGACTGAATACAGATGCTTCACAAAGCAATCACCCAATCCGTGTTTGCTTTCTCCAACTTAGAGGAGGTCACAATGTGAACACCGCTAGCAGTACACTAGGCTGGAAAAAGTGCAACCAGATCGCTGCTTAACCTAAAAAGAATGTTTGTGTCCCTGATTGATGGGAAAGCAAGTGCTTTTTTAGTGATAAAACGGGAATCTGAAAATGTGGTTGAATTTAAATACTATTGTCATCAATATCATCCTCAGTACAACTGAAACAGTACCACTATTACTGCCTGTCATCTTTGTTGTACGTTGTACAAGACAGACGAATAATATCCAGCATTAGGTTGCCGCATCTGCATTATTTTAGAATCACATTAGCTTCAGCATCTTGCTAATCTCTTGAGAGAGCACTTATCCAGACGTTTTTTGGGGACGCTGTTGATGGCTGCCTCCGCCTGCAGTCTGTCTTTTTTATTTTTTATTTTTAGTATGTTTAAAGTATGTTTTTTTAGTACTTTATGTGGGAGAGGTAGTAGGGTAAGGGGGAAATCGTCCTTCAGTCACTTCCTGGCGAGGACGTGATTATTATCCGAGTCGCGCCCTCGCCCCCCCTCCATGCGGCCTACCAACTGGATTGGCGCGGCCTTTCCTGCCGGGACCGGACCAGAGCTTCAGCAGCGGCGGCACAGCGCTGGATACATCCCGGAGCGAGCGATGCCTTTCCTGGGATTGCCATTTGAGGCTCCGGAGTGTTGGGCCTGCTGCATCGACATCGCGGAGCTGTAGTTCGCGGAGCTCCCAACGTGGGCGGCGCTGACCAACATCGCAGAGTCCTGGACCCTTTGCCAGGGGCCGCCAGCGTTGAATCTCCGCCCAGCTCTGCCTGTGGACTTCGGGAGCCCCGGACTCCGATGGGAGGTGGCCGATTCAGAGGTCCAGGCCGCTGAGGATGTTCTTCCGCCCGTCATCGGGGTTCCATCGTTGCCGGCGAGAAGGCCTGAGCATCGGGCCGCCCGTAGGGGCGACTGCGGGGTGCTCGGGAGGCAACGACCACGGGTGAACATCGGGGAACATCAGCGAGGAGGTCGACTGTACTTTGGTTCCTTCCCTCACAATGGAGAACTTTGGTGCTGCTGTGGGGATGTTTGTGTTGTGGTCTATTGTGTTCTGTGTTTTTTTTAAATTCATATGACTGTATGGGAAATAGCATTTCGTTGTCTCTTACATGAAGACAATGACAATAAATTGAATCAAATCAAAATCAAATCAAATCCAGATGTTTTTTCAAGATTTCTTTCATTTGTAGCCAAAGATTTTTTATATCCCATTTTTTGGGAGGGATCTGGGAGCTCTTAGATAGGGCAGCATTTATTGTGCATACCTCATTGCCCTTGTGGAAGGTGGTGAGATAGGTGGTAAGATAGGCCTTCTCTAAGGACATTTAATAGGCAACCACATCGTTCCAGGCCAAGAATCACACATAAAGACTAGCGTCGGTCAGGATAACGGCTTTCCAGTAAACATTAATAAGATATTTACTTACATCATTTTTAGTTTAGTTTAAAGAAACGGCCCACCAATTCCGCATCAACCAACGATCCCCGCACGTTAACACTATCGTACACTAGGGACAATTTTTTACATTTATACCAAGCCAATTAACCTACAAACCTGTAAGGCTTTGGAGTGTGGGAGGAAACCAAAATTCTCGGAGAAAACCCACCCAGGTCACGGGGAGAACTTACAAACTCCGTACAGACAAGCACCCATAGTCAGGATCGAACCCAGGTCTCTGGGCACTGTAAGCGCTGTGAGGCAGCAGCTCTATCGCTGCACCACCTTGCCGCCCTTCAGATTCTGTTAGTTTTTGCAGTCTTTGTTCATAGTTATTGTTGGTGTTCCTAATTCCGGATTATTATTTGAATTTAAATTACACAGATGCTACAAATAGAATTTGAACACTGGTCTGTGGATTATTTGCTCAGGGATTCCAGTTCTTGAACTAATGTACCATCACTGTATAATGTACACTGATTAAAAGATACAGCATGGAAACTGGCCCTTTGGTCCACGCCAACCATTGATCACCCGTTCACACCAGTTCCATGTTATCCCAGTTTCACATCCACTCCCTGCACACCAGAGGCAATTTACAGAGGTCAATTAACTTACAAACCTGGATGTGGGATGAAATCGGAGCATCCAGAGGAAACCCACAAAGTCACGGTGAGAACATGCAAACACCACATGACGGCAATGACGCCATGATGCAGAGCGTTGTCAACGGCATCGCTGTGTCACTTTAAACCTTAACTTGCAGAATTGAAATTCCGTGAATCATCTGGACTTTAAGAAAATTAGTCATTCATAATGGCCAGTAAAATACTGAATATCATCTGGTACAATATAACCTTCCAGGCAGAGAATCCACCATCTTTTTGTGACCTGATGCATCTGTCTAATGTGTGTGTGTGTGTAATGAGAATATTTTTTTAAAGTAACTTCCAGCTATGGGCCTCAACTAGAAAAAATAACTCCATTTAAAAAAAATAAAAGAGCTGAACTGAAGTGAAGTCGGATCATAATAGATTCTGATCCTGTATATTTTGAGGGGTAAAATCTTTAAAATATTATTTTTCTAAATATTATTTCCAGCAGCAGTTTATTAGCATGAGTAACGATTGTCAGGGTCCGCTTGTTTATTGCCTTGTTATTTCGGAGCGTTGGAAAACAGCTGATAACTATAAGTGAGTCATGCATGCATGTAGCCCACATCCGTCTCGCGTTGAACAAATTCCATTTCTGGTGTTTCTAAACGATTGTTCTGATTGCTGGATTGAATTGGTTTCCACATGTGGACAAACAGATGGAACTATTTATCATTAAGAGACACACTGGGAATTTGGGCGACTTGTGCCGAATACCCCATTTACAGTGCCCTCCATAATGTTTGGGACAAAGACCCATCATTTATTTATTTGCCTCTGTACTCCACAATTTGAGATTTGTAATAGAAAAAAAATCACATGCGGTTAATGTCAGATTTCATTGAAGAGTATTTTTATACATTTTGGTTTCACCATGTAGAAATTACAGCTGTGTTCATACATAGTTCCCCCCATTTCAGGGCACCATAATCTTTCGGACACATGGCTTCACAGGTGTTTGTAATTGCTCAGGTGTGTTTAAATGCCTCCTTAATGCAGTATAAGAGAACTCTCAGCATCTAGACTTTCCTCTAGTCTTTCTATCACATTTGGTGTTTTTTATCAACATGAGGACCAAGGTTGTGCAAATGAAAGTCATAGAAGCCATTATGAGACTGAGAAACAAGAATAAAACCATTAGAGACATCAGCCAAACCTTAGGCTTACCAAAATCAACTGTTTGGAACATCATTAAGAAGAAAGAGAGCACTGGTGAGCTTACTAATCGCAAAGGGACTGCCAGGCCGAGGAAGACCTCCACAGCTGATGACAGAATAATTCTCTCTCTATTAAAGTAAAATCCCCCAACACCTGTCCGACAGATCAGAAGCGCTCTTCAGGAGTCAGGTGTGGATTTGTCAATGGCCACAGTACGCAGAAGACTTCATGAACAGAAATACAGAGGCTACACTGCAAGATGCAAACCACTGGTGAGCCGCAAAAATAGGATTGCTGAGTAACAGTTTGCCATGAAGTTCTTAAAAGAGCAACCACATTTCTGGAAAAAGGTTTTGTGGGCAGATGAGATGAAGATTAACTTATATCAGAGTGATGGCAAGAGCAAAGTATGGGGGGGGGGGGGGATAAGGAACTGCCCTAGATCCAATGCATACCACCTCATCTGTGAACACAATGGTGGGGGTGTTATGGCTTGGGCATGTATGGCTGCTGAAGGTATTGGCTCACATATCTTCATTGATGATACAACTGCTGATGGTAGTAGCATAATGAATTCTGAAGTGTATGGACACATCCTATCTGCTCAAGTTCAAACAAATGCCTCAAAGCTCATTGGCCGGCGGTTTATTCTACGGCAAAACAATGATCCCAAACATACTGATAAAGCAACAAAGCTAAAAAATTGTCAATTCTTGAGTGGCCAAGTCAATCACCTGATCTGAACCCAATTGAGCATGCTTTTTACATGCTGGAGAGAAAAATGAAGGGGACTAGCCCCCAAAACAAGCATAAGCTAAAGATGACTGCAATACAGGCCTGGCAGAGCATCATCAGAGAAGACACCCAGCAACTGGTGATCTCCATGAATCACAGACTTCAAGCAGTCAATGCATGCAAAGGATATGCAACAAAACACTAAACATGACTACTTTCATTTACATGACATTACTGTGTCCCAAACATTATGGTGCCCTGAAATGGAAAGACTAGGTGCAGAGAGCTCTTTTATACCTGCATTAAGGAGGCATTTAAACACACCTGAGAAATTACAAACACCTGTGAAGCCATGTGTCCCAAACATTATGGTGCCCTGAAATGGGAGGACGATGCATAAACACAGCTGTAATTTCTAAATGGTGAAACCAAAATGTATTAAAATGGCCTTTATTAAAATCTGACAATGTGCAGTTTAACCACATGTGATTTTTTTTCTATTACAAATCTCAAATTGTGGAGTACAGAGGCAAATAAATAGATGATGGGTCTTTGTCCCAATCATTATGGAGGGCACAGTATATTACGATTCTAAATTCACATTTGTGCTCAAATAACAGCTTAATGGCAATAACTAGAGAACGATGAAGAATAGGAGAGCTCTCTTCTCTCCCTAGGTTAATATTTCCAAATACTTTTTCCCCCCAGAGCGGCACAGCAGGCGATTGGCTTTGTGCTGATATAATTAGCCTTGCTTGGTCGAACACCCATTTCTGATCTGCAGCCAACTCCAACTGTAAATGTAAATTAGATCTTTGTTAGTTGTTTATACTGAAAGTTAAGCATATCTGAGATTGGTTACAAAAATAGCAGTTTCTCCTTAGCGTCTTTTTTTTGCAGATTAATTGATCTGCAGGGGAAGTGTAGGTGCAGATGAACTTATATAGCGAGTGAAAGTTCAACACTTTGTCTCAGACCTTTACATTTCTTGGTGACATTTTTTTTAAATAAATGTTTGGTATCTGGGCATCCCTAGCAAGGCTGTCTCTAGTTACTCTTGGGAAGCTTGTACATAGCTGCCTTCCTCTGGACATGACATTGTTGGATGGGAGATTTACATCAATATGTCAAGTTTGTGTGTTGTTGACTGACGTATTGATCGACTGACAATTTCACTGAATTTCTCACTCAACTCCTACCCAGGCATTAGCACTGTTGTTCTCACTGTTTCTCCACTCTACTTGCTAGAACTATCTTAACCTAATTGTCATCCAAACTTCACCACGAGTCAGATCAACTAACATAGAGCGGACCAGTGGTCAGACCTGATACTTTGTATGCAGATGTTATCCAGAGGTGATTATGGTTGAGAACTGGGCAGGAGACAAATTAGTGAGTGCTGGTTTGTATCCCTGTGACCTGCCGCTACGCAATATTTCAGGTTGCATATTGCTTCACTTGTGCTAATCCCTTTGTACATTCTAATCCAATTTCTCTTGATCTCATTTTTCTCCCGCAGGAGGTACAAGTCTCGACCCATCTGTGCCGAGCTCCAGGGGGATGTCCTCCGCTGCTATCAACAGAACCCAGACCAGACTCTCAGCTGCTCTGCCTTGGCCAAGCAGTATGCTCACTGCATCAACTATGCCAAACAGGTGAGCACGGTAATGCCAGCCACAGAACTGGAGACAGGCATGCAGTAGCAGGACATGGTTTGGGTGGGCGGTGGACATACAGCATAGACTATGGTGAACTGTTTGTTCTTTTTAATAACTTTTAACTTTATGTAATCAATTCAGCATCTCCATCCTTTGAGTTTCTCAACAATATTTTTTATTCAAGCTCCATCCAAAAATGTTATTATTTTAATCATAATAATCATAATCATACTTTATTAGCCATGTATGTTTCGCAACATATGAGGAATTTAATTTGCCATACAGTCATACCAATAAAAAGCAACAGAACGCATAAAATACATTTTAATATAAACATCCACCACAGTGACTCCTCCACATTCCTCACTGTGGTGGAAGATGAAAGAAAGTCAAATCTCTTCCCTTCTTTGTTCTCCTGCGGTCGGGGGCCTCGAGCCTTCTGTTGTCGGGACGATCTTGGCTCCCGTATTAACACAAAGTTTTAAAACACACCACAAATGACAAAAAAAACGACGAAACGACAGACAGACTGTTAGCGCGGTTCCCATCGTGCGGCGCTCCTGGTGGGCAAAATTATACACTAGACTTTTCCTGATAGATAAGATCTCTTCTTCTTCTTGCATATGGCGTGTACAGCCTAAAGTTGGAGGACAACTTGTTCTATTTCATCTTATTTGATTGTGCACACCAGGTTGATTGCATTCGTCAAAACAGGAAGGACCACGTGAAGGTTGCAATCTCCCACCCCCAAGATAATATCTTCTTGCGTATAGTGTGCACAGCCTAATGTTGTGGGACAACTTGTTCTATTTGATCTTATTTGATTGTGCACGCCAGGTTGATTGCATTAGTCGAAACAGGGTGTGCCACGTGAAGGTTGCAATCTTCCACCCCAGATAAGATCTAATATGACTGGACTTACTCATTCCATTCATTGTGAATATTCGCTACTTGGATAGTGTACCAGGAGACTGTGCAAGAATCAGTACTTATGGGTGTGCTTCCACTAAGAATTTGCAGCACAGATACAGACCATACAGTCCAGCTGGTATGTACCAATTATTATGTTCTACATGAGATGCAGCCCATCCAAAGTTTTCTAAATCTAGCAGCAACTTATGGTGACAAAGTGTTGCAATTTGATCCAGAGGTGTCACAGGAGCTGGGAATTAAATATATTTGGACTAAAAAGTTAGAATTAGTTATGGTGATTGTGATTGGGTTTTCATAATCCATCCTCATATTTATCATCATTATCCACTCTGCCATGCATTCTTGACATTGAAATGATACCGCACAGTCACTTAGTGTCTGGGCAATTGGTGATGGACAATGAGTGTTAGCCCTGCCAATGACATTTACATTCTTCGGATGAATAAATAAAACTTTTTTCTTTCTCTTCTGGTAGCAGCTCTGTTCTGGTGCCAGTATGTTTTATAAATACCTCAATGAAATGCAAGGCAGCAATTCCATCAAGTAATTATAGAGCAATGGTCTCTATGAATGCTCGCAGAACAAATATATTCAATTACTGCATTAAACTAATTTTCATCTGTTATGCTGCAACAATTGAAAGTCTCGTGATGTTATTAGGCAGCTGCACTAAATATCATGGAGATGTAATGATGTAGGTGAAAAGGGCACACAACTGATAGCGACCCAAGTTACTGAATGTGTGATGGTGTCATTACTATGGAGAAACAGGAGAAGTAGTTTACTGGGAAACAAAGTGATCCTTACTTGAACAAAAACAGAATGCTCAGGAAATATACGGCACATTGATCTGCATCAATAAAGGACGTCGATCCTTTATTATTCAATGATGTGTTTATCTTTCCTGCTCAAGTATTCAATATTTTTCAAAGTCAAAAGGGAACAAAACCAAATGTGTTGTTAAAATGTTTGAAGATATTTGAAGGCTCAGACTGAACAACAACGTTACTGAGAACAGTACAGCAAAGGAACATGCGCTTTGGGCTACAATGTCTGTGCCAAACATGATGCCAAGACCAACTCTTGTCTGCCTGCACATGATCCATATCACACTATTCCTCGAATATCCATGTGGACATTCTGCATAACTAAAAGAATAAATTTGAAAATCACTGTCAAATTAGTGCCACTCACCCATGGCATCCTCTCTGTCAAATAAGCACATAAGAAGTTAATAGAAACCAAATTGTGGGAGGAACTCAGTGGGTCAGGCAGCATCTGTGGAGGATATGGTCAGACATAATTTTAGGTCGGGGAACCTTCGTCGGTGCATAAGAAGAGGAATGAATGGCTTCATTGGTTGGAGATGAAAATAAAATCTGTGCCATCATAATATCAGGGAAAAGTTCGTGTTTGTACTGCAGTCCTAACAGTAACAGTTGATAAAGTTAGCAAACTCTACTGGAAAGAAAATTTAGATACAGAATCAACTCTGAGATTAAACTATTTGAGATATCAAGGCTATTTCATTTTCCCCCAGTTTATCTCAATTCCCAGATTTTTTTTTCTCTATCCTCTAATACCTTTATTTCAGATAAGTTGTTAGGCTGATATCTCTTCTGGCTGCTCAGATGTGTGTCAATTTCCCATGACATTACTCAGGTTGGGAAAGGAAATTCTCCAGGTGCCCTATTCAACATTGCACCTTCAAACCAACACTACTAAAAATCAGAAGAACACATCATTCAGTCTTTCATTTCCTGCGTTGGGACCATTACTGGTTGTGCCAATAGCCTGCAATGTAGTAGTGACAGCATCAAGAGTAATTCATTGGCTTGAAGCACTTTTGGAATCAGGAGGTTAAAAGAAAGGCACTGTACAAATGAAAGTTCCCTTTCTCAATTACTTGCTTATCTTTTAAACATCTTGTGACATATGTGCTATTCTGAGATTTGAGCAGCCTTTTCTTGATTTACAATTATCCGTTTGTTCAGAATTCCTAAAATAGAGAGACTTCTTTGTCGGCATTCAGTGCCTTTATTGAAATGTTTTTGTCAGATCATGCCTTAACCATTTCATCTCCATATATCCACTCTTGCCCTATGTAATCACTTTCCATCAGCAATTTCTAATTTATTTTTTATTATTGTATATTTAACAAGGCCATCAATTATTGCCTATTTCTTATGGCCCATGAACAGAGTGCATCTAGAGTTGCATATACACCTGAGCAGGTGATGAAGATAGATATCCATCCCTGAAATACCTTTGTGAATCAGAATGGTTTATTCAGCAATCCATGTAATCGTGCATTATTACCAGTTACTACATTTTTTATATTAAAGTTATTAATTTAATTTTAAGAGTGACGTTTGCTATGCAGTGTTTTGAACTCTTGATTGGCAGTCTAAGCCTCTAGATTATTGGTGTACTAACTTAACCACTATAATACCATTGTACCCCTGAATATCATTCTTGAAGTTGGGTTCCAAAAATTGAACTTAATGTCACACAATATTGTGTTCAAACTTTGTATTATTTTTAGAACAACGGACTAGGCACATCTAGACACCTACATAATTCCAATGACTTTCTGTTCTCGATGTGTGAAGAGCAATTTTTTTTAAATGTCTAGGTACCATTATAAGGTTTTGGAAGTGTGGTGTAAATTGGTTTCTGGATGATGAAAGACTTGCCAACGTTTTTATTTTATTTCCTACACATTTTACTCTGTTGTACTTTGCAAAATACTCCAATCCCAATGTGAAGTTAAAGAGAGGAAAATAATATGAAATGTGGAAAGACTATTCAGCCCATCAAAACTACAGATTTTGTAGACCTGTTAAGGTTAAACCATCCATCTGCAATAAAAAAAACTATTTAAGATGCAGGAGAACAGCAGGCAAACAATAGCTGTCAGTGCTGCATAACTAACAGTAGCATTGTGTACCTTTGTATCTCTCACTTTTCCTTCTAGCCCCTGCTTCTGCTGAGATTAATCAAATATCATCAAGATTGGGGCCTGTCAGCCCAACATCTGTCATCCCTTTAAGCCAACATCTTTATCCTTGGGCCATACACATTTATTTTGCACCATATTCCATTAATGTCCTAAAGTTGTACATCCAATCTAATGTGGAGAGGGAGTGGATTGTTCGCTTCTGCCAGGAGGTGGTGAACATTAGGACAGTATTTGTGACCCGACTAAATGAATGAACTACTGACCTTGAGACACCAAGTTGAATTTGTTTAAACAATTAAATAAAAGACTAGCATCAGGACTGGTGACCATGAAACTACTAGATTATCTTTTTAAAAAATTCAATCAAGTTCCCAAATGTCCTTGGATAGAAGAAAATCTGCTATGGCCTGCTCTGATTATTCTGAAATGGCCTTGCAATTCCAGGGGCAATTAGGATTGGATAATAAATGCTGATCTTGAACTGTGAACATTGCCAATTAGCTAAATGAGAACAGTAAAATGTTTATTAGGTGAATATATTGTGTTTATTAGAATCTATTACCTTAATGGGAATATGGAAACTGTGGTAGATATACCACACGGGCGCATTTCTAGAAGATCATTTAATTGACCTTGGTTACCCTTCTCATTGTTTTTTTTAATAAATATATATGTCTTGTTTCTTTTCTTGCAATAGAGCCTTCTGGGCAAAGGAGGTTAAAATAGTCTCCCGTCTCATCAAAAAGCCCTCATCATCTACTTGGACGACAGATCACCTTTCAGAAGTAATCAAAGAAACGCGACAAAAGCATCAGGACATTATCGGAAAAAGGAAACAAAGGGCCATTGTCACCACAGCAACAGCCGCAGCAAGCACCCTAATTTAATTGGTGGGGATGCGTTTGGCATGGTTGTGAATGTCTTAACAACCTGTCAGGCTTCTAGACCTACCAAGAATGTGTTCAGCTTTTCTGTAATTGTTCTGTCCTATGACATTATATGGAATATTTTTGTTTTGTTTAACATGAGGCCTTTGAAAAATTCTAACAATGATGTGATTAAATCTGTCTTTCAAAATACAGCCGACTTGGCCTCAACTACCTGGTTCTGTCTGAGCTTTCGATGTACAAAATGTCTTGTTATTTTGAGTGTATGCATTACACAATACAATTCAGTATTTTTTAATTTGTAACCCCCCCCCCCGCTGAACAGTATTCCAGACATTGCTTGCACATTCTGATTTTTGAGCTGCACTGAGATAAGCCCATTACAACCTTAGACAGGACAAACTCTTTGAAATTACTGTTCTAATCAAGAATACGCTTCACTGAGTTTGGTGCCTGGACTTGTGTCACATTATAAGAGGCGGCCCATGTTATCCCCTGTGGCCTAAATGATTATCTTCCGATGGTTTCACATGGGGTTCACTTCCATCCAAAGTTCTTTCAACTTAATATTGAGGACTAAATTTGTGATTGTCACTTTGATTTATGGTCTGACCCCCAAAGTGAAGTGGGAGAGCAATGTCTCCTTCAGGGGAATCTCTCTTCATTTAGCTACAGTGCTAATTTGGGTCCTGTCTCATATTCAAACTGCAAAGTGTGAAAGAAAAATATTTTCCAGTAACTCTGTATATTGGAGTATGAATGATTCTTTTGAGGTGCAAGACACTGCATAGGCTGGAAACACTCATTTAGTTTCTCTTTTCCTCAGATATTCACTCCACGGCAAGTTCAAACAGAGGGAGAAGGCCAGTTGCAGCTAACCTATTGTTCTGTGGATTTATGTCAACTTAGTTGTTTTAATACGTCCTGGAAAAATGTGTTCCGCAAAAATAACAAACTAAACACAAAGGAGACGTGTGGGTAAATAAATATGAGGGACAATTGAAAGTAAGGATAAAGCCAAATATCAAGTACATTGATAGCAGGGGAGAGAGGTTTAAGAAAAACAATTGGAGAGACAAAAAGAAACCTCTCTCTCGTTAGGCTATTTACATTGTTTATCAATGTACATAAAACAAAATAGTGAAATAGTTCATATAACATTAATAAAAGACATGATGGGAATAGGACAATAACACAGGAAATATGATGATGGCTGAAATATTAAATAGAACAGTTTAGTATTAATCAGCATAGATGGATGCTGAATCCATCCAAAAGAATGATTGACTGGGCTTATAGTCACTGGGATTTAGAAGGATGAGAGGGGGTCTTATAGAAACATATAACATTATTAAGGGATTGGACAGACTAGATGCAGGAAAAATGCTCCCCATGTTGGGAGAGTCCAGAACCACAGGTCACAGTTTGAGAATAAGGGGTAGGCCATTTAGGACTGAGATGGGGGGAAAAACATTTTCAACCAGAGAGTTGTGAATCTGGAATTCTCTGTCACAGAAGGCAATGGAGGCCAATTCACTGGATGTTTTCAATTGGATTTAGCTCTTGGGGCTATGGGGAAAAAGCAGGAACAGGGATAGACACAAAAAGCTGGAGTAACTCAGCTGGACAGGCGGCATCTCTGGAGAGAAGGAATGGGTGAAGTTTCGGGTCGAGACTTCTTCAGCAGAAACAGGGTAATGATTCTGGATGATCAGCCATGATCATATTAAATGGTGATGGCTCGAAGGGCTGAATGGCCTACTCTTGCACCTACTTTCTATGTGATGTTCAATAATGGGCAAGTAGTCAGGTATGGGCACTTAGAGTAGTTACAGGGGATGCATTAAGATATTTGGAGGATGAAAGTCCTGGTGTGGGTGTATTGCATTTACGTATTATGGAAAAAAGACAGCCAAGACCTTGCTCCACATAATTAATAGCCTCTTAGACTTGGATATAGTTCTGAGAAGACTGATGGATAACTTACACCTTTAGTAAGGGAGATTGAAGATCATGCCTGGCAGATTATAGATCAGTTAGTTTAACATCAGAAGGATGGAATCTCCACACACAAAAAAACCCCATCTAGAAATGAAAAGTATAAATAATGAAAAGTTAGCTTGGATTTCCAAAGGGAAAATCTTGCATGACCGCCATTATTGAAATGTTTTGAAGTGGGAACAGTGAGGAGATAATGGTAATGCCGTTGATGTAATGTGGATTTTTAAAAGGCTTCCAATGAGTTACCTCATTATACACTAATGAATGTGGAGTCAAGGGAAATATAAATACTCAGTGGTTTCAAGGCAGAAAACAGACAGTAGGAGTAAAGAATAACCATTCTCAATGGAAGACAGTGAGTTGTAGTGTTCTATGGTGATTATGCTGGACCACTGATATTCATGATTCCTGTATCCTGGAATGAAAAAAAAAATCCTAAATTGCAGCAAGCCCTCCCGTCACATCCCAAAGGTATGCGGTTTAGCAGGTTAATTGGCCATGGTGCTTTGCCCCTGGTGTGTAGAAGAGTGATAGATTATTTTTTCCTACTTCAAGCATTGAAGTGGATAATGTAATCTTTCCATATAACATTGCATCTGCCATGTTCTTATTTACTCTTTACCCAATATTTCCCTTTGGACCCCTTTTACAATCTCTTCCCTACTCATAATCCCACATGGTTTTGTATCAACAAATTTTGAAATATGGTTTTTGATTCCTTCAAGTTATTGAATTTAGCAGTGAATAACTAGAAACCAAGCACTGATTCCTGTGGTTCCCCACAACTCCTAGCCTGCCGTGCTGAGAAAGATGTATTTATTCCCCCTCCTTGCTTTATGTTAGCCAGTTCTCAACCTATTCCTATATATTATTCCCAATTTTATATTCACTGATCTTGCAGACAAATGTGTGAGACTTTACTTAAAGCCTACATCTATTAGTTTCCATCTTATCAGTTCTACTGGCCAATAGATCCATGTTGACTCTGCCCAGTCCTGTTATTTTCTGGCTGTGATATTGTTATAGATTCCAGCATTTTTTCTGTCACTGATGGCAGGTAAAATCAGTAACGCTCACATAACAGCTATTTTGTGGCATGTGGCTCTCTGAAGCAAAACATGCAGCTCTTCAAGACCTTTCATTACTGTCCCAGAATATGAAAGTTTACCATGTCAGCCATGTCATCGCTGGGTGCCCGCTCTACCACCCACCAAATGGAGCTCAGGGCCTGGCAGACATTGACGCAGAGACAACAACCTGGCTGCTCATCACCCGGCTTGAGATCTAACTATTCCTTTGGTTTATGTTTCATTCGCAAGAAGAGAAGAAGAAAGTTTACCATACTAGAGTACAATGATTATTAATGCTAACAATGGGGCACCAGTAAAAGATCATTTTGACTATTTTGAACAATCACATGCATGGTTCTTGTGGATAAAAGCCCCCCTTGATGTGGGCACTAGTTCAACACAGTGATAAAAGAATGGATAAAGAAGAATGCAGATCTTTTACAAAGGAGCAGGAATACAATTTCTGCTTTGTGCCTGGCCATGGGTGAAGTGTGTCCGTTTAATATGACAAATTCATTGCTCAATGCAAAACAAAGCAAAGATTAACTTAATTGAATGTAAGCCAGAATCTGCAGTTCCTTGTGTCTCATAGACAGACAAAATCAACATTTTCCGGCATACAAAGGACTCCCTTCAAACTGTCCTCATAAGCCTGTAACCCAAGTTCATGGAGTGTATGTCTCAGAAGAGTTCCGCATATCAAACTGACGTAATTAAATACTTGCAATAAATAAGCTATCTAACTTTAGATTTTATTGCAATTAAAATTTATTTGGTAAGTATATTGGAGGATTTTACTGTATCTTTACTTAAACATGTAATATAAATTAAGACAAGGTGCTGGAGGAACTCAGTGGGCTAGGCAGCATCCCTGGAGAACATGGATAGGTGCCAGTTTAGATCAAGACCCGTCTTTATAGTCCCAATGCAAAACATCACCTATCCATGTTCTCCATGCTGCCTGGCTCAGTGAGTTACTCCAGCACTTTGTGTCTTCTTTTGTAAACCAGCAACTGCAATTCCTTCCTTCTAAATGTAATATAATTTTGTGTGTTTGGTGGGGTGAAATATCCTCTAATCTGTGAGAATTCTTCCAGAATCAATTGAATTTTTGAAGATATTTCCTACAATATCCATTATCTCTCCAGCTGCCTCCTTCAAAACTCTGGGATTTAACTCGGGGGGTCCTTAGGTTTTATGACATTTAGTCCCACTAATTCTCTAGTTTTTTGTTACTAATAAACATTTCCTTCAGTTTGTCTTGCTGGAACTTCCTTTCTTTTGTTGTACTGCAAATAGCTCTTGGAGTGATTGTGTTTTAAGTACTGCTTGTAGGGTTTTTCTGTGCAGGCAGACACAGGAATTTGCCCCCTGTAGTTTTATTTTTATTTTTACTTTGCTAAATAATATCTGATAGCCTGGTTTTATCTTAAACTTGCTTTACCATTTTACCTTCATGTTTATCTTCACCTTTCTTCATTAGTTTCTTGCTCCTCTTCAGAGATCTAAAATGCTCACAATCTTCAACTTTGCCGCTACTTCATCATGTATATATTTCTTTCTTTTAACGCAATCGTTAACTTCTTCCACGGATGGATCACATTACTGATGGGTTTTTGTGCCTTCAAATAATTTCATTTTGCAAATTATGTATTATTTCTTAAAATGTCAGCCATTACCTGTCCACCGTAATACCTTAAATCATAGATAATCTATAGCCAACCCATCCTTCATACCTTTTATAATTTCTGTGTAGATTTAAGACCCTAGTTTTGAAGTGAGCTACATTTTCAAGCGTGGTGTAAAACTCATTATTATGGTCACCAATCCCTAAAGATCCCTTTACAGCAAGATTATTAATTAACATTCTCCGTCCATGGTATTAGTTTCCAAATAGCTCTTTCTCCAGTTAGTTTCTCAACATATTGATTGAGAAGTCATCTAGTATTCCATGAATTCATCCTTCACACATAATTTAATCTGTCCAATCTCAATGTGAATTATTGTATCTCTATGATTATTAAATTACCCACATTTGGCCTTATGGTTAATATCTGGAATGCATTGCCAGAGAAGGTGGTGGAATTAAACACAAGTACTACGTTGAAATGGCATTTCAACATACAAATACGCAAGGCACAGGTGGATAGAGTCCTAATGTGGGCAAATGGGATTAGTGTAGATTGGAAAAACAGTTGACATGGATTGGTGGGACGTAGGTCCCGTTTCTGTGCTGTATGTTGAATGCATGGCTAATTTCTTGCTGCATGCCATGTTCACCATGCCCCCATTATTATCTCTTAGCCCTCTAAACTGATTCTAATTCGAATCACGATCTGCAAAACCAAGATTGTTTCTAACCACCATGTTGATCTCATCCCTTATTATCAGCACTATCCCACCTCCTTTACTTATTTTGCCTGTCCTTCTTAATGGCCAATACCCCTGAATGTTACACTTAGGTCCTGGTCACCTTTCAGATACACTTCTGCGAAGACCTTGTTGCAAACGCTGAGGGCATTTGGGTGTAGCTCCCCTAATTTTATCCTCTGAACCACTTTGCATAATTTGATCCCTTCTGTTGCTTGGATTTGTTTCTGCCTTCTTAGCTTCCACCTGAGAATCCCCTACCGCCTTCCTCAAAAGCCTTAGCAAATACCCATGTGTGGATTTGAACACAGTCGTGTTGAAGTGTAACCCACCCAATTTGTACAAGTCCTCCATGCTCCAGAATGCATCTCAATGTGTCAGAAAACCTAACCCACCCCCTACGCCGAACCCCATTGCAACATCATTTATTTGGATACTAAGTGCTGGAGTAACTCAGTGGGTCAGGTTGCAGCTTTGAAAAACAAGATCAATCTTCAAGCTAATCGGAGACTGAAAAAAGGCCTCAACCCAAAACATCACCTATCCACGTTCTCCAGAGATGCTGTTGACTTGCAGATTTACTCCAGCATTTTGTGTCTTATTGTGTATTAGACAGCACCTGTAGTTGCTTGTTTCTACCAACATGTATTTGTTCTATTCTCCTGTTTCTATACTTAACATATGCACTGGGAGTAATACTAAGATTTGTATCTGTTTTTTTAATATCTTTCCTCGTTCTTCCAAATGTGCTTGCAGAATCTCACGCCTTTTTAAACCCCTCTCAGCGTGTCTGATATAGCACCTGATCTAAAGTTTGTTCACCCTCTCCTTTCAGTATGTTCTGCAACCAGTGAAGATATTGCTGTCAATGGGAGTGCAATTAAGGTCAATGGTTGAGAGACAAGGAACTGCAGGTGCTGCAACCTTGAGCAAAACATAAAGTGCTGAAGGATCTCAGCAGGCCTGATCTGACCCACTGAGTTCCTCCAGCATTTTGTGTTCAGATCAAAGGTTCACGAGAGAATTGAATTGGGCAGTTGTAGAGATTGTGGAAGCTTTTGAAGGGCTGGAAAAGGTTTAAGAGTTATGAAGGAGCAACGTCAAGGGGAAATGTGAAAGAAAGCAAATTGAGGATCTTAATAAAAACTGATCAATGAACTCAGCGGGTCAAGCAACAGCTGTGGAGGGATAATTGACATTTCGGATCGAGATACTGGATCAGGTCCTGATGCAGCGTCTCGACCTGAAACATCAACCATCCCTTTACCTTCACAAATACTACTTGACGTGCTGAGTTCTTCCAGCAGCTTGCTCCAGACTCCAGCATCTCCTGTGCCCCAAGATTTTTAACTCGAGGTGGTTCCAACCAACACCGATCTCACAGCACAGGCTGGACTGATGAACAGCTCTTGGTCTCAGATGCAAAATGAACAGCAGACTTTTGAATTCATTCATATTTACATTGATTGCAAGTGATTTAGTTCTGCCTTTGGGGTTTTCATCCAATTAAGAGAACCAATAGTGCAGATAGCAAGAAACCCTTTCTTTGGGTTAGAGAAGATTGGAGGGCACAGTCAAAACATTGCACCAGTCTTTTGAGAAGCAAAGTTTGGAAGAATGTTTACACACAAAAGCTGGAAGAAGTATGGTGCACCTTTCGACATAGGTATTAAAGGTTTTCACATATTATAGGCTATGCAAACATGCATCTGTATAGCTTACATTGTTTATCATACACCCTCTGTTATATATCATACACCATTATAAGATTATTATTATATTATTAGATTGGACAATAGGTGCAGGAGTAGGCCATTCGGCCCTTCGAGCCAGCACCGCCATTCAATGTGATCATGGCTGATCATCCAGATTATTAGATTATATATCATACACATTCATTTAATGGTGACATGGTTAAATTAATTAAATGGACTCTTCCTGTCCTCTGTGTAGGAAGGAACTGCAGATGCTGGTTTAAAACGAAGTGGACACAAAAAAGCTGGAGTAACTCAGCTGGTCAGGCAGCATCTCTGGAGAAGAGGGATAGGTGATATTTAGGGTCAAGGCCCTTCTTCAGACAAGGGTCTCGACCCATAACATCGCCTTCCTTTTTCACCAGAGACGCTGCCTGACCCGCTGAGTTACTCCAGCTTTGTGTGTCTATCTTCCTGTCCCTGAACTATTGATAGAAATCTCATCTATTTCCCACACAATGTATTTTGTTTGCAATTGAGCTAAAAAAAATCCAGAACATCCCCAAACTGAGACAAAACCTCCTGTTAACCCTCATCATGGGGCCAAAGTAGACCACAGCATTTGCATGGCAATAAGGGGTAAGCCATTTAGAACGGAGACGAGGAAACACTTTTTCTCACAGAGAGTGGTGAGTCTGTGGAATTCTCTGCCTCAGAGGGCGGTGGAGGCAGGTTCTCTGAATGCTTTCAAGAGAGAGCTAGATAGGGCTCTTAAAAATAGCAGAGTCAGGGGATGTGGGGAGAAGGCAGGAACTGATTGGGGATGATCAGCCATGATCACATTGAATGGCGGTGCTGGCTCGAAGGTCCGAATGACCTACTCCTGCACCTATTCTCTATTGTCTACTTCAAACAGAGTAAATCTGGTCAAAGACCAAAATAAAATCCCGATTCTGGATTAATCTAAAATGAAATCAGAATGCAGGCAATATTCAGCAGGTCATGCTGTATCCTGTGGAGAGAGAAACTGAGTATGTTGTGGATAAACTCGTGTCTTAAGAGAGTCATGAGTTAAATGTGTTTCATTGTCGTTGGCACCAGGAACAGAACAATGTAGCTGACTTGCTGCCGCATGACAGGCACATTAATTTGCCAGTTATCCACCTTGGCTTCTTAACTTAATACCCAAGTTCAACAAAAGTCTATCATTCTGTGTTTGGACATTTGTATTTGCCCTCATCTCAAGAGATGTTTGCTCTTAACATCTGAAGAAGGGTCTCGACCCAAAACGTCACCCATTCCTTCTCTCCAGAGATGCTGCCTGTCCCGCTGAGTTACCCCAGCATTTTGTGCCAATCATCAGATGTTTGCTATCGTTTGCCCGTGATAGTCTACCCATAGACATTTCAGTTGTCGTGCCAAGTCCAATTCTGAAAGTAACTTGCAGTTTGGATTTCTGTCTCATGTTAATTTAACTAAAGCTAGGCCCTTAACCAGAGAACCATATAAAATAGTAAGATTAAACGAGAACTTACCAGTTTGAAGTTTGATCTTTATTTTATGAGGAGTTGCGATGAGGGATTTCGTGAAGAACCCGCCAGCACGCATGCGCGACATACTTCAAAGCCGCGGTGTGGAATCACAGAAAAACCAAGCCAAGAAATGACTTGTTATAGTAAGATTAAAGAGACTCTAGTTACCAGTTGACTTTATGATCGAGGGTTGGGAGCGGAGGGCACGAAATCCCTCATCGCAACTCCTCATAAAATAAAGATCAAACTTCAAACTGGTAAGTTCTCGTTTAATCTTACTATTTCATTTCGGAGTCACGTGAGTGACTTCGTGAAGACTTCAAAGCTTCTGTGATTTCACGCCCTGGACAACGTCCATGCTATCACACACGCTACTGAAAAGGTGGACAGCAGTAATCAATTTCCGTCACTGTTTCTCTGAAAAAATAATAATATTTATTAATAACAACAAGAAAGGACCCCTCACTGAGGGGGAACTGCATGTTCTCGGCCTGCATCCAGCACGGCTCCTGCGAACATTCCAGGTATGGTGACGGGTTTATTGTAAAACCGTTGAAAAGTGGCTTCACTGGCCCATCCCGCTGTGGCAAGTATCTGGTCCATGGGCACCTCCATGGCCTTTGCCGCCGATGTTGATGCTGCCCTGGTGGAATGGGATTTAAAAACATCAGTGTCAATACCTGCTTTGTTCAAGACGATCCTGAGCCATCGGGATATCGTCTGCACCGTCACTCTATGGTGAGGTTTTTTGTGACTGATGAACAGGTATTGCTCCATTCCCCTTATTTTCCTCGTCACTTTGATATAGTGGCGGATATGGGTGGCTATGCATAGCCTAGCATCAGCGGGGTATGCTGGAAACTCCAGCTGCAGCCCTGTGAATCCAGGTCTATGCTGCTTGAGCAATTCATCAATGAAGAAAGTGACCCGTTCAGGGGTAGAGATCATTCTGTCGATCTTGGCCTTGTGAAGCGTTTGCACCCTTTGTGCTGAAGTAAGTGCCATCAACATCACCACCTTCAGGGTGAGTTTGTCCAATTCGAGCCCCGTCATGGGTGACCATGTTCTCAGCAGGGTCAGCACTTTGCCAATATCCCATGTGACGTTGTAACGGGGCCTCGGCGGGTTGGAATTAAATATCCCCCGCATAAGTTTGGAGACCAATTTATTGGATCCTACCTCAATATTGAGGTAGGACGAGAGCGCACTCCTGGCGCTATTGATGGCACTATAGCTGAGATGTTGATCATGGTGTAGCCCCGCAAGAAATTCCAGCACATCTGTGATGGAGACGGAGTCATATGCAACGTCCATGCGGCCACAATAGGATTCCCATTTCCTGATGTACGATAAGTACTGCCGTCTTGAGGACTCCCTGCATGATGCTCCCATGGTATCCATTGTCCTTGAAGATAGACCATACTGAAGTAGTGGCCTGTTCAGATCCTGCAAGCCAATAGATTCAAATGACTATGGCAGGGGTGTGGTTCCCCTGTGGCAGGGTTCGTCACCAATTGTGGGCAACCCTCCAAGAGGACCCATGGTTGACTTATCATTCCAAGGACCACCGGATACCATGATTGCGTAGGCCAGTCGGGTATAATGAGGATGCCCTTGGCAGCATCGAGCTGGATTTTCCGCAATACCCGACTGATGAGGCAGAATGGAGGAAAGGCATAGAAGAACCATTTCCCCCAGTCTAGCGAGAATGCGTCCATCGCCATTGCCCCAGGATCTGGCTCCCATGATACGTATGTTGGTACCTGATGGTTCAACCGTGACGCAAAAAGGTCAATATCCGGTTTACCAAATTTGGCTGTAATTTTGGTGAATATTTGGGGGTTCAACATCCACTCGATGTTGTCATTGAACTTCCGTGACCTGGTGTCCGCCACTGTATTGAGCTCACCTGGCAAGTAGGTAGCTGAGATCCAAATATTCCGTTGAATACACCAGAGCCAAATTGTGTTTGCCAATTCATTGCATGAAATTGACCTGGTACCGCCCATATGATTCAGATAAGCCACCGCAGTGGTATTGTCTATTTGGAGACGGACATGAGTGTTAGTCATGTTTGAACAATAGGCTCTAAGTCCGTGGAATGCTCCTAGCATCTCCAAATAGTTTATCCCTTGTGCTAACAACAAAGTAGCTTCAAGTGAATCCCATCTACCTCCACAACTGTTATTGTTGTCTGTAGCTCCCCAGCCATGGGAGCTTGCATCTGTTTGCAAGTATACCTTTGGACGAGGCACAATGATGGGTTTAAATGAGTTATGGATATTGCCAATCCACCATAGTAACTCAAGTTTTGCCTTAACCGGCAACTGCATGGGTCTATCATAATGTCCAGCATTTAATTTTAATGCTGTTATTTTTGACCTTTGTAAATTCTGATAGTGTAAAGGTCCATATTGAGCAGCTGGAAATACTGCTACAATTTTGCCAATTACCCTGGCAGTTAATCTGATAGACGGTATACTGGCGCAGACCAGGTTCTTGCATGCTTGAAACACATCACCAACTTTGTTAGTTGGGATGGTGGTGATCATGCGATTGGAGTCTATTGTGAACCCCAAGTAGTCCATGATCTGTGCGGGGAGGAACTTTGATTTGTCTGGATGGATTATAAACCCCATTTGTTGAAAAATTTCCACTGTGGCTGAAACCGCCAACTCTGCGGATTCCAGAGTGTGCCCAATTATCAGAATGTCATCCAAATAAGCCATGACCGTATGATTTTGTCTCCGCAGTGTAGATAACACTGGCTTGAGTAGTTTGGTGAACAGTCTGGGGGCTGTAGTAAGCCCATTGGGCAATGCTTTGTATTGCCAAAGCTGATCCATCCAGGTAAACTTCAAGAACTTCCTATGATGTTTCCGAATGGATACTGAATAGTATGCATCTTTTAAATCAATGCATGCCATGAAGCAGCCCTCCGAAATCAAAGATTTGGCTGTTTCAAATGTGTCCATTTTGAAATGGGTGTATTTTGCAAAGGTATTCAAGTGAGTTAAATCTATAATGACCCGGCATCCACCGTCTTTTTTAGTTTTAGTAAATATATTAGACACAAATTCAACTGGTTCATGTGTGGTTCGTTCTATCACACCTTTGTCTTGTAAACTCAAGATTTCAGCATAGCCTTCTGCCAATTCTTTTTTGGAAAGTGCAAATTTGCGATTCGGCATATGCTGGGGTGGAGGCAATTGGCCATGAATAAACTCAATTTCATAACCCTGAATACTTTGCAAGATAAACTCATCTGAAGTGATGGTTTCCCAAGCCTCCTTAAATCCCCGTAATCTGCCCCCAATTCGTGAGGTTAGACATGCAAGTGCATGGAACCCAGACCCCCTTACCTTCATGGTTATCGGCGGTCCCTGGGATTTTTGGTGGGACGTGGAGGCGCTGGGTTTCGTGGTTGGTGCGGAATCCGCATCTTCCATGCTGGCCGCTGAGGGCCTAGTCCTAAAAAAGGCCTGGGCTGATGAGGCTGTTGATATTGAGGAGGTGCCGGAACGTAGGTCCTTGTTGGCCTATCGGTCTGACCTCGTGGCCTGAAGTAAGGTGTCTTCTTGGCCGAAGGTCTGGCCACAAAATGTGGTCTCATCAGACCTATGGTTTTCGCATGGTCATCGAGCTCTTTGACCTGCTTTGGGAGGTCTTCCCCGAACAGCTGTCTAGGTGGGGGGGGGGTAGGAGGTGCTCTGCATAGTCCCGCAAATTTGGGATTCAAGGAAGGTTTGATAATGCTCTTCCGGAAAGCGTTGATCTCGTACTGCGTATTGCAGAGCAGAGCTAGAGCATCCTCCTGTTCGGTGCTTAGATCAACCCCATCTACCGACTTTGCAAAAGCGGTGATCCCAGACGTAAGCAGTTTTAAAATCCTCTGCAGTTTCACTTCCTGCGCTCTGATGCCCGGGCTGATATTACCCCAGATTGGCATGTTCACAATTGGCACGTGGAGTGAATTGCAGTTCCCTGGAGCCTTGTGTCTCTCCATGGCCTTCGCAAGGACCTCCTCCTGCAATTGATGGTTGGTAAGATAATCTATGGTTGCGGCCAATTTGATGTTGAGGGGTTGTCCTGATGATACGGGTAACCCGAATTTGGCTGCCACATCCAGCAGATCTTCCTGAGGGACCTCAGGTGCTGCTGGGGCATGTACCAGGATATCCTCCTCATCTGGTCTTATGTTGTCCATAGATGGGGACGGGGATATATCCATGAGTCCCCTGGAGCTGTGTGTGTCCTGTTTCTGATTGAGTAGAACTTGCTCCAATATCCCTCTCCATACGATCCAAGCGCCCTTCATCGGGCGGGTGTGGGAGGTAAGAGGCCTCGTGCCCGAAGGAACTCCTGAGGCTTCGATCATCAGTCCGTACCTCGTCGAGGTAATATCGGTACTGTGATGATGTGTCGCTACCAGCCGCCTCGGCGAAGCTGAGCGATTCCCGCGCGGACCTGCTCGAGCGCCTCCTCTTCGCTGAGCTGGACCCGGCTGCCTCAAAGGGCATGGGTGGGGAGAGGTCGGCACCTGACGCCGCAGCGTGGTGACCCGACGTCCGCACGGGCTTGCCGACTGTCCTAAATCTGGACCCAGACGGCGTACGGTCCCGACCTGCCCCCAGCGGGGGAAGCGGTGACCTAGGCGAGGCTCCACCCTTGTGACTCCTCCTGGTCCCTCTGGGTGGTGAGTCGACACTGGCCCTTCTTGGTCTGCCAGTGGACTCGGGCCTGCCTGATTCACCAGACCACTTCCTAGTGGCTCCTGGTGAGACCTCAACCCGCGAAGGGCTAGGTAGTGGAATTGTATCCCTGCCTCCTTCAAGAGGGCTCAGGGAGAAGGGCCGTGCATCAGCACGCGAATCCCTTTTACTTGTCTCTGCAAACGACCCAGTGGGTGAGAGAGAGATGGAGTCAGGATGCACCTGCTCCGGCGCTGTACCGACTGATTGTTCTGCAGGTACCCCGCTAGGGCATAGCTGCGTCGGTGAACCGGATCCTGTGAATACAGGGCTCCCCGGCTTGCGCGCCTTTTTCCCGGCCCGTCCTCCTGCCGTGGAGGGGGGCTCCGGGTTGGGTTGCCGACAACTCCTTGCAGAAGTTTTACGGCCTTTACTTTTTCTACTGTCCATGTCTCTGTGGAAGAAAACACAATTATTCACACAGAACAACCAACTCAAGGTTGTTAGTACTTACCTGAGTGGCCCTTATGAAGGGCTGGTGATGAGCCGCGCTCCTCTCCAGCCGTCGACTGCAATGCGAGCGACGATATGTCGCGCATGCGTGCTGGCGGGTTCTTCACGAAGTCACTCACGTGACTCCGAAATGAAATAAATGCACTACTCAACAGCAAGAATAAGAGAAAGTGATGGCCTTAAACCAGACTAACTGCACATCCGCAGTATCTTGTAGATTTTACATCAGAATTTCAGGTGTATTCTTTCTCTTCCGTCTCAATTTACAGTTCCTGTGTGAACAGAAAGAGCCGTCCTAATTGCCAGCGGCAAAATGCATGCTCACTGAAATTAAGCTTTGAAAAATGGTTGTAAAATGAATTACTCCTGGCCATCTACTCGTGCTGCTTGCAACACCGCATTATGAAAGACTGCAGGTTAAAGTATGCCAGTCTGCTTCTAGCTGCGGTTTAATTTGTAGCACTCCTTCAATCACTGCACCTCTGCACTTATTACACATGTTGTTTGCTTCCTTGACCTGCTCCTGCAGTTTATTTTATACAGCAGACATTTTGTTTTCGTCTTTTGCATTGTGCCATCTCCATAACCACAGTGGCAGATGCGAGGCCCCATTCAAAATGTTAATTGGTGAACACATTCAAGATATTGTATGAAAAGCAGTTGCCCCAGTCACAATTTATGGCTGTGTGATACACAGCACATCACGCATTAGGTTTTAACGTGCTACAAAATGACGGTATCATGGGTAATCACCGGGTGCAGTATTGTATTCAATCACCCTATTGTGAATGATAATGAAATTCAATTTTGATAAACCAATAAATTTAAAATCAACTTATCCCTTCGGCTAATATCTTCCACCGTGACACAGATTGCAGTGTGAGCTTGCAGCCTAAGGGCCAGTGTGACATTAAATACTTTGATATATCTTAAAATAAGAAATCAATTTTTTTCTCTCACCTGATTAATAACATTAGGTTGGATATTAATGTTAGAAGTTAGTGTTGGCAGAGAGTTCAGTGGAATTTACATTTTCAGTGTTCCACGGAACATTGACCAGCCAACATGTCGTTATGTTTAACATTTACAGATACTTTTTAAGGATAAACTCTGATTATCTTTTGTGGTAGTAATCAGAGGGTGGCGAATCTGTGGAATTCATTACTACAGACGATAGTGAAGGCCAAGGTTGACAGATTCTTCATTATTAAAGGCGTCAGAGGTTACGGGGAGAAGGTAGGAAAATGGGGTTGAGGGATAGATAGATCAGCCATGACTGAATAGCAGAGTAGACGTGTTGGGCCAAATGGCCTAGTTCTGCTCCTGAGACTGATGAACTTCATCAAATGTTGAACCGATATGTGTCATCAAATGATTCTGTTTGTTTCTATAATCAGAGCAATGCACTAGATCGAGATCAAAGTATTACTGACTTCTGAGATCAGGTTCAAACCAAAAGGTTCTTTGTACAAAAGGGGGCACAGTGGGACAGTTGCTGCCTTACTGCACCAGCGGACCAAGTTCGATCCTGACCTTAGGTGCTGTCTGTAAGGAGTTTGTACGCTCTCCCTGTGACCGCATGGGTTTTCTATGCATGCTCCGGTTTCCTCCCACACTTCAAAAGCATGCAGGTTTGCAGGTTAATTGACTATTGTAAAATGTCACTAGTGTGTCAGATAGAAGTTGTGCAAGAGTATCAAACAAGACATCATGCTGAAGGCTCTGGAATATGATGAACCCTTCAGCCAAAGGGTGGTGAATCTGTGGAATTCATTGCCACAGACGGCAGTGGAAGCCAAGTCTTTTTTAAAGCGGAGATTGATAGGTTCTTGTTTACTAAAGGGCCTGTCCCACTTGCATGCGATTGCATGCGTTGGGCGCGACCAAACGGAAGCGGAGTTCACGCGAAGTTCGCGTGTGACGTCATTTGCGATACGTGCGTCATACGTACCAATCAGCTGGGCAGGAGGCGGGCCGACTGAATTTGGGCGTCGCACTCTGTCGGGCGTTGACGTCATCATGCAACGCCACGCCGGGCGGTGACGTCATCGCACAACGCCACGCGCTAGGCGTACGCTGTCAAGACGCTGCGTACGGCCGCAATGCGCCTGCATGGCGACAGGTCTTGGCGCGCGAAGATTTCGGACACTGTCAGATTTTCGGAGCCCCACGCGATGTCAGGACCAGCCCTGCACAACTCCGCGCTTCTAAGTGGGACCTGCCCCGCGCGGCCATACGGTGCCCCTACGCCTCAAGCGACCACAAGGTCGCGTAATTTACGAGCCAAGGTTGCGTAAGTGGGACAGGTCCTTAAGGGCGTCAAAGGTTACAGGGATAAGGTAGGAGAATGGGGTTGAGAGGGAAAAATAAATCCACCATGATTGAATGGTGGAGTAGAGAATGGGCCGAATGGCCTAATTCTGCTTTTGTCTTATAGTCTAAACCCATGAAGATAGTTGGCATGAAGTAACTGATAGTTGGCATGGGAATTGTTGACTAGACTGAGGCAGTGGAGTGATTTGGTCACAAGCTGACACTCCTTACACACACACATATACACACCACACCCATATATGCAGTATATACACACCATAACCACATGCAGTATAATGGGGATAAATGTGAGGTTATCCACTTTGGTGGCAAAAACATGAGGGTAGACTATTATCTGAATGGTGGCAGATTAGGAAAAGGGGAGATGCAACGAGACCTGGGTGTCATGGTACACCAGTCATTGAAAGTAGGCATGCAGGTGCAGCAGGCAGTGAAGAAAGCAAATGGTATGTTAGCATTCATAGCGAAAGGATTTGAGTATAGGAGCAGGGAGGTTCTACTGCAGTTGTACAGGGTTTTGGTGAGGCCACACCTGGAGTATTGCGTACAGTTTTGGTCTCCAAATCTGAGGAAAGACATCCTTGCCATAGAGGGGGTACAGAGAAGATTCACCAGACTGATTCCTGGGATGTCAGGACTTTCATATGAGGAAAGATTGGATAGACTCGGCCTGTACTCGCTGGAATTTAGAAGATTGAGGGGGGATCTTATAGAAACTTACAAAATTCTTAAGGGGTTGGACAATCTAGATGCTGGAAGATTGTTCCCGATGTTGGGGGAGTCCAGAACAAGGGGTCACAGTCTAAGGATAAGGGGGAATTCCTTTAGGACCGAGATGAGGAAAACATTCTTTACATAGAGAGTGGTGAGTCTCTGGAATTCTCTGCCACAGAAGGTAGTTGAGGCCAGTTCATTGGCTATATTTAAGAGAGATGTGGCACTTGTGGCTAAAGGGATCTGGGGGTATGGAGAGAAGGCAGGTACGGGATACTGAGTTGGATGATCAGCCATGATCATATTGAATGGCGGTGCAGGCTCGAAGGGCCGAATGGCCTACTCCTGCACCTATTTTTCTATGTTCTTTCTATATAGACACACAACACACATACGAGTGTTGGTTATCATTGAGTCTCCCAATGCCACTTTGATAATATTCCTCCGTCAGATGTGAATGTGAGTCCCACACCTAAGCATTTGCTGCCCTCGTTTTCACCTCTTGCATGACCCCCCCCCCCCCCCATGACTCGCCGAATGAAATGTCCTTCAAGTTTCAGTCATTAGCCCAGAATAAATTTAAATCCAAATTTCAGAGGTTAAAGGACTACATGCAAATTTATCATGCCTCTGTTGACAAGCCAAGCATTTTGAGAGCTTTAGAAGTCTAAATGCTTTCATAATTACTGTACATGATCCACACAGCTTTAATCTGCAGTTTTAATCACCTAATCACCTAAATTAAGAATTGTAATTAACAGCTCCAGCATTCCTCTGGAAGATAGCCATGTGCAAGTTCCACAACATCTAAATATATTAACTACTGTGCTCGGCATTAATTACCCTGTGCGCGCTATCTGGTCTCTTTACCCTGGTTTGTCCATCATGACGTCAGAGTTAAAACATCAGCTCGTGCTTGCATGACCTCATTGTCACAGGAACACGGCCCAAAGGAGGTTCACGCAAGTCTAATGATAAACCCAAGATGGATACCAAGCTTAAAAACATGCCAGTCTAGGTGATCAAGAACTCGCTCACCGTTCTAAAAGGGTACAATTCCAGAAGGGTCAAAAACAACCATGGAAACATTGAGCAACAAAGTTTACAAGTCTTTGCCAGAGATTTGAAAGTTAAATACATGGGGTTTCAGAGATTGGAGCACCACAAATTTCTTGGGACTTGGGGAGAGGGCCATTAGAAGGATTTCCATGCAAATGTTATCACAGCCGCCTAGGCACTGACATGGCTGAATGAGAATGGGAGCAGGGGTAGGACAGGGGCGATAAGCAAATAGGGCTTAATGCTGCTGGTGCAGTTTGGATGTGCTCGGATAATCAATGGGAAATGGGAAACCTTCCAGCAGTGCTTTGCAATGGTGAAGTCAGGAGGCAACTAAAGATGAAGGAGGCAAATCAAAGCTAGGACAGAGATGAGCAAAAGACCTGAGGAGATGGGTGTGAGAAGCTCAGTTGGAGATCCTTTCAGTATGTCACAGTCTAAGAAGATGGGATTAGTCCATGGGAAGTACAGTTTGCAGTCAGTGGAGGAAACCCACGCAGTCACAGGGAGAACGTGCAGACACCACACAGACAGCACTGA